>CM075690.1:69781645-70381645 GCA_037954015.1 Psophocarpus tetragonolobus | reverse complement strand
GAAAAAAAAAATTTACTCATGTAATTCTCATGAGTTGTTCATTTTTTTTTCACATTAAAGTCACGTAGGATGAACATGCATCATTTGTGTATTGTTTAAAATAAATTATGCATGACTAAAATATTAAAAATAAAATGATTTGGAAGAATATAAATTAGAGATGAAGATGAAGATGAAAGTGACGATAAAGAGGAAGATGAAAGTGACGATAAAAAGGAAGATGAAGAGGAATAGGAAGATGACGATAAAGATTAAAATTCCACTTCTCTTCTTTATTTCTCTTCCTCTTCATCTTTCTCTTCATCACTATGTTCATCATGTTGATTCAGTGATCCTGACTCTGTTCCCAGTATATATTTTTTAGTTTAGTCAAATTGAGCTTGTTTATCATGTAGATACAAATTTAATTGTTTAGGTTAATCTTCATTTGTTCAATTTTTCTTACATTATCATTGACTTTGGTCATAGGTAAGTTTACATCTTTCATATCGTTTATTAGGGTAAGTTGTATCCTTTATTTGGGTAAGATGAATACCTTTATTCTAAAACTCTTCCTTCCTGCATAATCTATTTCTTATCTGGTCATCTAGATCATTAAGTTCTTTTCAATCTTATCTATTGTCTCTTATTTGTCCCTTTTCTATATTGTTAAACAACACCACTTGTTAGAAAAAATTAAGAAAGGCAAGAGGAGCCGAGAGTCGGGAAAACTCCTTAATTAATAAGTTAATGCGGATCCAGAAGTCACTTCATTCCCCAACCCAAACTTCTTTTCCTTTTAGGCTTCCAATAGCCCTTCCTTCACCAAGAGAAATCCTAGGAGAAGACTATGCTACCATAGAGAAGGGAAAGCCCACCTCGAAATTTGACCATGAGTTCATAGCTTAGGATCAGAAGGAACCCATCCCGTCTTTCATTAAAGCAATGGTCTATGACTCCGTTGCTTGCTTAGGATAGGAGAACTCCTTTGTTATTTTTGTTCTACCGTTAAGAGAAGGTTCACAAGCCCTAGTCCCAAGCTAAACAACATATTTATTCATCTACACCGAAAAGGGATTCATAAGTAAGAGCTTATTTTTAAGCTTCTTCAACAAAAGCAATTCTCTATCGTTCTGTGCCTGTTCAACCGTTAACCACATGGCTTCTGTGGCGAGAACATTTCCACCCTATTTTGTAGAGAGATCTTTTTCCCTCTTATTCAGCTCTCTTTTGGCCGGTCTTCGGTTAACACTGATTGTCGATCAGGAATGAGGTTGTCAATCTCCAACTCAACCTCAGGTTCAGCCGTCTCATCCAAGATGGAGGGCTCTTTCAATCTCAGCTGATCAACATTAAAGACGGGGTGACGGGTAGTTCTAGTTTGAACGCATTCTCCCCGACCTTCTCTTGCAGAGTGAATGGTCCCGCAATGGTTTAAGCTTGCAGTTGGTACCCTTCCTTAAGCAACTTTAACCACAGTAGATCTCCCACCTAGAACTTATGATCAGTTCTGTCTCGGTCGTGCCTTTGCTTCTATTGCCTCTGCATTTTCTCTTGAGTATCAGCAACCTGCCCATGGTACTGTTGTTCTCTAGGAAACTAATGACTTGCAGCTGTTCAGTCGCTTCTCTAGGAGATAGGAGATGTACCGCTGACTGGTTCAGGACACAACCATTGTCCGAACCGTCTACTACCAAGTCCATGGGGGCCTTTGGTTGGAACCCATAACAAACTTAAAAAGCACTTCTGCCACTCGACAAATGTGTGCTCCAGTTGCAGTTGTGTTGAATGAACGACAGGTTTGGAACCAGACCGGGTAACTTTAAAGATGGTCCCGATGTTCGATTCTTAAAAATTAGTTTTATTGTGACCATTCAAAACAAAAGAAGCTGGCTGTTTTGACTTTGATTAGCTAATCAAGTGTGGGGGGTGCAGTGCTCCTCTTCATTTGTTCTTGTTAACGACCACAAAGCCCTTAGCTCCTGCTCCTAGCTACTTATCCTTTTTTACTACAAAGGTTTGACTAGCGCTTGACAAAGGAATGATTTTTTCCCAAAGTCGACTTCCTTTATCGAGCAGTTGTCTCTGTTGACGATAAAAGCAATAGTACGAGTTGTTTGAAATAAGTGGTCATTTTGGTCAGTCTCAATACCACGTGAAGCGTGTGATCACCCATATTCCTAATGCCTTATATATCTTAATTATATATAATAATCGACGTCAACCCTTCTTCCTATCTTCACCCTTCCTACTCTAGCTAATGGAAAAGTGCCTTTGAATGGTTGTAGTCATCGACAACCCAACTGACGTCCACCATAGGCTCGGAAAGTTGTCCTCCTAGATTTCTCGATGGTATTGCCAGGCCTTTTCAGTACTGACAACTCTTGATGCCAAGAAAGAGATTGACTAGATGAGATAGACGATTGTTCATCGGTTGGTTATAAGCCTGGATCGAATCTGATTCATCCCCTTTGAGAGGGATTCTCGTGTCAACCATAGGAAGAAGAACTCAGTTACTCATCTTGGATCGGATTGGATCAATAGCTTTGTGCTGATCTACAAAGACCCTTCTTATTTCTTTGATTTCTACTTCTTCAAGTCTCTATCATCCTGATCTCTCTTTCCGGGCCTGTCTATAGAAAACAGAACCTCTTCTAGTTCAAGGTCAGAATCCTTAAACCAATCAAAATATGATTTCTAGTTCACTATTCTTATGATAAGCAGTTATGTCTCATTCATGTGATGAGAAACATCAGAATGAAAATTAGAAAATGGATCATCTACGGCAGATTCTGTGCCCCAAATCATTTATACTTATGAAACTAAGCGGGTGGACCCCTCTCCAATGGAACAAAGGGGATCTGTAAGGCAGAATCACTCAGATACTGGATATATGGCTCAAAATTAGAGTGCTAGTTCCGTTTCCTCGGGGAAGAGAAAGCACGAATCTATTACAATCTTAATAGAGAACAGAGGCGAATAAAAACATTGGTTCTTCGTTCCGTTCTTGACCTATGATATGATCAATGGCTTAATCCATCCATTGGACCACCTGGAATTCTTAATTATTTACCCTTGAGATTGAAAAAGGCAATTGGATTTTCTTATGAAATCTTCTTTTCTTAGCTTAGATTAAGATATCATCAGACCGATAAGTTCAATGAAATTAAGAAGGAATTGATTTTGTGATTTCTTCTTTCCGCTCTTCGCTTAGCTACATCGGCTATGCCCATATTCTTCATGGATCTAGGATTTCATATGAATAATGGCTAGAGGGATTCCGCATTCAATCAGAGTTGCCTTAGTTGGTTTTCGAAGGGAAGGCACTAAAGACTGTAAATAGTAGTTTATGCCCTTATTTGTCTTCAAGAAGCATTCTAATCCCTTCTTTAACTTACAAGGCAATCAAGGAATAAAAGCTATCATCCTAGGGATAGGATCTATTATCTCTCTACCCAACTCCTTATCTAGCAGCCAAGAATAAGAGAACTACTTAACTCAGGTTTAAGAATGATTTAGGGTCAGATGATACAACCAACCCTAGGAGAGAGGCTCAATAGGTTAATAGGAGGTCCCACCATTTACTTGACTCTTAGAACCTTTATTGATTTTGGGCAACGGGGATCCACTTCCAAGACAAGAAAGGGCGATCAATTTATTTACTTTACCCTAATTCATGAGAAAGAGTCCTAGGGATAGACCCCTTTGTTTTGCACTGAGAAGAAATCAAATCAATAGAATCAGAATTGCCTATACGGACAAAAAGGGGGTTATGCTGCAACTTGACAACAAAGAAGGCAAGCTGACGGAAAGCAGCAATTCACTTTTTTCGATAGAGAGTACCTCACCTGCTATAGAGTAAGCAATTTGAAGGTAGCGGCAATTTGTATGTGCCCATGCTGGCAGAGAAATACGATCCAGGAAAATGAAAGCAAGAATCAAGAAAGATGACTCGTTCTGACTTGCTATCGAAGTCTAATATAGGAAGCGATCTATGGGCATCTGCCACATCTCCATCTTATGCTCCAATCTGGGATATTCCTCCAAGTCGAGAAGATGCTCCGTGGTCCATCTCTCCAGTGAAAGATGATGATGACAAGGCCATCCTAGTGGATGAATCATAACACTCACACGGAGATGCCAAAGCAGTGGTCCGATGATAGACCTCAAGAAGGTGAAGGTGCCACCAATGGATATAGCAAGTAGTCTCTCTTAAATAGAATACAGGCCCTTTCAAACAAAGTACGAATTAGGGGCATATTTCTTAACGTTGCATCACTTTGATCCCTTAGCAACCTCACAAGTCACTTTTCCTGAAAGAGCTATGACGGGGCAGAGCTTGGAGTACTTAGTCGAAGCATCTTCACCATGTGGGTACGTGCTTTATTGCCATGTAATGTCCAAACAAGTGGAGAGTATCACATGCTAGTTTTCAATTGCAGGGTAATGCTAAAGTTTGGTGGAAAGCCACTAAAAGGTTGTCGGAAAGTAAAGGAGAAATTATCACTTGGGATTTATGTAAGATTCTATTCTTGGAGAACTATTTCCCTGATAGTTCAAGGAATGCAAAGGAAGTGGAATTTAATAAGATATATCAAGGAAACATGACTGTCTCTGAGTATGCTATAGATATTTGCATCTTACTTTAGACGAAGAATGGAAGTGTAGGAAATTTGAAGAAGCGCTATAGTATGAGATCAAGATAGTTGTCACTCTATTAGGTATTCGATAATTTCCTAACCTAATGGATAAGTGCAAAATAATAGAAGACATGGATAGAATCCAGAAGAGTAGGAATGTTGAGAACTTCAACAAAGGAGGAACAAAGAGAGGAGGATCTAAGCCTAAAGGAAAATCTATTTAGCCAAAGAAACCTTATAGCATCCCTAACTTAAAGGATATGGAGGCACAAAGTCTACTGGAGGTGGAAACAGATCTTATTAGCAACCTCAATTAACCTTAAAATGCTGGAAATATGGAAAAATACACTTAACTAAATATTGATCCCTACGTAGTCAAGTGTGTTTTACTTGTGGAAAGCCTGATCATCTAGTTAGAGATTGTCATTCCAATAAAGATGTCTAGGAGAACAAAGAAAAGCATCCTAAAAACCAATGACTAGTGGAAGAGTCTTTACTTTAAGTGGTGTGTATGTTTCTCAATTTGAAGATCTTATTCAAGATGAAGGAAAAGCGGAAGGTAAGTGTGTAATTGTACTATTTGATTTAGGTGCTACTCATTCATTTATTTCCATTGAGTGTGTTAGAAATTTGAGCTTAATCATGACACCCTTACCTTATGACTTAATTGTTTATGTGGCTACTTCTAAACCAACCATTAACTATAAGATATGTCTAAATTGTACCATAACCATTCAAAATAGAGATTTTGTTGTAAACTTAATATGCCTACCTTTAAAGGACCTAGATGTTATATTAGGTATGGATTGGTTATCAAGCAATAATATTTTCATATATTTGCCTCTAAAACCTTAATTTTACCTGACCCTAATGTTTCTAGATTAAGGTTTATCAAACTAAAAGAAATTTCACTTAAAAGTGATGTTCAAAAGTACATGATAACCTCCATAAAAGAAAAGAAAGACAAAATGGATGTAGACTTTGTGCTAGTTGTAAATGAGTATCCTGAGGTATTTCCTGATGATATTCCTGGCCTACCTCTTGAAAGAGAGATAGAGTTTAGTATAGAATTAGTACCTGGTATGATACCTATTTCAATACAGCCTTATAAAATGTCACCTTTAGAGTTAATTGAACTTAAGAAGTAGTTAGAAGAATTGCTAGAAAAACAATTCATTAGACCTAGTGTATCACCATGGGGAGACTCAGTTCTTCTAGTTAAAAAGAAATATGTGAGTTCTAGATTATGTGTAGATTATAAACAATTAAATAAGGTAACTATAAAGAATAAATATACTTTACCTAGAATAGATCAACTTACAGGAGCTACTATATTTTCTAAAATAGATTTAAGATTTGGATATCATCAAATAAGGGTTAGAAAAGCGGACATATCAAAAACTGCATTTAGGACAATATATAGACACTATGAATATCTAGTGATGCCTTTTGGAGTAACTAATGCACCCATAATCTTTATGGATTATATGAATAAAGTGTTTAGGCCTTATTTAGATAAGTTTATAGTAGTATTTATAGATGACATATTAATATATTCTAAAAGTAGAAAACAACATGAAACTCATCTTAGAATAACTTTACAAACATTAAAAGATAAATAATTATATGCAAAACTATCTAAGAGTGAACTTGGGCTGGAAGAAGTGAAATTTTTAGGACATGTAATTTCGAAAGAAGGAATAAGCGTATACCCTTCAAAAGTAGAAGCTATTATGCAATGGGAACAACCTGAGATTGTAACTGAGATTAAGACTTTTCTAGACGTAGTTGGATAGTATAGAAGATTTATTAAGAGATTTTAAAAAGTTGTTGGACCTTTAACTCAATTGACTAGAAAAAATCAACCTTTTATTTGGAGTTAAGAATGTGAGAATAGTTTTCAAGAATTGAAACAAAAATTGACCACTTCCCTAATATTAATACTACCAGATCCTAATGAACCTTATGAGGTTTATTGTGATGCTTCATATCAAGGGTTAGGTTGTGTATTGATGCAAAATAACAAAGTAGTAGCTTGTGCATCTAGACAATTAAGGCTACATAAAAGAAATTATGTTACTCATAATTTAGTTATGTAATCCTAGATTTTCCTCCCATGATATTGCTTCAGGTGGAAAGGTTAGAAAATGGAGGTGAATTGGCACCACTTCTAGGAAGATAAGCCAAGGAGTTGGTGAAGCCTGCCACAATGGAATGAACCATTGGTAAAAGCCATAGAAGAAACTTCATGGCCAGTCTAAAAAGAAACTTTCATAAATAGGAGTCTAGTTTTCATTCATAAAAGTGTTAAAATGATACAATGAGAGATGAGTGACATTTATAGAGTTCAAACTAGTGTTCGACATGCAATATGAGCTAGAATAGTTATTCTAAGAATTAAATCCAAACAAGACTCTATATTAGTGGTTCTATGTTCCTTCATGTGACACTAAATCCTAATAATATGGATCTAACTCGCTTAATTCAAATTCAACTTTGAATTAAGAGACACTAGGTGCCACCTAGGAAAGAGAAGGAGTCTAGGTGCCACATGGAGGATACATAAGGTTGCCACATGTTACTCATGCACATGTATATGTTAAAGAGGTGTAGTAATAAAACAAAATAGTGTAGAAATCAAACCACACATCCACTTTTTCTAAAAAAAAAAGTCCATCTTCTAACATACATTCCACATAAAAACTGATGGCACCCCATGCACTAAAATAAAGGGTTAATAGGCTGAAATATAGGCCTCACAAAATACTAAATGCACCACCAAAATTACTAAACAAAATAATAATATTTACAAGTAATTTCAAAGACTATGGCCTAGAAATGTCTTTACTATGCTTCGTCCTTGCCATGTCCTCTCTTTACTCTTCATAGCTAAGTTCCTTGCTAGGCAGGATTACATAATTTAGAGTTGGCAACCATTGTTTTTGCTTTACAAATTTGGAGACATTATTTATATAGATCTAAATTTGATATATATAGTGATAGTAAAAGTTTAAAATAATTATTTGATTGAAAGGAATTAAATACGAGGAAAAAAAGATGGATGGAATATATAAAGGATTTTGATTTTCAGTTGTTGTATCATCCATGGAAAGCTAATGTAGTAGCTGATGCATTAAGTAGAAAAATTATTTATGTTTTAGTTATGATGGTGAAAGAGATGGAATAATAAAAAAATTTAGAGATTTAAATTTATATACTATTATAAAGAAAGATAAATTAGACTTAGGGATGATTACTATAGGTGATGAATTTTGAATGAGATTAGGAATAAACAAGAAGAGATAAATTTATACAACAAAAGAAAGGATTAATAGGAATAGATAAGACTAAGGATTTTAACTTAGGTAATGACAATATAATATGATTTAAGAATAGAATTTGCAAGCCAAATGATAAGGAAATAAAGGATTTGATTTTAGCGGAAGGACATAAGAGTAAATTAAGTATTCATCTAGGTGTTACTAAGATGTATAAAGATTGCAAAGAAATGTTTTGGTGGCTAGAATGAAACGAGATGTAACAGAATATGTGGTGCATTGCTTAACATATCAAAAGCTAAAATTGAACATAGAAAACCATCTGATATGTTGCAACCTTTGGACATTCCAGTTTGGAAATGGGATATTGTATCGATGGATTTTGTAGGGGAGCTACCTAGGACTTCTAGGAATTGTGATTTTATTTGGGTAATAGTGGATACATTGACTAAGACTACACATTTTATTCCAACAAATATTAGGTATTCCTTAAAAAAGTTAGCATAAATATACATAAAAGAGATTGTTAGACTACATGGTTTGCCTACTAGTACAATATCAAATAGAAATCCTAGGTTTATATCTAAATTTTGGACAGAATTTCAGAAAGCCTTAGGAAGTAAACTACACCTTAGTTCAAGCTACCATCCTCAAACTGATGGCCGAACTGAAAGAACCATCCAGTCATTAGAGGATTTATTGGGAGCTTGTGTATTAGAAGAAAGATCTAGTTGGGAAGAAATTTTGCCACTAGTAGAATTTACATATAATAATATCTATCATTCTAGTATAGGTATGACTCCTTACAAAGCATTATATAGACATAAATGTAGGACGCCTTTAGTATGGTACCAAGATGGAGAGAATTTAATAATAGGACCAGACATTATTCAGCAAAACATAAATAAAGTGAAATTAATTCAAGAAAAAATGAGAAGACAAAAAAGTTATACTGATCAAAGAAGAAAACTATTGGAATTTAAAGAAAGAGATTATTGGTTTGATTGGCCTTTGAGTTGGGTGCTTGCACTTAGGGAAACTTAACCATGTTTTGTTCTCCTAATCCTAACCACTTACTCCCCTCTCTCCACCTATAAATACTCTCATCATTCACACATTGTATTCACTCTTGAATAGAATGCCAAAGTCTCATTTTGATCATTTTCATAGTAAAAAGTCTTAAGCATCCGTAGTCTAGAGGAAGCTCTTCTTAGTTGGTTTCTGTTAAGGGTTTCTTCCCTTGTGGCAAACTTCTAATTTATGGCTTGTCTCCCTCAAGGATTAGTGCCCCATTTCTATCTTTCTCTCTTCCATCTTCCATTTTTTTTGTGCAACCTCAAGGAGAAAGATCAATGGAGTGAAACTTGGTTTGCATCAGGAATGATAAGTCTTCAACTTTTCATTTTCCCTAACCTTAAGTTTAAGAATATCATGTGTCAAGGTAGTGTGATAGATGAAAACTAGAAAAGGTGTCGTGATGCTTAAAAACTCCCAAAAATCTTCATGCTCAATGAGTCAAAAAGATAACTCCATTACAAAAAAACAATTTAACCAATGTCTTTCAATGTGCTTCTTGATTAATTCTTGACAAGAAGGGGGAATAAATGGTTGTTATGGATGAATATGATCTTTTCCTTTTGCCAGCATCATTGGTTGGAATACCTTTAAATCTAGAAAAATGAATACACATAGTATTGTTTCACTAGCATTTTTTATTCATGTACGACAATGTTTACATTTAGCTTATGAAGGAGGATTGAGTGATGGAAAATCATCAAAGTGTTTCTATACAATTGATCATTTTTACGTCTTATGGAGTGAAGTGGTAACATATATTCTACTATGTCATAAGCCAAAAATATCATCTTTTCCATCCATCTAGTTATGAATTTAGAAATAAATTAGATAAATAATTATGAGTAACTATCAAGAGTAAAATACTTGAAATATATTGGAATTTGAACTAAAATATTGAATTAAATTGCCAACTAAAAGACGTAGTAATAGAAGAATATCTAGAATTTAACAATGTTCAACCTCTTAAAAGTCCATGGAATATTTAAACTATTATATAACCATATTTCAATGAATTATGAACATTATATAATCATGAATTATAGAAATATGAAGATAACGAGTAAGAACAAAAATTGTCTCATGGATACAACAATATTTCATTAAGAAAATTTTTACTTGCCAAAAACAAAAGATCCATATTATTTGGGAACTCATTTTGAACATCAATAATCTACATCTATCTATAAATATGAATAAATGTGTATGTATTAGACAATTTCGTCATAAGAACCCAAATAAAAAACAAAGAAAATATGAGAAATTGAAATACCAATGAAGTAGGGTGGACATGAGCAAGCAAAATTATTGCAATAAGGCATTTCATCAAACAACATGAGTAAACCAATGAAATTTTTCACAAAGTAACAAAACCCCAACAAACTCAACATCAAAATTAAACCCAAATCATCCAATGGAGTAAGTGAGCATGAACAACACAAATTAAAATCACTAATAAAAAAAACTAATCATATTATGTTTAACTCACCTTTGTTTTTTTTTGTGTTGTATTGTATGACTATGAACTATGCAATGTATTGGAGTTGGAGGTAGTAGCACAAATGGGTATGCGCAAGAAATTATGATGCATTCCTCATTTGCACGGGTTTGAGCTAGGACCAATAAAGGAAGAGCATGACTTGGATGGAGTTTCAAGGAGCTTAGTTTAAGACATGTTCCCTTATTTTGTATTGTTTTGACCTATTTTAGGCTTGTATGAACACCCTTATGTCATTAAGATTCTAGGGGTATAGTCAGTTTTATTTCTAGCCTTGTATTTTGGCATATAGGTTCTTTTTTCCTTTAGGAGGTGTAATTAGTCTCTTTGTGGAGTGTGCTAATTAATTGGGCTTGTGTGGGATAGGTTTGGACGTGTTGATCTAATAACCACACCCATAATTGCTCTTCACACCCTTCCCCAACCAACACGTGAAGCAAGTAGGAAACATGTGAGGCCCCCTTGCTCCTTTAGTGTGATGCCACCTTGCACTCTCTCTCCTACATGGAAAGGTTTGTTGCTTCTTATTTAAATTTTAATTTTGGAGGTGCCATGTCATCTCCCTCCAAAATTCAATTTCAAATTAAGAGGGAACATAGATCCTTAAAACTAGGGCATTGTTTGGATCTTTACTTGGATTAACTTAGTGTTAATTGAGCATATGCTAAATTAACACTAAATTAAGCCAATTAACCCCTTATTATCCAAGTTGGACATTCTCATTAGCATCTAGGTCCATGATCCATTGCTTGCTCTATAAATTGAGCATTCCTCCTTCATGTAGCTCTTAACACTCATCTTATGAAAGAAATATTATTCTCTACATTTAAGAGTCTCTTCTTCTTAGAAAGAGTGTTCATGTTCTCTCAATGAGTGAGATTTCTTCACGCTATTATCAAGGATTCCTTCCCTTGTGGCTAGCTCCCTTATAGGTTTATCTCCTACCTAGTAGAAGTGACACTTACTCACCCTCACCTTCTTGTCTCAACACATCCATTTCTTCAACCTCAATTACCTGTAAGAGAAGATCCTAAGCGGTATCTTCTTCCTCAACAATTGTGCAACCATGGCTTAGGGAAGGATGCATCAAATTATGATTTAAGCAAACATAGTTATTTGGGGTAAGAGTTGAGATAGAAAAGTAGAGTTAGCAACAAAGCTAAAGAACAAGGTGAGACTAAGGGTGCATGGGAGTGTAAGAGTAGAAAGTTAATGAGGTTGTGTTTTTAAAGTAATAAAAATAGTGAATCAAACTAGTTTTCAAACCAGATTGGTTTGAAGTAACTACATTTTAAAAAGTAGCTCAATTAATTTTTATTAAGATAGTTTAACTAAAACCAATTCGATTTAGTTAAGTTTAGAACCAATTTGGTTTAAACCATTTTTTTGCCTACCCCTACTCATAGGGGATATAAGAAAGATGCACATTCCATCTTATTATGAAAGGGAACTTCTTGATAAACTTCAAAGATTGAAACAACACTCTATAAGTGTTGAAGAATACAAGAAAAAGATGAAAATTTTCATGATGAGAGTCGAGATAAGAGAAAAACCTAGGTTCACCATAGTTAGATTCCTCCTCATCACCTTATGCTGATGCAAAGAAAGACCAAGTTCATAAAGGGAACTCTTTGAAGGGTTACCCTAAAGAAGAATCATCTAGAGCGAAACATGATAAATCATACCCATGAATTACAAAGAAAAAGACATCGATCTCATTACTATTTCTAGCCATAGGACTAGTAACATCAAGTGTTTTAAATGTCTTATAGAGATCACATCGCCTCTCAATACCCACAAAGAAAACCGTGATCATGGGACAAGTTTTAGAGGATAAAAGGAAAATGAAACTTAAGAGAAAGGAGGAAAAGCAAAACAAAGATAAGGCAATAGATAAGGAGGATGACCTTAGAGAAGAGTTTCATTTGGCAACAAAGAAGGTTCTTTATCTAGAATAACCTCCAAATCTTTTCTTAAAACTTGATCAAGTTGAACTTAAGATTGTGTCTAGGCATGTCCCTATTAGGGATGACAAAATTATCTACATTCATGACTATCTGTTGATAAACTCTGTGACAAGGAATTAGTGAGTATTAAACGGATTCCCATAGGAATTTTAATTGGTATACCTGCACCTATTATTAAATGGATATGAATGCAAGGATTAAGGTATTCACCCTATAGATACACATTAAATACCAACAAAAGGATAAAATAGTAAAATACTTTAGTCAATGCCAAGAATTATAAAAAAAAATCATATTTTAATTTAAAATTTTGGTTAGGAAATGAAATTTTAGTGAACTTTTGCCGTATAACTTTATTTGTATATTTTGATGCTATTTTTAATAAAATTAAGATTAGTTATTGTAAATGTTTAATTTTTTCCAATTTATTTTCTTTTTTGGAGATTTTCTTTTTGACTCTAAAGTCTTGTTACCCTAAATCGAAGTTAAAAAAAAAAAAGATGAAATAAACAAAAAATAAAAATAAAACAATACAATAGGCACTTACAATTTACAATTGCATCTTTGCTAAATACAATCCAAGGAAAGATGTATTAGGCCATGAAGATAAATAAGGGGTTCATTTAGTAAGGTAAAGGTGTAAATAGCAAGAACTTAAAATGAAATGTTGTTAGCACCTTGAAGAAAAATGGGTGTGTACTTAATGTAAAATGAAGGTGTAAACAGCAATGCTAGCCCACATGATATTTGGACTACAAGGGCTGTATTTAACATTATGGAGAGAGTATGAAAAGTAAATGAGTAGATATTAAAACTAATTGGGTTTTGCCCCATTTTCAGAAAATTCCGTCCTATCACAGCCAATGTAGACTAAATAAACATAAGATACAAAATAAAAAACATATAAAAAATAAAAATATAATAAACTTAGAAAAAGAAAAAAGAAAATAGAGCAAGTAGGTTTTGCTGCTTAGTTATATAAGGTGGAAGATATAAAATGACTCAATTGGTTAAGAAAGTGAAGAGAGGAAAAAAGTTGTAGGTTCGATTCTCACTGCTAACAAAAACTAATTATTCTATCAACACTACCATTTGGTCTATAAAAATACCATTTGATCTATAAAAAAAAGGTAGGTTCTGTCATTCTTCAAGTTGAAACTACAAATGATGACTGCACCACTAACTTTGCTCCCACTTGTTGCAGTAAACGGCTCCAATAACATGCTTTTGCAAAGCAGCAATTGTTTTTCTTCAACATGAATGAAGGTGGAGCCTATAAACAGGAGAAGGAGAGGAATATTTTGATCACCAAAAAATAATATAGAAAATAATCACAAAGAGGATATCAATCACAAAGAAAATTTTCACAATAAAGAGGAGGAAAAGTGACTAGTTAAATTTAGGATTGAGAGTAGAGGAAAATCACCTAACATTGAAGTTAAAGATTGGCACCAACAGGTAATTATCCTTCATTTGCAATAAAATTCTGATATTGTTTATACATTAGGCAGCATGCTCGTATATGAAAAAAGAGAAGCTTTTGTTTTAATAAGTTTCAGAAGAGCATAATTAAACCATGTTCAAAATTCAGCCATGTAATAAAAATAAATAAAAGATTGTTTCTACAAGGAAGTTGGGATGTCGGAAATAAACTACCATAGCTTTTGGACAGACATGCATGGTGGCCACATAAGAAAAGTCTAGAACTTATTTTTCTCTTTAGCGTTGAAGAGGAACACTAACAGAGTCTCAAATACCATTTTTTAATGAGGTGTTTTGGTAGGCTTTTGTTTAGTCATGTGGGTTGGGTTTGGACGTATCAATTTGAAGTATTTACTTGTTGATAATTTGGGCCTTAAGGTAATACAAACCAAATAAAAAAACAAATGATATGAAACCATGCAAACATGTAAATGTCACGTAGAGTTTTTCTCCTGTACTTTTATGGTTTTTTTCAGTACCTTCATAGTTCTAAGAAAAGTTAAAAATAACTTTCCTAAAAAAGTTAAAATATATTCTCTCCAGCACTTTTTTTGACTCTTTTGTTTTTTCATATTCAAAGTCCAGACAGGGTCAATTTGAATTTGTAAAAAAATTTATAATTTTTTTTACAAATTTAAACACATCTATCTAAACTTATACAAAAAATTTGGTGAAATTGAAAAGAGGATTCCTGATGCCATTGCACAGTTCAATAGCACCACCGATGCCATTGCACAACAGCACCACTTGATTTCAATTGATGGCACGGGTTTGCCTTTGCAGATCACACCATGCATTCAATTGATTCTACAAACATCAAATTCATTCAATTGATTGCATTGCCTAACACATTATTACTTCCTTCATTTGCACTACTTTCACCTCTAAATCTGTAAAGGCTTAGATGCACACCGCAAATTATTTTATAAATTCAGATTACGTAATCTATACTGAAGAAGGTAATAAACGCAAGGGGTAACAAAATTTTATTTTTTTTTATTTAAGATTATTTTTGTCATTTTCAAAAATAATGAAAGTAAAAGGAGTAAATATGAAGATGCAGTAAGAAAAACTCTATCAAGTATTGTTTTATGAGTAAAAGACTTATGTATAAATAGTATAAAAAATTTTACACTGATATTTAATTACAATCTTTTATATATAATAAATTTGTTAACTTTACTAATTAATATTCTAAAAGTGATATAGGTAAAAGGTTTTTATAAAATATCATTGCGTTTTTTATTTAACTTATCTTTTGCTCAAATCACCCACGTGAGACATTAGTTTAGTGCCTAACTGGTTTCCGCAATTTTATTCCATTTTGTATATGCAGGCACTTGAAATCCTTAATTTAAATGGTATTTGTAATTAGTTAGAGTTGAACTCATATATAGATATACGTAGCGGTGAAACGTTGATTAATAATTGATTTGGAATGAAATTGGTTAAAATTGATTTTGAGAATAAGTGATTTATATTCGAATGTTTTTATTAGAAAAATAAGTCAACAGTAAAATTTAGTATAAATTTTTTTTTCTAACACAAAAGTTACTCTAAGTTATTTTAAGTTAGAATAAATTTTAGACTAAAATCAATTCTAAATTCTTCATTATGAAACCAAACACATTAAAATTTATTTGAAATCAACTTTGGATTTATAATCCATTCTAAAATGTGAAACCAAACACACACTTAGAGTAATGTTTTTTAAAATGAATAATAAAAACAAATGAAAGTTATTATTATTATTATTATTATTATTATTATTATTATTATTATTATTATTATTATTATTATAAAATAAAGTTTAAATAATAGTCACTTTAAATGCACTTCTAATTTAATTATTAAAAAAATTATAAAAGTTTGGTGGTAACAACTTTGGATGCATTTCTAATTTGGTTGTTATAATTATATATAAAATCTTGAGAATAAATTAAAATTAATCATATTTTTTATACAATGGATAAAATTATTTTTTATGGGCACAATAAGATGGGTTTGAAAATAAATTCTAAATAAACCAGTGGAAATAAATGCCCCAAACTTGCAAAAATCTATTAACATGGGAAACACCTCTAAAGCAAGGGTAAAAATCACAAGATCAAATAAATAGTTATACTATTATTAATAAAGAAAACAAAAGAGTATTAATTAAGTGCAACACCAACATCAAACAATAAAACAATAAAAGTTAAATAGAGAATAAGGAAGATGAGAAACTCCAAAAATACTACAACTGTGTGAATTGAAATCTCTCAATTCAGACCTATTTTCCACAATCCGAACGATCAAAATAAAGAAACATATGCTCCGAATCTGCTGTCCAAAACTTAGTCCAATCCAACAGTGGACGAATTTCTAGTGGTGAATTTACAGTTGTAGTTCTATGTAAAAACGAGAATAATTTTCTTTCTTCTTTTCTCTCAAACAATTGGTGTATGTATTTCTATGACTAATGAGATTCTCTCTATCTATTCCTCTTTAGAAACACCTTCTCCACTTAGGTTAAATAAGACAACAAGTGGGCTTCTCAATTTGGGTTTTTTCTCCACATAAGAAGGAAGTTCAATACCCAACAAATCTCTTCTCACGACTATATGGAGAAAACTGCCAAACAAACGATCTCACAACATACTTCAAACTTTACTTTTGGCAGTGCTTTAGTCATCATATTAGCACCATTATCATCAGTATGAACTCCAACAACTTAGCATCCAAAACATCACGTATCCAATGATAACTTACATCAATATATTTGGATTTAAAATAGAAAGTTAATTCTTACCAAGATGGATAACACTCTGATTGTCAACGAGTAATGGATAGTTATCTTGCATAAGACCAAGCTCTCACAAGAATTTCTTTAATCATAGAAACTCCCTGCATGCTTCAGTAATTACAATGAACCCCACCTCAATAACAAATAACGTAACACACTTTTGCAACTTAGATTGTCAAGCCACAACCCAAATCTTAGTCTGAGTAGCCCACAAAATAGGTTTTGCTTCTCAAGCAAAGCTTTTTATCAATAGTACATGAAGATACCTCAAAATTCATTTCACAGCTCTTTAATGCTCTCTACCTAGGTTTGAGAAAAACCTACTGACTATACTAACAACATGAGCAACATCAAGTTTCATACACACCATTGCATACATCAAACTACCCACAAAAGATGCATAAAGAACTCTCTCCATGTCTAATTTTTCAGCTTTATTTGAATGACTCTGTTTAACACTAAGTTTAAAATGAGCCACAAGAGGAGTGTTCATAGTCTTAGCTTTTTCCATCTGCAATCTTTGCAACACCCTTTTAATAGTGTTCCTATGTCAGCCATGACTTCTTTTTCTCTCTGTCACGAATGATTCTTATACTAAGAATCTACTTAGCAGCTCACAAGTTTTTCATGGCAAATAACTCGCCTAATTGCTTGTTCAACCTGTCAATCCTGGAAACATCCTTCCTAACAATAAGCATGTCATTTACATAAAATAACATGATAATAAAGTCATCATAAAAAAACTATAACAAAAGACACAACTATGTGTGTAGCCTTGCTCACACATAAAAGACTCAAACTTATTATAACACTGCCTCAGAACTTGCTTTAAATCGTATAGACTCTTTCTCAGTCTACACACATAGTTTTCCTTGCCTTTAACTTGAAAATCATTAGGTTGCTTTATATAGATCTCTTCCTCCAAATCACTATGAAGGAAAACAGTTTTCATACCCATTTGTTTTACTTCTAAATCAAGAGTAGCATCGAAACTCAAAACTGCTCTAATGGATGACATCTTTATCACAGGTGAGAAAATCTCATTGAAATCAACAATCTTTTTCTGTCTGAAGCCTTTCACAACTAATCTGGCTTCATACCTTGGAGACACATAATGACTCTCATATTTCACCCTAAC
The DNA here is from genome assembly GCA_037954015.1 of Psophocarpus tetragonolobus. Lineage (NCBI taxonomy): Eukaryota > Viridiplantae > Streptophyta > Magnoliopsida > Fabales > Fabaceae > Psophocarpus > Psophocarpus tetragonolobus. Next base: position 70,363,804 of record CM075690.1, on the reverse strand, counting down.
TATCCACATATTTTCTAATGCCCTTTTGCCCTTAGGCAATCTTACCAAGTCATAAGTGTGATTATCATGTAAGGATTTCATTTCATCTTGCATTACATCCAACCACTATTGCTTTTCTTCACTTTCTAAAGCCTCTTCAAAACACTCAGGTTCTCCACCATCAATCAAAATCACATATTCATAAAAAAAAAATATCTGATAGATGGTTGCCTCTATTTGTTAGACCTCTTAAGTTGGACTTGAGAGGATTCAGGTGCATCATCAAAATTCTCATCAAGTGACCTCTCATGCTCCTCCTAGTCATTATTAATAGAAACGTTTAATCCACCTCAAGTTGTTAATCAACACCAATATCTTGTTGTTCACTATTTTCAATACTATCTTCAACATTATCCAAATTGTGAATAGGTGATTGCATAGGATCAAATCTATCAAATTTCTATCTTTTTCTGGTGTAGTCTTTTCTACCTTATCAATATCCTCAATGGTTTGGTCTTCCATCAACTGTACATCATGACTTCTAACATGCTTTTTCTCAACAGGATCATAAAACTTGTAGTCAAATTCATCTTCACCATAACCAATGAAGATGGACTACATTATCTTCACATCCAACTTGGATCTTTCATCCCTTGGAATATGAACAAATGCCTTGCAACTAAAGACACACAAATGATCATAAACTCACATTCTTCCTAAACCAAATTTTATTTGGCACTTCACTGTTCAGAATAATAGTAGGAGTGAAATTAATAACATTAAATGTTGTGTATAATGCCTCACCCAAAATATGCTTAGGTAATTTAGCATTTGAGAGCATACATCTCACTCTCTTAAGCAATGTCCTATTCATCCCCTCTGCTAAACCATTCAGTTGTGGAGTTTTAGGAGGAGTCTTCTCATGTGCAATATCATGTTGCTTGCAATAAGCATAAAATGGTCGATGATACTCACCACCATTGTCAGTACGAATGCATTTAAGCTTTTTGTCTGACTCTCTTTCAGTCAAAGCATGAAATTGTTTAAACTTCTCTAGCACCTAGTCTTTTCTCTACAAAGCATACCTATAGAAATTCGAAATGTATCCCAAGACTCAGGTAAAGTATTCAATAACCGTAGTCTCAAAACTTTATCATCAAATTTGATACCCATTCCAGATAACTGATCTAGGAGCCCTTGAAATTCATTCAAGTGATTTGAAATAAAAGAACTCTCCTTGTACTTCAAATTCATCAAATAGTTCAAAAAATACAATTTATTATTCCCTGATTTAGAAGCATATAAGGACTCAATCTTCCCCCGCAATGTTCTCACATGTCTTTCATTAGCAATACGATTATAAACACTGTCTTCTACAAATTTCTGAATAAAACCACATACTTATTAGAGTTCAAAATCTCATTTTTCTTCAGACATAAAATCTGCCTTATGAGTAGAGAAAACAAGAATATGCATTTTCTTCACAAATAGCAAGGTTTGCATGTTACTCTTCCACAAGTGATAATTAGTGTCATTCAAAGCAACCAATTTTGTATTTGCCTCCATTTTCAAGCAAGTCAAATAATCCCTAAACCAAAATCAAAGAATTCTAATGCCACTCTGATGGGGGCAATAAGATGGTTTGTAAACAAAGTGTAAACAAAGCAGCGAAAATAAATCCCCCAAACTTGCAAGAATCTATGAGGAGCAACAAACAAAGTGTAACACTAACTAATCACCACTCTCACAAAATAAGATACCAAGATTTAATATGGAAAACCCTTCAAAGCAAGGGTAAAAAATCACAGGTCGTCCAGACCAAAGAAATAGCTCCACTATACTTAATAAAGAGTACAAAAGAGTCTCAATCAAGTGTCATGATCAATGTCAACACCAACATCAAACAATAAAGCTTAAAAATAGAGAACAATGAAGGTGAAAAACCCCAAACCTTTGTTCAACAATACGAACGGTCAGAATGAAGAACCATATGTTCTTAACTTTTTGTCCAAAAATCAGTCTGATCTAACGGTGGACGAATCTACAGTGACAAGTTTATGGTTGCAATTTTGTGTAAAAACGAGAATAACTTTCTCTCTTTTCTTCTCTCAAATAATTGTATATTTCTCTAACTGATAAGTTTCTTTCTGTCCAATCCTCTTTAAAAACACTTTCTCCACTTAAGTTAAATAAGATATCAAGTGAGTTTCTTAATTTAGGTCTTTCTCCATATAAAAAAGGAGTTCAATATCCAATAATTTTTATGCTTCAAAAAGTAAATTTGAACATTTTCTTTGGAGGAGATAAAATATACAAAATAATTATATTTATAGTTTGTACGCAGTTGATTGCACAGTTAGAATGAGTAGCAAGTATGTTTTAGTATCCTAATTCAAATAAATCTTTTTTTAAAATAAAAAATAAGGTTGATGCGTTCATTCACTTGCCTGAACAATTGATGAGTTTCTTTTAAAGATATCAAATTAATTTAATAGTTAATATGAATATTTATATCTTATATTCAGAAAAAATAATCCAATTTATTTTTATTAGCGAAAAATAAGGTTGATGCGTTCATTCACTTGCCTGAACAATTGATGAGTTTCTTTTAAAGATATCAAATTAATTTAATAGTTAATATGAATATTTATATCTTATATTCGGAAAAAATAATCCAATTTATTTTTATTAGCGAAAATACATGTTACGGCTATGTGTTCGCATTGCTTTCTCAGATATCCTTTTTATTTTTATAATTAAATACATTATAACATTTTTAAGAGTTCATAACAATCTAAATGAATCTTACAAGATCATTGAATCAGGACACACATTTACATTATTAGTATTGATTGACAAAATGAACAAACTTAATAATTGTGATGGAATGATAGTGTTAAAACTCTTTTATAATATTAGCTCGTGGAAGACTTATAGATTTGAGAGTTTATGTAAATTTGTGGAAAACATGTAAACATGACTCGTAAATTTGTAAGAGTTTAACTCATATTAAAATAGTATTAAAAAATTATTTTTTTGTATACTACAATACATAAATAAGAAAATATTACCTTACTTATCAACTAATTTCATCAAATCCATAAATAGTCAATTTAAAAAGGAATTCCTCCATAATAAAGCTATACAAAATATCACCAACAATTTTCATAAAAAAAACTAAATCTACACTAAAATCCATAATAAATACATATAAAATATCATTTTATTAAAAAATAAAAACAACATACTAATAAAATAATAATAGAATAAGAATAAATTGCAGGTGTTGTTCATTTAGAATTGAAAAACTAATAAAAAAAGTGTTTAAACTTGAGTTCATATGAGTTTATCCAATTTACCGAAATTCCCCTGACTTTACTTGTGGACAAGTTTACATGCAAGTTAACTCGTTTTGCTTATCTAAACTTGTAAAATCATAGAATTTTACAAGTTAAATCGCAAGTTTAAAAACCATCTTTTAGTGAATGAGTCTTTTTCTCATTTCTTAATTAATTCATGTGTATCTACACTTCTATTATGATAAATTACAATTAATAGATTGAGATAATTTCTATTATTTTCTTTATACGCAATAATTTCTATTATATTTATTCATGCATGCATTAATTTTTGTTTAATATATTTTCTTCAATTTATTCTACGCATATACTATTTAATTTGTGTTTTTATCTTTTATTTTTAATTAATAAATAATTTTGCATGAGTAAGAATGAAAAAAAAATTATACATTATTTTTTTAATTTTTTAACAAATTTACTACAAATATTAAAAATAAGAAATGAAATCAAAATTAAAAAAATAATTTTATAATTATTTTTAATTGATAAATTGGTTAAAAAAAATGAAATCATTAATATTAATATGAAAACTTTTGGACTTCCATTTTATTCTACCACATGTCATTGTAGTATTATGCAATGTGAGGCCCATCTTGATTTTTCTTTTTCATTGTCATTATCTCTCTTTCACTTTCTCTAGCCAAAATAAAATTTACAGTTTATTCTGAATGTAGATTGCAAAGGAAGAAAAAAGGAAAATTGTACAAAACTAAAAATATAAAAAAAATAGAAGATCTAAAAGTGATATGCATTCCCCAAGAAAAATAAGAGAACATTTTGATAAGATTTTAGACATAAGCAATTCATCCTCCCATAACTTATCCTGAAATTCGCTTATAAAAAACTTATACTAAAATTAATTTTCTACATTATTGAATGTCACTACAATTTGAAGTAAAACAACACATTTAAAATTAAATAATAATTATTAAATTCAAGGTAACAGACAGTCTTAAGGTAACTAGATTTTTATCACAATTTAGGTTGACAGTTTTAAAATTAAAAAAAAAAAACAGCACTTTCAAACTTTCAAAATTGACACTTTTTAAATTTAAAAAATGGATAATTTTATAATTTTTTAAAGTATTTATTTGGATAAAAAATAAAATTAAAATTTAAAAATTGATGTATATGAAGTTAAAAAATAATTTTTTCTTGCATTCTTAAAAGTTGTACCTAATTTTAAGTTGAGAAATGGATATATGCAAATGGGCAGAACAATGAGCAATTTTAAAAATGAAAGTTTTGAAACTTAAAAAATTATCAATTTATAAATTTTAAATATGAATATTTTTAAATTTAAATAATTAAATTTTTATTTGTATATAGCAATAACTAAATTTAAAAAAATAAAAATTTAAAAATATATTGAAAACTTGCAAAAATAAATGAAAGTATTAAAGAAAAAACAATGGAATCAAAGGCAGAATAGCAAGCATATAAAAGTTGTGAAGAAGATCATCAATGAGTTTTTGGAATTGAAAAGAGGAATGAAGGAGAAAAGAGAAATTTAAAAGAAAACCTTATATTAAGAAGAAAATAAATAGTATAAAATAGTTAATAAAATTAGAAATTATGATGTAAAAAATAGTTGCAAACCTTATATAGTGTAAAGAAAATAAATCTTTATATTAAGAAGAAAATAAAATTAACCTTTTGCTTTAAGTTTCAGAGAGAGTTTTATCTTTTTTAACCTAATAGATTTTTTTTTTCTTTTTCTTGTTTGCTTTTGTCACAGCAAAATTCACACACAAAAAAAGATAAAAGACTTGTATGTTTGTTGGGTGCGGTTACAATTTTGTTTTTATTAATATATTAATCATCATTATAATTAAGAAGTATAATTTTTCATAAAGAAAATGGTACACCAAATATAATAATTTTCAAAAGAATGAATTTTCTTTATATATATTATAGATAACGATGAGTAAAAACTAAAAAAAGAAACACGTCGTTTCAGTTAAATTGTTTTTAAAAAAGAAATGAAAAATAGTTATAAATTTTATGAAAAAAATAACAATAATTATAATAATTATATATAAGAATATTTAAAATTAGAAATATGTCCACAAAATGAGTACTTATTACTTTATTAATAATTAAGTTATAGACGATATAGAGAAATATGACAGAAGAGTAAATTATAGTGTTTTATTTTGAATTTATATTTAGTTAAGATTATAATATTTTTTGCTTGAAAGAAATTAGTTATTTATTTTAAAAACCCATTTATTAAATATCTTTCTATAAAATATCCTTAATCAACATTTCATGCGTTAAACATAATTGTAATTAATAAGGTTAACATATTAATTGGGTTTCTCGATATGAGTTAAAAGCTTAAACATTATATAATATAATATGGAATTGCAAAGACTCAATTTTATAGTTGAATTTTTCTATAAATGAATACAATCTTGAATAGTATATTTCTCTATCGGTTTTTTATTTTTTATTTTTAAAGAAAAAAAAATCTTCCTTTAAAGATTTGAGAAAGCTGGTAGGCCATCTCCTGTTTTTGCACGACAAACGTGGCAGATCTACCGCTGGATTAGGTGAATCTTCTTTCCCAAATGCAATAAACACAAAAGAATATTTAATAACATTATTTTATTTATTTCCTCTAATTGCCAAAAAAGGTACTCCTTAATCCTTTATTTTATACACAAAGAGAGCACCTATGTCGGGCACTTGTAACCCTCCATTGATTGTGCACAGTTCTAAAGTAATTGCACCACACCAAACCCGATCTAGAAAAATGATTTTAAATTTATAGGGAAGCATAAAGTATTTCCATGGTTATAAATGAAGGTTAAGAGTTAGGATATGATAATTGAGAGAGAAAATGACAGAGGAGAAATTATCAAGGCAGGAGAAAGAAGAAGAAGAAAAAGAAAGAGAAGCAGAAGTGGATATATGGAAGTATATATTTGGGTTTGTGGAAATGGCAGTGGTAAAATGTGCAATCGAGCTTGGCATAGCTGAAGCCATAGAGAAACATGGAAGTCCAATGACAGTGTCGGAGCTATCATCAAGTCTAGGGTGTGATTCTTCACTTCTTAACCGCATCATGAGGTTCCTAGTGAACCGAAAGATATTCAAAGCACTAAGGGATGGTAATGGGGAGGGATGCACGGTGTATTGTCAATCCCCTTTGTCTCGACGTTTGATAAGAAACAGGCCAAACAGCATGGCCAGTTTTCTTTTGCTGGAGAGTAGTCCAGTAATGTTGGCACCTTGGCATAGCTTGAGTGCTCGTGTGTTGGCCAATGGGAATCCTTCATTTGAAAAGGCTCACGGTGAAGATGTGTGGCGCTATGCTGCCTCCAATTTGGATCATAGCAACCTCATCAATGAAGCAATGGCTTGTGATGCTAGGCTTGTTATGCCTATCCTCATCCAAAGTTGCCGCGAGGCATTTGATGGTGTCAATTCCGTCGTGGATGTGGGTGGCGGCAACGGCACCGCCATGCGTATTCTCGCTAAGGCTTTCCCTTCCATTCGGGTCATCAATTTTGATCTTCCTCATGTCATTGATGAGGCCTCTCCATGTGATCTTGTCCAACATGTCCCAGGCGACATGTTTCTTAGTGTTCCAAAAGCTGATGCTGTTTTTCTTAAGGTGTGTATATATATATAATCAACACTTATATAATATTCTTTAATTCATTCATTTGTATTCATGCAGTGGGTTTTGCACGATTGGTCAGACCAAGAGTGCATCCAAATCTTAAAGAATTGCAGGGAAGCGATTTCAAAGGAAAATGGAAGGGTTATTATAGTGGAAGCGGTGATTGAAGAAGAAGATGGGAACCATAACAGGTTGAAGGATATAGGATTGATGCTAGACATGGTAATGATGGCACACACCAACTTGGGCAAAGAGCGAACCCTCAAAGAGTGGGAATATGTCATTAAAATGGCAGGATTTACCACATTCACAGTCAAACCCATTCATGCTGTGCAGTCTGTCATAATGGCTTTCTATTAAAGTAGCCACAATCATAGATACAAATTCTCTGTCTTTATTTCGTATTTCCATGTTACCCCTTGCAAATTTCTACATTAAATAATAAAACATATTGTCTTTATCGATCTTGCATGTGAAACCTAGTCCACAATAATGTCAACTTGATCAATTGTAAAATTATGTGAAAACATTTAATTTACTACATGCATGCATGTTTGTTGTCTGGAGAAAATTGTTACCAACTCAGGAATATTGGACGAGAGGTCAGAAAGGTTGATAAGGAAACCCATTTGGTTACAAGATTTTTTAAAATTTTATTGTTAATTATTTGGGTGTTGGTTTTTTGTTGTGGGCTTGTGTATCATGACCTAATTGGTCTATCCACTTGGGAAAATATTAGGGTTAAACAATGATAATTCATTTTATCTACTTCCTTTATGCGTTTTTCATTGAGTGATTCTTTTTTTTTTTTTTTTTTTTTTTTTTTTTTTTTTTTTTTGGTACTTTCAGTAGCATCGATCGTGCTTTCATTGTTATGGACCCAAAGCCTTGCACATCTAAGGATAGGGATCTTTTATGTTTATTCAAGAAATGGTGCTTTACAATCCCAATTGATGACACAAGATGAAAGGCAATTGCAAATTCAAATTAACAAACATGGAATTTTCGACACAACACCCTTTCTTCCACTATTGTCGCCCTTTAGGATCATGTTTATTCTCTCTCATCTCAACTCCATATTCTATTCTATTATGGGACCTACAACCTCTTTTCTTTGGATTGTTTTTCCTTATGATCATCCTTTTATCTTTCCCTTAAACATCCTTCTCTAGTTTCCCTTTTGACCCACACGTCTAACCTAATATTACTACTTAGCACAGAACTTTGGTTACTACAACCACCCTCATTTACCCATATTCCCATACTATGGGCCTTACTTTTTCCCACTCTAATCTCCCCTTATCACCAAGTTCAACACTTTAAACTACAGTTGACAGTTTTTTACGCCTTAGATCCTTTAGATTGGCTATTTCAAGTTTATCAATATTTTTCTCTTTACCAAGTTCTAGTGGAACAATGATTACACATGGTGTCATTTTGCATGATGACGAGTGATGCTCTTATCTAGTTTAAGTAGATGCATGAGAATTTTCTATTTTCTAATTTGATTTCTTTTACTAAGGCCCTGACTCTCCATTTTGGCCTTTTATCTTATGAGAATCACCAGGCAGAGTTATTTAAACTTCATCAATATGGTTCTATCTCATACTATCAAGCTCATTTTGAGCACCATTGTAATCAAGTGCAACGCTTAGCCACAAATGCCATTTTAAACTATTTTATGTTGGGATTATTTTCTGATATTAGACATGAACTTGCTATCCATAAACCTATAGAAGACCCTAGCAAGGGTCCTATCACAAGGGCTATGGCTAGGAGGATTAAAGAGGATATGGCAAGAGAGAGGGAAGAAGTCCTCACCTTCTCATGGAGATCAAGATGTTAGAATTTAGGTCATAGTTTTCTTTTTAGTCCTTGTAGTGTACGTTGTTTAATTTGGGACTTAGAGGTGTATTTAGTTTCTTTTTTGGCCTTTATTTCTATTTTAAATTAGGAGGTGTGACTAGTCTTTTTGTCGAGTGTGTTGAGTAGTTTGGGCCCTTTTGGAGAAGCTTAGGAGTGTGGTTTTTGTTAACCACACCCCCCTAAGTTAGTTCCACACTCCTCTAACTCACACATGAAACATGAGAGAGATGTGGGTCCCCACGGTTCCCTCCAAGTGGCGCCATTTTCTTCTCTTTCCTCCATGTGGCGCCAACTTGGCATTCTTGTTACTCTCATTTTTTTAATTTGAATTTTGAGGTGCCATATGGCTTCTCTCCAAAATTCAAATTCAAATTTAAAGGGGACCAAGATCCTTAAATCTAGGGACATGTTTAGATCTTCTTAGAATTAATCAATTGCTAATTGGCTTTAACTCAATTAACACTTGATTAATCTCTCTTAACCCCTTCTAATGGTGGACATCCACAACCTAATTTCTAAAGCTCATGTTTTCTCTTATAAACAGACACCTCTCCCCCATTGTACCATTTAACACTTGAATGAATACAATTTCCCTTTGTGAGAAAATTTGAGTGTCTACTTTCTCTCCTTTCTTGAGAGTTCTATGGCTTTTATCAAGGGCTCATTCCCTTGTGGCAAGCTCCTTCTATGACTTATCTCTTCCTAGAATGGCGCTACCACCACCATCTCCATCTCCTCCATCACTCATTTCTTCAATTGAACCTTTTTAGAAGTTGAGTTTGGAAGAAGCATTAGCAAGGATGCATCACCACTTCCACCTGTCTCTTTTATATAGTTAAACATCTTACTTCCACCTACATCCAATAGCGTCTTGCTTAAGGATCATGTTATTATCATGATAAAAAATTCATCCCCAATCACAAGTGTACTAAATCATGCTTCCATTTATTTTTGGTTGCTGATGATGCCTTTGTGGAACATAACTCACCTCCTCTATCGTCTGTTCAACCTAACTGATAATTTATTTCTTATAAATATGACATGACAGAAGAGTATATGATAGTGTTTTATTTTGAATTTTATATTTTAGTTAAGATTATAATTTTTTTTGCTTGAAAGAATATAGTTATTTATTTTAGAAACCTATTTATTAAATATTTTTCTATAAAATATCGTTAATCAATATTTCATGCATTAAAAATAATTATTTTAATTAATAAGTTTAAAATATTAATTAGGTTTCTCGATTTTCATGTTAATATCTTCAACGTTATATAATATGGAACTACAAAAAGTAAATTTTAAGGTTGATTTTTCAATAAATAAATAATACAATATTGAATATTCTCATGCATAGTGACACCCTTTACTTTATTCAAAGAGAGACCATCCTATTTTAGGCACTTGTGACATTCCATGTATTGTGATGTATTCTGCGTAGTTGTAAAGTAATTACACTGGATGAAGCCTGATCCATAAATACAATATTGAATATTCTCATGCGTAGTGGCACCCCTTACTTTATTCAAAGAGAGACTATCCTATGTCAGGCACTTGTGAGGTTCCATGTATTGGGCGTAGTGGTATAGTAATCGCACTGGACAAAGCTCAATCAACAAAAATGATCCCAGTGTGTGTGTTTCCATGTATTGTGCGCAGTGGTAAAATAATTGCACCGGACGAAGCCCGACCCACAAAAATGATCCTCAATGAGTGTGTGTGTTTCCATGTATTGTGCGTAGTGGTAAAGTACTTGCACCGAACGAAGCCCGATCCACATAAATGATCAACAGTATGCATTTGTGTATGTGCGCGTGCGTGGGTCTATGTGTGTGTGCGTGGGTGTATGTGTGTGTATGTGCATGGGTGTGGGTGTGTGTGCTGTAACACCTCAATGAGTGTATGTGTGTGTGCGGTGTGGGTGTGGGTCTATGTGTGGGGATGTGGGCATGGGTGTATGTACGCGTGCGTGGGTGTATGTGTGTGTGGGTGTGGGCAAGCGTGTTGTAACACCCCAAATTCTTCACAATCCATGTAGTAATGACCATTCTTACAACATTTATAACAAATCCTAGGTCTAATAGCACAATTCTTCATTAAATGTGGCCCTACACAATAGTAAGAATTGTGATATTAGAACACAATGATAGGAGTATTATCTAGATTCTTGATCCCTTGACTGAGATGTAAACAGATTCTTACTTCAATTTTTTAATCTAACATTTCTTGTCTTTGACTTGATTTGCATTCCATATTTTCTTGAAAGAGATTTTAGTGTCTTAATCCTTTCTTAGAATAATACATTAATTGGAGAAATACTGTATAGAGCAATTGACACTTCCCAAGTCAGTTCCTAAGAAAGAGAGGCAAGTCTCAATGGACATTCTTAAATACCAAGTATTTCCTTAGCCAGAACTTTTCTCAAAATTATACCTCATACTTTTACTATATCTTACCAATATCAATAAAATTCGAAGTTCCTTTCATGTGGTAACCATTATATATGCTTATAATTACTTATCTTTTAGCTTTATATTCTCCTTAAATATCTATCTTACATGTTTGTTTCTCAACAGAAGATGCAAGAACAATTCTATCTATCTTACACTTCTGTTTCTCAACAGAAAAGGTAAGAACACACAAACAAGCAATAGTCAAGTTCATACCACAGGCTTGATAGGAACAACTACTCTAATACCATTAAATGTAGCACCCCAAATTTTTAACCAATTCATTTATTAATTTGAGGAAAAATTATCAAAGATATTTATCCAATCATGAGGAATATTTTTTAAAAAACTAAACATTACATAAAGAACTATAATCTCCTTTAAAACAATATAGAATAATTATGGAACAACAATATTCATTTCATAAATATAATTTTTACATAATTGTTCGGAGTACTTCAAATATTAATCATAACTGCTACCCCAAATTAATCTAATTCAGAGCAGCAAATCCTCGACAATAGAAACTAAACTCAGTACAAACGATACATATATTAACCATCATACATAAAAGAAAATCTTTACAAATCTTCCCCGCAACTATCCAATCAAGATCATCCTCATACCCCAAACATATATGAAACATAAATACATATAGAAAACATAGAGAGGAATGAGATATTTATAAACCATAAATGTTAATCTTAATAAACTAACAAATTATGGGGCCTAAGGTTTATCCTAGGACTCAATTCCATATTACCTCATTAGATGACTAAGTCTCACTCATCTCATTACTAAACTCAATTCTTTATTACTTATACATAGGGGTTCATAACTATCCTAATGGCTCAAACTTTAATATAAACAATATTCCTTCAATCCAAATATCACAATCACAGAAATAGTCTTTCAGTCTAAATAACACATTCATACACAGGTAGTGTTTCAACCCAATTATTGAACACAAGTAGTCTTTTAACCCAAAAATCATAAATACATGGGTAGTCTTTCAACCCAAAAATCATAAGCGCATGGGTAGTCTTTCAACCCAAAAATCATAAATACACTGGTAGTCTTTCAATCCAAAAATCATAAGCACGCAAATAGTCTTTCAACCCAATTATCATAAATACATAGGTAGTCTTTCAACCCAAAAATCATAAGCACACGGGTAGTCTTTCAACCCAATTATCATAAGCACACAAGTAATCTTTCAAATCAATTATCATAAGCACACAGGTAGTCTTTAAGCCCAATTATCATAAATACACGGGTAGTCTTTCAACCCAAAAATCATAAGCACACGGGTAGTCTTTCAACCTAAAAATCATAAATACATGGGTAGTCTTTCAATCCAAAAATCAAAAGCACACGAGTAGTCTTTCAACCCAATTATCATAAGCAAACGAGTAGTCTTTCAACCTGATTAGCATAAGCACACTGGTAGTCTTTCAACCATATTATCATAAATACACCAGTATCATAGTATCATACTTCTACTAGGGAGCCTAGAAATTTTCACTAAGTTCACGTCATAATTTTACACACTATTAATCCATTAAATCACCAATCTAAATATCACTTAATATCATCCATTAACAACTTAACATTTTTACCATTCCTCAAAATAATATCAACACATTAACAATATCAAACATTACCCAAAGACAACTTTTCTAATGTGGAAGATCAGGTCATAAACCACAACCACAGAACATACTTGGTTTGCCTTTCAAGACACATTACAATTATATAATCAAAGTAATAAAATTTACAAGTCAAGTAAATAACATAAAGTAATACTCTCTTAACACAATAAACATAAATCAATTGAAAGCAATAACTCCCATAGCTTATTAAGACTAACACCTCATGCAACTTCTAAAATCCCACTCCCCTTTACCTTGATAAGAAGCTTTAGCCTAAGAATAGAGTAAAAATTCCATCACTTTCAATTGCCTTTGAAATATTTTCTCCAGAACTTCCCTTCACAGAAACTTACTTTCTCTTTCTAAAACTAGAGCTCATCTTTCTAAAAATCACTAAATGAAACAGTGAAATTGGTTAAAGAAAATGGATTGTCCATGGGCTATTTATAGCCAAAGGCCTAGCCCAAATTCGCTAAGCGAATAGAAATTTGCTAGGAGAATTTGCTACCTCAACTAAAATTCTAGTTTCTTCCCACTGTTCTCTACCGCTTACACCGCTATGCCGCATTAACTCAAACTCTGTTGAGCGAAATTTTCTATACAAAGGGGTTCTAGCTCTTTCTGCATTGCTACAAGTTTCGTTGAGTGAATTCTAATTTCGTTGAGTAGATTTTGAGCAGTAAGGAACATTTAGAAACATTGCTAAAAATGTTATATACTCCAACCTCAAACTACTCCAACAATTGTTTACTTATAGAACTCAATTCTACATCCATTTCTAACTTATAACTAGGGACATATAGAACTTATTTCTAACACTTGTTTACTAACTTTGAAATTAATTTCCTAATAAAGTTTATATATAACTTATGATCTTATTAATTTAATAGTAAAATTACAGATGTTCCATGTATGTGGGGGTGTGCGTGCATGTGTATGTATGTGTGTGTGTGGATGAGGGTGTTTGTGTGTGGGTGTGGATGTGTGTATGGGTGTGGGTGTATGGGTATAGGTATAGGTATGGGTGTGGGGTGTGGGGTGTGTGGTGTGAGTGTGGGTGTGGGGGTGTGTGTGTGTGGGAGGGGTGTGTGTGTGTGGGGGTGATGGGTGGGTGTGGGGGTGCATGCGTGAGTGGATGTGTGGTGTGTGCATGCCTGCGTGCATGAGTATGGGGGAGGGGGGTGCGTGTGTGTGGGTGTGTGTGGGTATGTGTGTTGTGATGGGTGGGTGTGGGTACGTTTGAATGTCTGTGTGCATGTTTGTGTCTGTGTGAGGACTTTGTAAACTATATACAAACTCTCTTAAAAAAAGTCTGTTTATTAGACTTATTCAGTCCATTTAAAAGGTTGACTTTGAGGCCAAGACTTAAACAAATCGAATTAGTCCATTTACCCATCCCTAATAGTTTTTTTTCAAGAAAATAATATCATAAAATAAGTTTATTTTAATTTTTTATTAAAAAAATCACAAATATGATTTACAGAAACAATCCTATTTGATTTCATATCATTATGATTGATAAAGTTTTTTTCCTATTTATAAATCATTTTAAATTGAATTTATTTAGAATTTCTTCTTTTATATTTTTATGTTTTTTCTTTTCCTTTTCATATTTCTATCTTAATTTCTTCATTATTTTTTGTTGTTATTTTTATTTTATTTTTTCTTCACATTTAAAAATACAATAAATACACTAAAATTTTTTATTAATTATACAATAGTCTTAAATTACTCACTCAATAATATAAAAAATTAAATAATTTTTTTAACGAAAGAAACTAAAAATATCATTCTCATAATATAATATCATTTCAAAGACTCAACCATGTAAATTTATTAGTCCCTCGAGTCCTATTTATTTAAAAGAGGTGTTCCATCCTTTTTTTATAAGATCTAATCCATAATGTCTCTTATATTACTTTTAGATTTAAATATCTCTAATCAAATAAAAGATTATAGTAACATATAATTAGGGAGAGAGAAAAATTATTAAAAATAGTAATTTTAGATAAAAAAATATTTATGACATATTATTGCAATCAATTAAACTAATCAATTTTTTAATATTAGTGAATTATGTCATTTAAATAATAGTCATTATGGATGCATTTTCGATATGACTATGGCACTTTTTTTTAATAAATATAAAACTTAATGAGACTTTAATTATGACTGTTTTGAATACACTTTTGATTTAGTCATTATTAAAGCTATCATAATTTAATAATTGTTACCTTGGATGTACATATGATTTGACAGTTACATTAAATCATATAAAATTGTCAATGATACTTTGGCTGTACTTCTAATTTAGTCATGTAATAATATATTACATGACTAAAAAGAATAAAAAAAAACACTTCAAGACTCAAATCAGTTCCAAAAAACTACATAAACTATGATTTTCCATTACGCTTGTAGATACATAAGAGTATGAGTCCATTGTTGTTGAGTTCAAAAAATAAAAATGAATAATTAGTCAAAAAGATAAAATACTACAACAACAACAACAACAACAACAATGATTTTTTTATAAAAATAATAAATTTCTTAATAATAAAGTTCTTTTGTTAAAATGTTAAATCAATAAATATAATAGGAAGTAGTTTTTATGTTTTAAAGGTATGAATTATTTTTTTTCAAAATCATCTACCATTGCACATTTAATTAGAAATAAATGTCTTTATAATGGATGTAGTGAGATGCTAATGTCTTCCTTATAATCGACTTTCCAATTCAAAATCTAGTTTCACAAACCATTTTTTTAAGGTTTTTTTTGTTTTTCCTTAATAAATATTGGTGTTGACTCATGTTTTTAAATTACTTTTCATTGTTCCATTGAAACATGTGTCGACTGTTAAAAAAAGACACGTGTTGTCCTAAATTTATTAAAAATGATTTTTTATTTAATTTTTTTTCTTTCTTTATAAAAATTTGTGGATAACCATGAATACCTACATGAATATCTGCACAGATATAGCACGAGTATGAATAACTCTTGCGGGCATGTGTAGTGAAAAACATATATTGATGCAAATATATTTTTGCACTCCCCTTGATCTTTCTTCAAAGGTTTCAAGCACCAAAAAATGGTTAATGGAGAGGTAAGGAATAGAGGCAGAGTGCCACTTCTTGGAAGAAGATGCCAAAATAAAAGTTTGCAACAGGGGAGAGGATCCTTGATAAAAATCCAACTAGAAAAGTCTCCTCAAAAGAGAGGAAATCCAACAACATTTTACTATAGAAGAATGCTTTAAAGAGTCTTATATCAATTCCAAATTCAAGTGTGAATGTACAATGAGGTAAGGGGGTCTATTTATAAGAGAAAGAGGGAAGATAAGAGTTGGATCTAGAGGAGTTGGGTCTTAATTAGCTCCTAAAAGCCAATTAAACCAAGGTTAATCTTCACTTAATCCAAACATCCAACTTAAGCAAGGTTAAGCTCAAGCTTTGTCTCTTTCTCACAACTAGTTGGCGCCTAACAAGAAGGAACATGTGGGTCCCTATGTTGGTCATGTTTTGTGAGTACAAAAAGGGGTGCAAAAACAAGCCAAGGGATGTGAGAATTCATCCACATGCCCAAATGGACTCTTGTCTCTTCTACACACACTCCGCATACTAACTATTGGCACAACGTGCTCTTACAAGGAAAATGGCCAAAACACAAGGCCTAAAAAAAGTATTAAGCTCACAACCCCTAGGTCCTAAAATTAGTAAAATTATTTACTTGCAATTAAGTCCTAACCTATGTCCTAAGGTCTTCAATGAGTTTCATCCTTGCCAAGTCTTCCTTTATTCTCCTAGTTTAGTTCCATGCTAGGTGGGATTGCATTATCTCCTCTCCCTTGGAGAGGATTTGACCTCAAATCCAGAGGCCTTTCTTTCTTTTTTTCCAATCATGCAAGAAAATATTCATAGTAATAAGCAGGGACAGATAAACAATCATGGGGGGAGTAAGAGGCCTATGATAAAACCTCGAGGTAATGGAAGTTGTCACTAAGGCTTGAAATATTTTTATTGTGCATGTGATTCACATAGTAGCTCCTCATCCTAATCCTAATCCACTGAGTGCTAGCCTTAAAGGGTTTAAAAAGATGGATCAAACTAGTCTTGGTGCATTGGAGCACTCATTCAAAAATGTTAGATAAGCCTTGTCTTTTCTTTGACCCCAAGAAATGGTGATGAGCCTAGGGTGGACCACGCTTGCCTGGTCTCTTGAAGTTGTACTTTAGAGTGACTAAGAGTCTTAAAAGGTTGAAGTAGAATCTCATTTTCAACTTTAAAGCCTCATCTTCAAGTAGAACTTAAGGTTGTGGATCATTATGCTTAAAGATTTTTGGTACAACCTCAACTTCTCACTACAAGAAAAATGACCTAGGCCTACATACATCTACTGCCACTAAAAGTCCAAAATTTATAGGTAAAAGTACAATAGACTTTGACCTCCTATAAGATTTTACTTACAATTAAAGTTTCCATACGTAAAAGTCATAAACTTATACTTACATACGCTAATGGTAGGTAAAGGTCACCAACTTATAACTACAAGGTAAAATTCATAAATTTATACCTACCACCTTAACCCATTAACTGTAGCTAAAAGTTTACTTATAAAATTATTCAACATGTAAACAATAAAGATTCTTCCATAATTGCATCCTTTAAATGTTTGAAAATAAAATTGTATTTCTTATACTGTTAAAATAAATAAAATAAATAGTACATTTAAAAATAAGAAATGAAATCAAAATTAAAAAAAAAATCTATAATTATTTTTTAATTGATAAATTGATTAAAAAAGAAGAAGAAAAAAGTCATCGATATTAATATATGTGAAAACTTTTCAATCTCCGTTTAGTTCTACCGCATGTCATTGTAATATTATACAATGTGCGGCCCATTTTTTTATTTCATTTTATTGTCATTATCTCTCGTTTACTTTCTCTGACCAAAATAAAACTTATAATTTATTGTATAAATGTAGATTCCAAAAAAATATATAAATAAAAATTATACATATTAAAAATAAAATAGAAAAATAGAAGATCTAGAAGTGATATGCATTCCCCTAGAAAAAACAAGAGAACATTTTGATAAGATTTTTGACATAAGCAATTCATCCTCTATAACTTA
Source organism: Psophocarpus tetragonolobus (assembly GCA_037954015.1). Taxonomy (NCBI): domain Eukaryota; kingdom Viridiplantae; phylum Streptophyta; class Magnoliopsida; order Fabales; family Fabaceae; genus Psophocarpus; species Psophocarpus tetragonolobus. The sequence goes on along the minus strand of CM075690.1, from coordinate 70,345,734 downwards.
TCGTGAAATTCGCTTATATAAAAAAACTTATACTGAAATTCTTTTTTACATTATTGAATGTAACTACAATTTGAAGTAAAACAACAAATTTGAAATTAAATAATAATTATTAAAATCATGGTAACAGACGGTCTCAAGGTAACTGGATTTTTATGACAATTTAGGATTGACAGTTTTAAAATTAAAAAATCAGTAATTTCAAAATTTAAAAATTGACACTTTTAAATTTTAAAAATGGATAGTTTTATAATTTTGTAGAGTATTTATTTGGATAAAAAATAAAAGTAAAATTTAAAAATTGATGTATATGAAGTTAAATTTTTTTTCTAGCATTGTTAAAATTGTACCTAATTTTAAGTTAGGAAATAAGTACATGCTAATGGGCAGAAAAATAATTTTAAAATTTAACAAATGAACAGTTTCAAACTTATAAAATTATCAATTTTAAATTTTAAATATGGATAGATTTAAATTTAAATAACTGAATTGTTATTTGTACAGAACAATAACTAAATTCAAAAAAAAAAAAAATTGAAAGATATGTTGAAAAGTTGCAAGAATAAATGAAAATATTAAAGCCAGAACAGCAAGAATAAAAAAAAGTTATCATGAATAATTTTTGGGATTAAAAGGAGGAATGAAGGAGAAAAGAGAAATTTGAAAGAAGATAATAAACAACTAATCAAAATTAGAAACTATGACGTGAAAAATAATCGCAAATCTTATATAATGCAAAGAAAATAAATCCTTATATTAAAATGAAAATAAAATTAATCTTTTGCTTTAGATTTTAGAGAGAGTTCTGTCTTTTTTTAATAGATTATGTTTTTCTTTTTCTTTTTTTTTGTTTGCTTTTGACACAACAAAATTCACACACGAAAAAAGAAATCAAAAGACTTATGATGTTGAGCTTCACATATACATCTGGTTGTGTGTAGAAACAGTTTTTTTCTTATTAGCATTTAGTTATTATTATAATTAAAGAGTATAATTGTTTATAAATATGTATAGATTAAAGATAATAATTTTTTAAAAGAGTAAATTTTCTTTATATATATTATAGATGATGACCAGTAGAAACTAGAAAAAGAGACATCTGTGCCACATAAATTGTTTTTAAAATAAAGAATAAAAAATAGTTATAAATTTTATGAAAAAATAACAATAATTATATATAAAAATAATTTAAAAATAGAAATATCTCCACCAAAGTAAGTACTTCTTTTATTAATGATTAAGTTATAGATGATATAAAGAAATATGACAGAAGAGTAATTATAGTGTTTAATTTTGAATTTGTATTTAGTTAAGATTATAATATTTTTTGCTTGAAAGAATATAGTTATTTATTTTAGAAACCCATTTATTAAATATCTATCTATAAAATATCCTTAATCAATATTTCATGCATTAACATAATTGTTGCAATTAATAAGGTTAAAATATTAATTGGGTTTCTCGATATGTGTTAAAAGCTTAAGCATTATCTATATTATTAATAAAGCTTTTAATATCTATTTTTTAAAATATTTATTTTATCTTTATATTTATTTTAAAATTAAAAAAATATTTTGTCATAAGAAAAATTTAAACTCATAATCTCAATCCGCAAATGTAAAGTTTACCATTAGATAAACTTATAATTTTAAACAAAAAATTACTTTAAAATATTAATATCCAACATACATAATTGTCTAACTATATCTATAATTTAAAATATATGATATTATATTATATACTATATATTATATGATAAGAATATGACTTTTTTGTATCCACCTTTTATGATTATTTTACCTTCTAAATATTTTATGATTATTCTCACTTTCGCAAATATAATTTCTCCCTATTAATATATCCATATTTTCACAATTTCTACCTTATCACAAGTTAATATTCCTTAAACATGATTTATATATGTATACATTTCATGATAAATATTTTTAATAAACATACAAATGCACATGTGCGACAATATTTTGAGTTTTATTCAAATTCTTTCCTCTTTATATTTTTTCATATTCATTACATATTTAACATATGCATAGATGATCTGACATATTTTTATTATATTATCATAAACAAAAAATTAAAAATTAAAAATATATATTTCAAAACATGTTACATAATATTATTATGTTTTAAAATATAAAAAATTACAAAATATATTAAATTAAATATTAAAATTATTATAATATATTAAAATAAAAATATAAATATACAGACAGAGTAACACTTACGTTTTTGTCGGTATAATATAATACGAAATTGAAAAGATTCAATTTTATAGTTGAATTTTTCAATAAATAAATACAATCTTGAATATTCCTGTATATTTCTATATTTGTTTTCTTTTTTTTTTTAAAAAAAAAAAACTTCCTTTAAAGATTTGAGAAATCTGGTAGGCTGGCAGATCTACTGCATGATTAGGTGAGGCTTTTTCAGCAAATGCAATAATAGAAAACAATATTTAATAGTATTATTTTATTTGTTTCATCTTAAAGCCAAAAGAGGTACTCCTGAGTCCTTACTTTTATACAGGGAGAGAGACCATCTATTTCAGACACTTCCCATTTTTTGCGCTTAGCTGTAAAGTAATTGCGCCAGACCAAACCCCATCTACTCTAATGATTTCAAATATATATATATATATATATATATATATATATATATATATATATATATAAATAAATAAAGAGAATTTCAATGTGTAAAACTTTTTACTATCACAATAATTTGTAAATGGTAAATTTATTAATTTTATTCATTATTATTTTAAAAGTTATATAAATAAAAAAGTTATAATTAAATATTAATATAAAAATTTTTTATACTGACAGTGACAGTGTATACTAATTAAACTCATATATATATATATATATATATGAGAAAAACACTTATACAATGTCAGTGTGAAAAAGTTTTACACTGATAGTCAATCACAAAATCCCTTATGTATGTTAAGTTTGTTGACTGTACTAATTAATACTTTAGAAGTCATTTAAATAAAGGATTATGATTAATCGGCAGTGTATAAATTTTTTACACTCACACTCTATAGATGTTAAACCCAATAAATATATATATATATATACATTTTTATATTTTTTGTCTTTATTTTGTTTATTTTGGTGTATACATTCACTTGGATTTTTTTAACTTGGATAACTATTTGAAAAATTAACTATTAATTATATATTCTATTTAAATTTTTTATTTTTATATTTTATTTAATTTTTTTATTTTAATTTTATTTTTATTTAAAAATATAAAAAGAGACAAAAAGTAGCTTTCTCTCTAATAGTATATATAAAAGAAATTATTATGTTTACAAAATTATTTTTTGCTGTCTCTATTTTTTAATGTGTAATATTTTAAAATTATATAAAATAATTTTAAATTTTTTAATTTATTTATGATGTAAATGACAATATCATTCGGACAAAAGTTATGTTTCAATAATACTTATTTGTTAGTGGAAGTAAGAGTGATCCATTTTTTATATGCAAAACTTTCTTAAGACAGTATTAGCAACTATGTATGTTTAACAAGTAAATATATATATATATATATATATATATATATATATATATATAATCTTTAAAATAAAAAAAACATACAACATAGAAAAAGAGGAATTAAAAAGTACTTAACCTAAATATAAAAAAAGGGAAGGTGTGTGAAAAAAAAAGATTTTTTAATATAAAACTAAGGTAGTGTTTGTTTTAAGTATTTTTTGTTTTCATTTTTAGAAAAACCAGAAAATAGTAGTGAAAATATTTTTGGTTAAAATTTAAAAAATATTTTTGTTGATAGTATTTTGAAAAAAAAAAAGTGAAAACATAAAAAAAAATTATTTTCAATATTTTCTGAAGTTAATACTATGTGAAAACTTAATAATAATATTATAATTATATAAGAAATAATATATAAATATATTTTAAATTATATATAAATACTTTATAATGTTTTTGCTAAATTTTATTAAATTTAATAATATCATTTTTTTAAAACAAAAAATATTAAATAAAAAGAATTTTAAAAAAATAAAAATAAGAAGTATTTTCTCATACCAAACATCTCTTAAAAATAGAATAAAAATGAAAACAGTTGATTTCTCAACTTGCACGTTGAAAAGGGTTTATTTGAGTTAATAATGTGAGTATGTTATTTGGGTAATATTTTTCTATTTATAGAAAAAGTCACATTTAGTTGCTGTTATTGATCAACGAGCCATGAACGACTTCATTATTACTTATTTCTCAGCTTGTCCACACGTGACATGTGAATCACAGATACTTTAATTTATGTCCAGGCATTCATCATAACATTGACTGACAGTGGAGAAAATAATTGAAGTGAAATATATATATATATATATATATATATATATATATATATATATATATATATATATATATAATGGTCCGGCATTTTATTGACATGTCTTTAAATTTATGTAAAAATAAAAAACAAAAAATACATATAACATCTTTAAATGGAATAGAAATTTTAAGTTATTAAAAAATTATATAAAAAAATTCATTAAATAACATATAATTTGAGATGGAGAATTTTTATTCAAATAGGCTTTTCGTTTCTGTTGGGAACAAGGCACTAAAGGTGAGAAGAGAGAAATAAACAATACTAAAAAGTATTTGTTTTGGTGCATTTGTAAACCTTATATAAGCTTGCTTATATATCAAAGTAAAAAACACCATATCACAATACTAAGCAATGTGGGACTAAAAATCAAACTACAAAACTTAATCAAACTACAAAACTAACAATTCTTTCACTTGGAGTTTGATTATCACTTATTGTAGTTGCCTTCATCATCAATCATTCTTAAAGGCCAGTTGAGACACTGCAAAGCCTCAACTTCTCTGTTATGACAATCTTTGTCAACAAGCTCCCACTTACTCACATCTGTGGTTTGACATGCTTCTGAATAGTCTTCAGGCTGATGCATGTAGATCGCCTCATCTAGATCTCCATAAAAAAATGGAGTCTTCACATCTAATTGCTCTAGGTAGAGCTTCTCACTAGCCACAATACTTAACACAATCCTGATAGTATTGAGCTTGACAACTGGAGCAAAGATTTCAGTGTAGTCAACTCCTACTTTCTGCTGAAATCCTTTGACAACCAGTCGGGCCTTGTATCGCTTGGAACCATCATGGTCTTCCTTCACCCGATACACCCATTTATTGCGAAGTGCTTTCTTTCCCATAGGTAACTCAACTAGTTCCCATGTCTGATTGGAGATCAAAGACTTCATCTCGTCTTTCATAGCAAGCTCCCACTTGTCGGCGTCCATGGTTTGACAAGCTTCCATATAATCTTCAGGTTCCCCTCCATCAGTCAGCAACATGTAGTCTATATATCTCCTGTTAGGCACATGGGGCCGAGAGGATCTTCTCAATACAGGAGTTGGAGTAGGAGGTTCTGATTGCTCATTGTTCTCTTTATTTGATTCCTTTGGCTGAGGACTCCTCAATTTAGGACTTTCTGGGATATCTTCCACCTCTACATAAACTGGTCCACTTGTTTCTGGGTTGCTGGTGCCAGTATTATGCATGTCCTTGTACATCACTTTTTCATTGAAGATTACATCTCTACTGCGGATCATCTTTTTGTTTTCATCATCCCATATGCGGTAGCCAAACTCATCTTCACCATAACCAAAGAAAGTACACTTCTTTGATTTTGGGTCAAGTTTGTTTCTGCCTTGATGACTGATGTGCACATATGCTACACAGCCGAAAACTCTAAGATGTGATAGTTTTACCTCTTTTCCGCTCCATACCTCTTCTGGTATCTTGTGCTCCAATGGTACCGATGGACTTCGGTTGATCAAGTAAGCTACTGTGTTGACTGCTTCTGCCCAAAACTGTTTTGGTAAGCACGCATGCTTCTGGCTCTTTCAGTCAACGTTCGATTCATACGCTCTGCTACATCATTGTGTTGAGGCGTACCTGGCACAGTTCTCTCCATTCTGATTTCGTGCTCAAAGAAAAACTTCTTGAATCTGGTGTCTACATATTCACCACCATTGTCGGATCTGAGCTTTTTAATCTTCAATTCTGTCTCATTTTCTACCATAGCTTTCCAAATCTTGAAAGCTTCAAATACTTCAGACTTGTGTTTCAGAAAGTAAACCCATACCTTTCTGGAGTGATCATCAATAAAAGTTACGAAGTATTGCTTCCCACCAATGGAAGGGACAGTCGTTGGTGCCCAAACATCAGAGTGGATGAGCTCAAGCCTCTCTTTCTTTGGGGTTTTTCTACTTGTCTGAAAGCTGACTCTCTTCTGCTTTCCAAGTATACAGTCTTCACACATGTCAATTTCTACTGACTGAAGACCTGGTAATTTTCCTTTTGAATGCATGACCTTCATCCCTTTCTCACTCATATGCCCAAGTCTTTGGTGCCATAGATTGAGACTTTCATTTGTTGCAACTGCAATCAAATAACATGTTCCTGCTGTCTTGTAAAGAGTACCACTCTTTTTGCCTCGAGCAATTGTCATCGCACCTTTTGAAATCTTCCAATCATCACCGTGGAAGATTGTCGTGTAGCCTTCACTGGCTAATTGACCCACTGAGATTAAGTTCTTAGTCAGGTCGAGAATATGTCTGACATTTTTCAATTCCCATACAGACTTGTTTAACTTAATCTTTATTGCACCTTTACCTACAATCTCACATGACTGCTCATTACCAAGGTAAACCTTACCAAGGTTTCCTGGAACATAATTCTCGAATAGTTCCTTTTGTGAGGTAGCATGAAAAGATACTCCAGAGTCTAATACCTAAGACTCCTCTTTATCTTCAAGAGAGCATATCAACACCTCATCTTCTCTTGAGGTGGAGGCAACGTTTGCTTCGCCCTTTGCTTCTTGACTCTTCCGTACACTCCTACACTGGTTTTTGTAGTGCCCGGTTTTCCCACAATTCCAACACTCGATCGTCTTCGAGTTTTGGGAACTACGATGATTTCTGGACTTGGATCGTCTCTCCTTTGATTTGTCGCATCCGCTTTCTTTGGTTGAACTTCTTCCTCTTGACTCTGTATGCAATACTGAAGAGGTTGATGGTTCACCCGACTCTCTCCGTCGGATCTCTTCACTGAGAACCAAATTTTGAACATCATCAAATCTTAACTTATTGCTTCCCGATGAGCTACTCACAGCCGTGACCGTAGCATTCCAACTTTCTGGCAGGGAAGACAAAAGTATTAAAGTCCGTACTTCCTCATCGAACTCAATCTCAACTGAACTCAACTGGGTTGTAACAGTGTTTAGTTCATTGAGATGATGTGCCACCGAAGCACCTTCAAACATCCGCAGATTGAACAATCGCCTCATCAAGTGAACTTTGTTTGAGGCTGGTGGTTTCTCGTACATGTTGGAAAGAGCCTTCATGAGACCTGTTGTCGTCCTTTCTTTTGCAATGTTGAAAGCAACATTACGAGATAACGTCAATCGGATGGCTCCGAGAGCTTTTCTGTCTAGAAAGCTCCACCCATCCTCCTTCATAGCTTCTGGTTTCAGGCCTGTGAGAGGTTCTTGCAAGCCTTTCTGATACAGATAGTCCTCCATTTGCATATTCCAAAAGCCAAAGTCCGCACCATCCAACTTTTCAATCTTCATCTTGCCTTCGTCTATTGCCATCGCTCCTACTGCTTTTTGAAGAAAAGCCCCCACTGGTTCTCTAGACTGAGATCCCCAAGAATAAGAGAAAAAATCTTTTCTGATGTGGAAGATCAGACACAGTTGCAGCCACAGAGCATACTAAGAAAATTTACTCTAACCAAATCTTTTCTGATGCGAAAGATCAGACACTGCTACAACCGCAGAGCAGATAATGGCTCTGATACCACTTGTTGGGAACAAGACACTAAAGGCGAGAAGAGAGAAATAAATAACACTAAGAAGTATTTGTTTTGGTGCATTTGTAAACCTTACATAAGCTTGCTTATATATCAAAGTAAAGAACACCATCTCACAATACTAAGCAATGTGAGACTAACAATCAAACTACAAAACTTAATCAAACTACAGAACTAACAGTTTCCTGTTCCAATAAATTAATAAACATTACAAACATGTTATGTTATTTAATAAGTTATATAAAATATAAAAAAATATTAAGTGATGCAATTTCTAAAGGGAATTGAGTAGGTCTCTTCCTTCCCCGCAGTGAGCTATTAAACTACCTCCTTATGAGTTTGCATACGTCTACACAAAACTCAACCTATAACCTCTTTTGCGTACCTAAAACGCATTTTTTAAATTTGAATAAACTTTGACCTATAAAAATAGAAAATTCAAGATTTGGACTACTAAAACATTTCTTACCGACAGTTTTTAAGATAACAAATCCTCCATAGATGTGATTGACTCGAAATCGGATAAGGGGTACTCTTGATTGGTTGAAATAGAAGCATAACGTATTTCCATCCCTATAAATGAAAGTTAAGTGTTAAGACATGGTCATTGAGAGGGGGAGATGGCAGAGGGAAAATTATCAAGGTGGGAGAAAGAGGAAGAAGAGAAAGAAGAAGAAGAAGCAAAAGTAGATATATGGAAGTACATATTTGGGTTTGTGGAAATGGCAGTGATAAAATGTGCGATCGAGCTTGGCATAGCTGAAGCCATAGAGAAACATGGAAGTCCAATGACAGTGTGGGAGCTATCATCAAGTCTGGGGTGTGATCCTTCACTTCTTAACCGCATCATGAGGTTCCTAGTGAACCGAAAGATATTCAAAGCCCTAAGGGATGGTAATGGGGAGGGATGCACGGTGTATTGTCAATCCCCTTTGTCTCGACGTTTGATAAGAAACGGGCCAGACAGCATGGCCAGTTTGCTTTTGCTGGAGAGTAGTCCAGTAATGTTGGCACCTTGGCACAAGCTAAGTGCTCATGTGTTGGCGAACGATAATCCCTCATTTGAAAAGGCTCACGGTGAAGAGTTGTGGCGTTATGCTGCCTCCAATCTTGCTCACAACAACCTCATCAATGAAGCAATGGCTTGTGATACTAGGCTTTTTATGCCCATTCTCATCCAAAGTTGCAACGAGGCATTTGATGGCCTCAATTCTATCGTGGATGTGGGTGGGGGCAACGGCACTGCCATGCGTATTCTCGCTAAGGCTTTCCCTTCCATTCGGGTCATCAATTTTGATCTTCCTCATGTCATTGATGAGGCCTCTCCATGTGATCTTGTCCAACATGTCCCAGGCGACATGTTTCTTAGTGTTCCAAAAGCTGATGCTGTTTTTCTTAAGGTGTGTATATATATATAATCAACACTTATATAATATTCTTTAATTCATTCTTTTGTATCCATGCAGTGGGTTTTGCATGATTGGTCAGACGAAAAGTGCATCCAAATCTTAAAGAATTGTAGGGAAGCAATTTCAAAGGAAAATGGAAGGGTTATTATTGTGGAAGCAGTGATTGAAGAAGAAGATGGGAACCATAACAGGTTGAAGGATATAGGATTGATGCTAGACATGGTAATGATGGCACACACCAACTTGGGCAAAGAGCGAACCCTCAAAGAGTGGGAATGTGTCATTAAAATGGCAGGATTTACCACATTCACAGTCAAACCCATTCATGCTGTGCAGTCTGTCATAATGGCTTTCTACTAGAATAACCACAATCAGACATAAAATTATCTATCTTTATTTCGTATTTCCATGTTACCCTCCCAATTGTTCTATAGTATCTGCCCTTGTATTTCCATCCTGTTAGGAAAATGTTAGGGTTAGACAATGAAAACTCATTTTATCTTCTTCCTTTATGCGTTTTTTCGTTGTGTGATATATATTTTTTAATTTTAGTAGCATCGGTTGTAACATTATAATTTTTATAACGTACTATATGTATATTTTGTAAATTTTTTAGAGCATTTATGTGGATAAAAAATAAAATTAAAATTTAAAAATTGATGTATATGAAGTTAAAAAATAATTTTTTTCTTGCCTTCTTAAAAATTGTACCTAATTTTAAGCTAAGAAATAGGTATATGGTATTGGGTAGAACAATGAATAGTTTTAAAATTTAAAAAATAAACAGTTTCAAACTTAAAAGATTTATCAATTTTAAATATGGATAGTTTTAAATTTAAATATGTAAATTTTTTATTTGTATCAATAAATAAATTCAAAAAAACAAAAATAAAAAAATTAAAAAGTATGTTGGAAAATTGTAGTAATAAATGAAAATATTAAAGAAAAATCATTGGAATCAAAGGCAGAATAGCAAGTATAAAAAAAGTTGCAAAGAAGATCATGAATGGTTTTTTGGAATTGAAAAGAGGAATGAAGTAGAAAAGAGAAATTTAAAAGAAGATAATAAAACCTAATAAAAATTAGAAATATTGACGTGAAAAATAGTTGCAATCTTATATAGTGCAAAGAAAATAAATCTTTACATTAAGAAGAAAATAAAATTAACCTTTTTCATTAGGTTTCAGAGAGAGTTCTATTTTTCTTAACCTAATAAATCAAGCTTTTTCTTTTTCTTGTTTGCATTTGCCACAACAAAATTCACACAAAAAAAAAAGAAGATAGAAGACTTAACACGATGTTGAGCTTCGTTTATATATGTGATTGTATGCAGTTACAGTTTTTTTTATTAGCATATTAGTCATCATTATAATTAAGGTATAATTGTTTATAAAAATGTGTATACCAAAGATAACAATTTTAAAAAGAGTCGATTCTCTTATATAGGTGCAATTAGTTTTAGAAGTCTCCTGTTTATCTTTATAGAGATGTTCACATTAGATTTTGATCTTCATTCATATTTTTATACACTATATAACGTATAATTAAATTATTTTGAAAAAAAAAAATTATACGACATTGGTCAGCAACAATCTATTCATAGACGGAAATTCATATTACTATATTTGAAAAAAAATTTAAATAAAATTATATAAGTGGTATCTATAATAAACTTATACACATTTATTATTTAATATAAATAATTTACAAAATATACATATAATATATGAGTTTAATTGGCATACACGGTCAGTGCAAACAGATTTTTACACTAACATCCAATCATAACTTTTTATTTATGTAACTTTTAAAGTAGTATTCGGAAAGATTGCCCAGAGGACCACGATACACTTAATACACCCCGCTTAATGGCAGCAGAACCCAAATACTCAAACAAGCTTTGGCTGTCGAGTTGTTAACTATGCCGAAGAAGGCCCATACACCCAAAGGCGTTGATCCTACTAAACATTGCAGATACCACAGGAACAAAGGGCATTCTACCGAAGACTGCATGGCCCTCAAAGATAGGATAGAAGACTTAATCAAACAAGGGCATTTGAAAACATTTGTCCACAAGGCCCATGGCAACTCGTCAATAGTTCGGCCAAGCCGCTACCAACACAATCATTCCCAGCACGAAGCCCGGAACAACTATCAACCCAGCTACGACAGATGTCGAAGTAGGAGTCGAAGCCGGTCACGGGATTGCCAAGAGAATAGTTATATTAAAGAAAAGAAGATCATCAACACCATTGCGAGCGGATTAGCAGGAGGAGGACATACCTCTTCGGCTAGAAAGCGGCACGCCCAAGTTTCCAGATCCATCAATTCGGTTTCCCCTTACGCACGACAATGAATGCCGAAAATCACCTTCACTGATTTTGATTTTCAGGCCATTGATCCTGAACAAGACGATCCCATGGTCATTACTGTAGAGATCGCCAACTGTATTGTACGTAAGACACTGGTGGATCAGGGGAGTTCGACAGACGTGTTGTATTGGCAGACTTTTAAAGAATTAGGATTATTCGAAGATCAACTGCTCCCGTACAATGAACCACTCATAGGATTTTCAGGGGAGCGTGTACCCACCAAAGGATGCATTGACTTGTACACCAAATTCGGCAATGATCGACAATCTCGAAGCATCTGAATTAGGTACATAGTCATTCAGGCCACCATTTCATATAATATTTTGTTGGAGAGACCGTCTCTTAACAAATTAGGGGTCATTGTTTCTACTCCTCATTTGGCCATGAAGTTCCCCTCCGAAACAGACGACATTGTGACTATTCATGCGAATCAACGTACAGCCAGAGAATGTTATCTGGCTAGCTTAAGGTCCCAGACTTATCAGAAAATGCTCACCTTCCACAATGTTAACAAGGTTCCAGAAACATCAGTAGATTCACTACTAGATTTGGATCCTCGGAGGGAAGATACCAAAAGGGTTGAACCAACGGAGAAAGTGGAACCTTTTCAGTTGGGCCTAAAGCCAGAGCAACTTCGGCCACTGAAGAAGAAAGAAATCAGATTATCCGAGTTGTTAAGCACTAATTCTGATTTATTTACGTGGTCAGCATCAGACATGCCTGGCATTGATTCTGAGTTCCTTTGCCATCGCCTCAGTGTTTGTAGTAGAGGTCGACTAGTAGCTCAAAAAAGGCATAAAATACGAGACGAAAGGGCCAAGGCAGCTAAGGAAGAAGTTACGAAACTCCTTTCAGCCAATTTTATTCGAGAAGTCAGATATACCACATGGCTAGCGAATGTCGTCTGGTCCGCAAACAAAATGGCGAGTGGCGAATGTGCACTAACTACACGGATTTAAATCAAGCTTGCCCCAAGGATGCTTACCCCTTACCTAGCATCGATAAGTTAGTAGACGGAGCGGCAGGGCACTGTCTATTAAGTTTTTTAGATGCATACTCCGGCTATAACCAAATTCGCATGCATCCCGGCGATGAGGCTAAAACTTCGTTCATTACGGAATCCGCCAACTATTGCTACAGGGTTATGCCTTTCGGCCTTAAAAATGCAGGCGCCACTTACTAGCGACTCATTAGACCAAGTTTTTCATCAACAATTAAGGAAAAACTTAGAGGTCTACGTTGATGATATGGTCGTCAAGTCTAACAAACCAAATCACCATACCCAAGGCCTACAGGATATTTTCTCCACTATTCGCCGCCATTCAATGCGACTCAATCCTGAAAAGTTCATCTTCAGCGTCCGGGGTGGCAAATTTTTGGGTTTCATGTTGACCAACAGAGAAATAGAAGCTAATCTCGACAAATGTTAGGCTATCTTGAACATGCAAAGTCCAAAAAATGTCAAGGAAGTGCAAAGATTAATGGGAAGATTGGCATCTTTAGCCCGCTTCCTCCCATGCACCGTTGAAAAAGCAAGGCCTATAGTTACACTGTTAAAGAAAAACAACAGTTTCATATGGACTAAAGAATGTGAAGATGCTTTTACCCTACTTAAAACAACCATAGCCTCCCCTCTAGTCTTAACAAAACCAGATCCCAAAAAGCCACTGCTCCTGTACATCTCTATTTCTAATGAAGCCATAAGTATGGTTGCAGCACAAGACACCCCTAAAGGTCAACAACCGATCTATTACATAAGCCGAATGTTACATGATGCCAAAACAAGGTATCAGCTAGTAGAAAAAGCAACTCTGCCTGTCGTTATTTCGGCAAGACGACTTCGGCCTTATTTTCAGAACCATGTTATCCTTGTCTAGACTGACTGTCCCATCACTAAAGTATTGAGAAAGCCTGAATTGGCTGGAAGAATGGTAGCTTGGTTTGTTGAATTATCTGAATTCGATATACGGTACAAACCTAAAGGCCCAATCAAAGCACAATGCTTGACAGATTTTTTAAATGAATTACCTCCAACTCCTCCAACACAAACCCCAGTTTGGACTTTGCATGTCGATGGGTCTTCTAATAAAGGAGGAAGTGGCGCTGGCATCATCTTGGAAGGACCTAACAAGATCCTTATTGAACAATCCTTAACATTCAGATTTAAAGCATCCAATAATCAAGCCGAGTACGGAGCGCTAATGGCTGGAGTTAAACTTGCAGCAGACATGGGGGCACCTAGAGTTAAGTGCTTGACCGATTCCAAAATCATTGCCGAGCAGGTAAACGGATCCTTTCAAATCAATGATGCAACTCTTCTCCAATATTATCACGCCTTTGCACAAGCTCAAACCAACTTCAACGAAGTAGAGGTAGCCCACATCTCCAGGGAACATAACTCGCATGCTGATCGATTAGCCAAACTTGCAAGCACTCGTAGGCCTGAACAGTTACGGAGTTTTTTACAACAGGAATTGCCTCTCCCCAGCATCACAATATGTTCTGTCTCCACAACTGATATGGATTGGCATTCCAAAATCATCAACTATCTACAGCATGGCACAATCCTGGAGGATTCAAAAAAAGCAAAACAATTAAGAATCAAAGCCTTCTGGTTCACCCTCATTTCGGATGAACTCTACAAATGAAGCTTTTCGGACCCGCTTTTAAAATGCCTCAACCACAATGAAGCTGACTATGTGCTCGGAGAAATACATCACGGCATTTGCGGGTTGCATTCAGGCACGAGATCCATGTCCAACAGAGTACTCAGAGCTGGCTATTATTGGCCAACATTAAAACAAGATTGTGTAGAATTTGTTAAAAAATGCACGCAATGTCAAAAGCATGCCAACTTGATCCATGTTCTCGTCGAAGAATTAAAGGTCATCTTGGCCCCTTGACCCTTCTCTACCTGGGAAATGGACATTCTAGGCCCCTTCCCATTAGTCCGAGGACAGCACAAGTTTTTACTCGTTGCCATCGACTATTTCACCAAATGGATAGAGGCCAAACCTTTAGCCACTATCTCGACCACAAATGTCCAAAAATTCACTTGGCAAGACATCATCACGCGCTACGGCATTCCCCACACCATAATCACGGATAATGGTTTTCAATTTACAGACAAAATATTCAACACTTTCTTACAAGGGCTTGACATTAAGCACAAAGTCACTTCGTTCGAGCACCCCCAAACGAATGGCCAAGCTGAAGCCGCCAACAAAGTTATTTTGACAGAATTGAAGAAAAGGCTCGACGGGGCAAAAGGCACATGGGCCGATCAGATCCCTGAAATTCTCTGGGCTTATCATTGCAAATCCCAATCATCCACGCATGAAACTCCTTTTCGGTTAACATTTGGAACAGACGTCATGTTACCTGTCGAAATTGGGGAACCTTCACTCCAGCAACAACATTTTGACCCAACCAGCAACAACGATAAACTTTGGCTTGATTTGGATCACCTAGACAAATTCAGGGACCACGCACTCTTAATCGCCGAAGCCTCAAAACAAAGGATGTCATGTCGGTTTAATTCCAAGGTTAAATCAAGAACTTTTCTTCCAGGAGACTTGGTTTGGCGCGCAACAGGGGCAGTAAGGAAAGAAAAGATAGAAGGCAAGCCGCCAACTGAGATGGACCTTTTCGGATCCACCTGGACCTTGGCAATGGCGCTTACAAGCTTCAAGACCTTGCAGGAAAACTTATCCCTCAAACTTGGAATTTGACTCATTTAAAAATGTATTATAGTTGATATTTGAGCATGTACTTCTTTTGGAGCACTCTTTTCCTTCTTTCAATTTTTGTCCCACAAAGGGAATTTTTCTAAGAAAGGTTTTTAACGAGGCTCCCCACCTATTTATAAAAGAAGCATACTTCAGCTCACTTATTTAATTCAGAATTTTAGGCTTCTTGACAAGCTTGGAGCGTACCCTTTCTGAAAAACATCATTTTCGGATCAGGTCGTACCTCTCCTTTTGTTTTATTAAAACACAAATAAGAAAAAATTCGGCATCAGATTTATACATCACAAACACACTCACCGTAATACGGCTATACTTGTAGAAATTTCTTATATATTCAAAAGTCTTTAATCAGAATACAAAAAGGGGAACCATCATTTTTACCAACAATAAAAAAAAACTTAAATAAAGCTCCTACAAAGCTTCCTCATCATCTTCGCTTTGTGCCCTAGCCCTTTCTGCTCCCTCTCCATTCGTCGTTTCTTCGGCTTGAGTTTCTTCGGCTTACGTCTCCATATTCTCCTCTGAGGCTGATGATTCTCGTGCATTTTCACCATCCGAAAGGGCTTCAACATCCACATCATCCAGACTTTTATATTCCCCTCTAAAAAATTCATGGTTTTCAGAAAACTTAAACCCCTCCTGCACGGTACAAAAATGATACGCCTGGCGGACAGCTTGCCGAAAGCCCGCTGCGTGTTCGACCATTACATCATCTTCAGCTTGCTTCACATACTTTTCATGGTCGTCTACCGCCTTTTCGAGGGCCATCCTGTAACCCTCTCGGCTTTTTTCACTTTGTGCCGCCAACGCCCTCAAACTACGCACCTCCTTTTCGGCCTCCTCCAACCTTTCGCCCCTCTTTGCCACCACCTTGGCATGTTTGGCATCTCTCGCCGCAAGAGCTTCCTCCAATATTTTGCGGGAAATCAAGGTTTCTTCTTTTTCTTCGATTTCCCGTAGTCTATCTGAAATAGCAAGGAAGTTATCTTCGGCTTTTCTTTACCTTTGCTTTGTTGCCACCAACTCATCAGTGAACAAATGTTTCCCTAGCGTTTGTGCTCGCGCTAGGAACTCTTAATAATTTTGCCATTTTATGTTTAGCTCCATCTATTCTAATGATTTTCCACCTTCTGCCAAAATGGAATCTCCAAACCTGCTTGAAGCTGCCACAGGATCCAGATCATCATAAAAAAATGACGACAGCAGCAAAGCGGTGTTGATAGCAGAAGTTTTTGACGTCACTGACTCCGATTTTTCTTTCTTGGACTTACTGGAGGATGTTTTCTTCTCCCTCTTTCTTTTCTTGTCATCTTCTTTGCTGCCAGCAACCATCTTTTCTTTCCCCTGTTGTTTCTGTTTCTTTTTCTCATACTCCGAAATGGGTGGAAGGGTATCCACTGATGGTGATTTCAGAGGAGGCTACTCTTCAATTTGGATGGTAGGAATGTTTGCTTCGCCTTTTGGATCTCGGCTTTGCCTAATCTTCAGGAATCTAGCAGCCTTTTCACCCGCTTTCACCATGATTTCTACAAACATCACACACCAACACATTACCAACAAATACAAGTCAATATTAGTAAACATTTCATTCACAAAATATACTCACCCTCAAGGTCAGTAAAGGGAGAAGTTAATTCATACAGTTGCAACAATGATGGAACCGGCAACAACCGAGGAATGAAATTTAGGAATTCAGCATCGGCCTTCGCCTGATCTGTAAGGAGGTCACCAGGGAACTCCGTATACCTACTCAGTATAGGTTCCCAGTAGAAAGGAAAAAGGTGACCTCCTTGGTCATCATAAAAGTGATTTCGGCCACCCACCGGATTAATCATCACCTTAAAATACTTGGATTTGAAACCCTTGAAAGAAGTCGTATATGACACAAATAAAGGGTTATTGACCTGACGAAAAAGGGACACCCACTTACACTTTTCATGAGGACGCGTCGAAAAATGACGTAGGAAAAGACTGGGCGTAACCCGTATATGTGTAAACAAACAAAGAGCTCGGAATGCATAGATATAACCCCACACAATCGGATGCAATTAACTAGGGGCACAGTTTAACACTCTGAGTATCCCTGTAACATAGTCATCGAAAGGTAACCTCACATGAATAACAAAAAACATATAATCATAAACATAAAAGAAATCTGTTTTCTCTTTTAGAGTTCGGCCCAGGAATACAAAATCTGTGTTTGGAACAGAAAAATCCTTACAACGACGCGCAAGGCAAGGATACTCTTCACACTCTTCAAAATAGCACATTTGCACTTTACCTACAAAATCACTTAAGATTTTCCTATTGCAATACCTAGAAGCAAACGCCCCTACTTCCCCATCCACCCACTGATATGAGGGAATCAAAATGGGAGGGTATTCCTTTTTCAGATTACCCTTAAATTTGCCTTTCATAGCTGCTTTGGCTAAAACGCTTGCCTTCCAGTGAGGCAGCAATTGTAGCCTCGCAGGACCAATATCATCTACTTGCACCTCTGGGTATGTCGCAGACTCGTCATTACTGCCTGACGTGGATGCTGACATTTCGGCAGATTCAATAGGCACCCCCTCCCTCAAAGGGGCTTCGGATTCCGCAACACTAGACATTTAGGCCAAAAGATAAATAAAATGGACAACGTACCTCGCTAACACGCACACAGCCCCGAAGTGCAGAAAGCTTGATAGAGATTTCGGCCCAGGCAGCACACAGAAATGCAAAGTGAATCTGAACTTCCCCACCTTCCACCCTATATATACCCACCCGAAAACTTCCACACTTCTTCTCAGCTGTTGATATAATCTAGATCAATGGCCCACAATTTACGACTATTCATCTTCGCTTTCCGCTACAGTAACCTAACAAGGCCATTTTCCATTTTCCCTCCCTCAGCGCTACTTGACGGGAAACCTTCGCCACAAACCTAACCATTACCTTTTCTCCACAAACCCTAGGGATTTCGGTTTTAAGGTCCAAAACAAAAGACAAACCTTAGCTACTCTTTTTTACAGTAAAAGACTCTTACCTTATGTTCCACATTTCGGCAGGAGCCTGAGGGCAAGTGTATAACTAGAAAATAGACCTACAACCAATATCAACATATTACAGATTGTGGTATAACCGAAATCCGAAATATATAAAATATCACATGGCAAAGTCAGAAACCCCTGACAGACTTTGGATTTTGGCACAACCAAAAACTGAAATATAAAAAAAAAACACGTATGCCATACTACCAACTAGAGTCCCCTAAGAGAGACTTCAGATTTCGGTATAAACGAAAACCGAAGCACATACTTCAACATTATAACACTTCGGATTTCGGCATGTCTGAAATCCGAAATATAACAAGCATAAACAGAAGTGAAACTTAAAGGATTTCGGCCAAACCGAAATTCGAAATCCCCTCTAGAAATAAATTAAGATTAAAATCAGAAGATAAAATCAGTATAATCACCCATTAGCACGAATCCCGATAACACAGAGAAGCACCTGTCAGTTGAACAAAAGGAGAACCCACCAGGTAAAAGAAGTACAGCCATGGTAAAAAATATTTACCATAGGTAATAAACACATTTTTTTACTATAAATACACCTTCAGAGGTACGTGTCCACAATCCATTGAGGAAATAACACATACTTTTTTATGATCTCTCTCTATCTTGTTCAATCTCTTTTATTTTTCTCTCTCTTCCTCTTTATCCTCATTTTTGCTCATTCACTTACTTGAGTGTCGGAGTCCTCTCCTGCAGGTTTTTCCCCTTTACCGCTATTCATCTCAAAAAATATTCGGATACTTCTTCAACTCAATCCAGCACAATTCAGAAAGTTCGAAATGATTTGCATCCAAGTGTATTTCGGTAAAAACAATTACCACGTCGAGAATCAATCCTAAATCTTCAACCCATTATGGTTTTCATTTTCTTCTTCAATCATGGCTTCTACAATAATAACTCTTCCATTTTTCTATGATATCACTTTCTTAAAAGAATTTGGATGCACTTTTCGTCTTACGAGTCATGCAAAACACACTGTATGAATACAAATGAATATAAGTGATGATTATATATTATTTATATATACACCTTAAGAAAAGCATCGATGCTACTTTTTTTGTAAATAAGTAGCAGTGAAGTCATTCATAGCTCATTGATCGATAACAGGAGCTAAATGTGACTTTTTTTATAAATAGAAAAATAATGACCCAAATAACTACTCCACGTTATTTCCTCAAATAAACTCATTTCAACGTGCAAGTTGGAGAAATCATCTGTTTTCATTTTTATTCTATTTTTAGTTTCTCTATCCTAAAAAATCCTTCTTTTTTTTCTCACTCACCTGTCACTTTCTTTAACATTTTTTACTTATTTTTTCTCCGCTTGTCCACACGTGAACCACATATACTTTAATTTATGCCCAGGCTACATTATATGTATTCACATTGACAGTGGAGAAAATAATAGAGGGATGATGGGTCATGGGTGAATTTGGCCACACATGCATTAGAATTATAGAGTTTAAAATAATTGAACTGGAATACATATAATGGTCCCGCATTTTGTTAACGTGTCTATAAATTTTATTTAGAACTTTTTCAAATATAGTAATATAAATTTCCTTGTATGAATAGATTGTTGCTGACCAGTGTCGTATAATTTTTTTTTCAAAATAATTTAATTATACGTTATATAGTGTATAAAAAAAATGAATGAAGTCCAAAATCTAATGTGAAGACCTCTATAGAGATAAAAGTGAGACTTTTAAAACTAATTTCACCTATATATATAGCATGTCGTTGAATGGTTAAGACTAATTATGTAACAATTCATTTTACTAACCCAATTTATTTATAAAAATATGGAGTAATTGTCAAAAACATTTACTTAATTAAGAGAAGTTTTCAAAATTAGTTCTTACATAAAGAAGTATAATCTTCTTAAAATAATGATAGGACATTTTTCTTACAAAGTGTTTCACAGTATATCATATATTACTCATTACCATTATCTTGATTAACCCTATCGAGAGCAACGAACCTTTGACATAAAAGCTAACAAAAGTAATTTAATATAGAACATCATTCATAATTAAAATATCAAGTATAAACGAAATCTTCAGTAGTCCTCATCATAGTAGGTTGATCTGACTCTTCTTCTATCCATATCCTAATTATATATATGAAAGGAAACACATAGAGCAAACATACCAAGGATTGAGATAATTATAAACTATAAATGTTAATCTTAATAAGCTAAACACACAAAGGTGCCTAAGATTCATTCTAAGACTCGGTTCCACATAATCTCAATCTCACTCTCCTCAATACCAGACTCAATCCCACTTGACTCTATGTATGAATCCATGACCAATCCAAGATTATTCACCCAAACCATCAAAGATTTTTTTTTGGGAAGTGATTGATAGTTATATATCCTTTTTTAACCATGATAAACTATATTTTTCTAAGAAAAACAACCCAAGTAGTCTTGACCCATGGCCATATATGATATTCTGGTCCACAACTAGATATAAGAGCCTAATCCCTATAAGTCAGTCTTAAGGTGTTGGTCCTTGACCAGTTGCTTGTCCCTGTCAAGTTGCTTATCCCTGATAAGTTGCTTGTCCCTGACAAGTTTCTTGTCCTCGACAAGTTGTTGATCCCAAACTAGTTACTATTGAGCATCCTCTTTTAGGATATATTCCAATAATCTCTTTTTACCCTGTAAGACACCAAATCACAATTCCCAAAAACATGTCATACATATATTTGTATGATACCTACAACAGGGAACCTAGGGCTTTTTGCTAAGTCCATGTCCTAACTTCTTAGCACATTCCCCAAGGAATTCAAATTTTACAACCATCAATTATATAACACTCATACTTAAACACATTTATTAACCACAAATCAAATATCAAAACTTAAGTAGTTCTTATATTTCAATAATCATTCATATAATCATTCATGAAATTTCCTCAAGAAGACCTCAATGTATCTATATATATATATATATAAATTCTCAGATCCATCTCTTAGTTCATGAATAATCACCAATGACCACAACTATAAAACTACTACTTCCTTAAAGAATTATATTTCAATCTTAGACTCAATTCCATCCACTGAATATTATGTATGACAAATCTAATATGATTTACTCTAATCATAAAAAACCTTTGAGACGTGATTGATAGATATACATATCCTTTTCCAACCATAAAAAATATATCACCAAAGAAACAATCCGAGTAATCTCAACTGCCTAATCAAACATAATATACTGGCCATCGGTCAATTCCTATAATTTTGGCCCCCAATCAGATATAGTATTCTAGTCCTAGACTAGAATCCCTATATTGATCCTCGACCAATTGACCCCCAGCCAAATATAATATTCTGATTCCAGACTGGTTACTACAAGATAATCTTCTCATTCGAAAAGGATATATTCTAACAATCCCTTTTTACCTCGTAAGTATCAACTCATAATTCTTCGAACACATGTCATACATACACCAGTATAATAACTCTACTAGGGAACCTAGAACTTCTTGCTAAGTTCACCTAGCCATCTCTCACACATCATTAATGAATACTCATCCATTAATCATCAATTAAATATTGCAAATGACATATCATCATTCATTTGTAATTTAGTAACTCTAACATTCTTCAAAAGTAATAATAATATTCATACATGAATAATATAACCCATTACCCAAAGACATCTTTTCTGATGTGGAAAATTGGATCAAACCACAACCATAGAGCATACTTAGCTTTCCTTGAAATACATGTTATATTTACTCATTTCACTCAAATAATCAAAGTAATAACCACTTAAAAATCAAGTAAGCAATTAACTAATTAAACAATAGATAATAAAACAATATAGCTTATTAAGAATAACACCTCATACGGGTTGTAAACCCCACCCCCTCTTTACCTTGATAAGAGGTTGATTAAGAGTGTTGCAGAACCCCCATAACTTCAATCTTTCTTGGAAGATTTTCCTCCTAACTTCCTTCCTCAAGAGCCTTCCTTTCTCACTCTAGAATTTCTTCTTTTCTTATGCAATCCCACCTAGCATGCATCGTGGCTAAGAGGATGAGAATAACACTTGGCTCGGATGAGAGCTTAATTGAAGACTTGAAGCCATAGTTTTAGGATTAGTCCCACTTGTAAATATTTTTAATTTCCTACGAATTTAGGGCGCGAGCTTTAATCCCTTTAAGGACATTGTATTTAGGTCATTTATCTTTAGTTTAGGAAGAAGATGTGCCTTTAGTTATTTTGGAGGAGTAGACTTAGTGTGAGGTTCCTTTTGTTTATGCGTTTTGAGCTCACTCTCCTCATATTTTCGATGAGCTATTTGCACCCTCTATGGTTAGATTAGGTGCATCATTTTAGGCCATAAGACTTGGATTAATTAGCCTTAATGCTAATTAAGCTCAAGTGTCACATTGCCTAGGATTGCGTTCCCAAACTCCTTTTATTTCAAGCGTTTATTCCCCCTAAACTCCTTAACATATTAGCTTTCAAGTTTTTAAAAGAGGTGTAACAAAATTGTTTCAACAAAAAGAAGAAAAGAAATCAAAATAAGTAAAAAAAAAAGGTGTTAGTAAAAGTGTTAAAAAGAGATATAAAAAGAGCACAAAAATTTCAGTACACCTATAGAATTGTTTCAAGTGTTAAAAGGAGTGTTAGAAGTGATTGAAAATTTCTTGAATAAGCTTGCATGTAATTCGACCATTCCTTGTTTAATTGTGCAAATCATTGAATTTTGTTGAGTCTTTTTTTTAGTCTATTATATTCTAGGCTCATTCTAGGAATTTCTTTTATGTGTCAATTTTCTTTCTACAACTTTAATATTTGCTTGTCTTTTTTGGCATTCATTGAGTTTGTTTTTAATAACTCTTTCTACTTGGATGTGTCTCTTTGTTTCTTGAGTGCTTTTCTTGCTTTTTGCTTTCAATTCTTGCACTTCTCTTGGTTCCTTTGTTGGGGAATTTTCCTTCTTCGTGGTAGGTGGCCAAATTGTTGAACTTCCACATGGGTAGCATCCTTAGGAACTGTTGATCTAAGACAAGGAAGAGTAGACTCATAGAGGAGGCCAAGACTTAAGTGAAACACTTGGTGAGGAAGCACTTGGGAGAGGAGGATCAACATCAAAGTTTTCTTCAAGTTTATTTAGTTTTTGCATTTAATTAGGTGTATTTTTAAGGACATTTTAATAGAGGTATTTGATGCTCATAAGGGTCACCTCTTTTGATTATAATAAATATTAGTTTCTCGTTTAAGTGTGAGTGAGGGATTGGTAACCTTAACTCATACTTTAGGAGCACATTAGTCCTTAATCTTTATTTTAAAATTCTTTTATTATTTCCACGTTTTAGTAAGTGCATCTTAATTGGTCTAATCCTGCCTATCAAGGGTCCTATCACAAAGGTCATGACTTGGAGGATTGAAGACGACATGACTAAGAAGTAGGAAAGAACACCTTATTTCCTACTTGAAGTGAAGATTAGACCATAGTCTTCTTATTTTTACCTTGTAATTTTTTGTCCTTCATTCTAGGAATTAGGAGGTGTGCTTAACTTGTTTTTTGACCTTGTATTTTGGACCATACCTTTATTTTTGAGTTGGGAGGTGTAGATAGTCTTTTTTGTGGAGTGTGTTGATTAGTTGGGCTTTTTGGTGGCACTTAGCCATATGGTTTTGTCAAACCACACCTCCTAAGTTTGTCCCACACTTCTCTAAGATACACATGAAGCATGAGCGACATGTGGGCCCCCTTGGTTCTCTCCTTTAGGCGCCACTTTCTCTTTCCTTCCTAGGTGGTGCTTACATGTCACCCAAATTCAAATTTGAATTTTGGAGGGAGTCTATATGGATCCACTTTCTTAGGGCTTTGTTTGGATATTTCCATGATTAGCCTTTAAAACAAATGTCCACTTCACTCCCCCTCCTAACCCATTTTATATCTTATAAATAGCCTTCTCCTCTCATTTGTACATTTTACACTTGAATGCTAATAATTTACCTTGAGAGAATTCTCCTTGAGTGTCCTTCTTCCGTTACTTGCTAGAGCAACCTTATTGATTTTATCAATGGTTTCTTCCCTTTGACAAGCTTCCTTCTCCTTGTGGCTTATCTCCTTGAGTGGCACCACCTTCCACCACCATCTCTATCTTCTTCAAACTCCATTTCATCTTTTGGAATTACTAGAAAAGGATCATAGGAGAGGCAACCTTGAGGATTGCACCAAGTGGTATCTAAAGCCACTTTTCTAGAGGTCAAATTCCTTACTTGTTTTCTTTGCATTTTCGAATTTCAATCTTCTACTCCATCTCAATTCTAATTTTATTTTAGTGCTTCCTTATTGTTATCTCAATTCCTTTATTGTCTTGCTATGTTTATGTTTAGTAGTTTTGTTTCCTTCTAAATTCTTATGCATATGCTTCATATGAATTTTTTTGTTTGGTTCAATTGCTTTGTTCTTTCATTGAATCAATATGTTCCATTTAGATTTCATTTTTCTGCCTTATCTTTGAGTTGTGTGGAATTCTTACTTAAATAGATGCTTAAGAAGCATTTTCACTAAATCCACACCTCTTTGGAGAAATTCACAACGTTATGGTGAAATGTTATGCCTTATTTGTCTACTTTTTTTGGGTTCACTTTGTGTGCTATTTTTTTACTCTATTTTAGGTGTTTATTTTTTCAATTTTATGCTCAATGTATTGTCATTAGAAGTTGTGTTTAGTCCTATTATGTCAGATTAAATAGATGTTCACTCCCTAATTAGTGAAGTGAGTTGGATGTCCCATCCCTAGGCCTATAGGACTAGCTTTGACTTCTATAAATAGATATCTCCACCTCTTGTATCATTTAACACTTATGATAAATGAAATTAGTCCTCTCAAAATTAAGAGTTCTTTCTCTTGAGTGTCTCCTTCTTGAGAGAGTGCTTCTATGGCTATTATCAATGGTTCCTTCCCTTATGACTAGCTTTCTTCTTTAGCTTATCTCTTCTCAAGAGTGGTGCATACTTTCCCCCTCCATTCCTAGTCTTCATTTCTTCAATAATAACCTTTAAGGAGCCATATAATGGGAGGAGAAATCCAAGATTGCATCAAAACCCTTTCATTTTGATAAATATTTTTGTTTAAAAATGGTTTAAAAATGAGTAAAAAACCAAGGTAATCGATTACCATACGTGACTAGTTAATGACCTGGTAATTCTTTCAAAACAACCAAGAAATGCATGCTCTTGGTGATAATCGATTATTTCTTTCAGGTAATTGATTATTCCTAAAAGCTTGCAAATAACTTACCAATTTTTTTCTGCAGGTAATCTATTAGCTAAAAGGGTAATCAATTACTTCCCAAAAAAATTAGATTTTATGAGTTTCTTGCTTGTTCCAGCTTGGGTAATCTATTACCAACTTAAAATCTATTACCCAAAAGGTAAGTTAACACTTAACTTAGTAATTTTGATTCCTTTGCTTTCTAAACAACAAACATCATAAAGAATAGAATCAATCATGAAATTGATAGGAAACAAACACTCAAACTAACTCATACACACACTCATGCCTTTAAACAAACATAAAAGTATCACACCTATCAAATGTGTTTGGTATCCTAAAATGAATTAAGAAGACCAAAACCTACAAAACTAGAGACTTGAGATGCTTCACCAAAGTTGCTTCCAACCTTCAATCTCAACATGGGCTACCCCCATCACAATTGATGCATTCCTCTTAGCAAGGGACATTGGCTAGGAGGAATAGAGAGAGGACATGGTTAGGAAGGAGCTTCATGAAGACTTTAGAGCCATAGTCTCAAAACTATGTAATTAAATTGTGTAGTTTATGTAGTATTTTGAATGGGTGTAATTTTCGTAATTTTAGGCCTTGTATTTTGGCCTATAGGTTTTATTTTCTCTAGGAGGTGTGTTTGGTCCCTTTAGAGGAGTGTGTTAATTAGATAGGCTTGGCATAGAGGAGTTTGGACGTGTGGTTCTCCTTTCCACACCCCTAATTGCTTCTAAAACCCTTCTAACCGACACATGAAACATGTAGGAGACATGTGGAGCCCCTTGGTTCCCTTGTTTCACTCCACATGTGCATTCTCTCTCCTACATGGCTGATGTTGTTGCTTCTTATTTGAATTTGAATTTTAGAGGTGCCATGTCACTTCCATCCAAAACTCAAATTCAAACTAGAGGGAACATAGATCCTAATTTCTAGGGACTTGTTTGGATCTTTCTCTTTTTATGTCTTGGCCTTGTCTTGAACGTCCAAGACCCCCCCTATAAATAACCCCCTCACTCACTCTTGTGAGGATCTTTGATCATTTTGAATGAAATTAGAATTTGTGAGACTCATAAAAGTGTCTTCTTCTCTCAAATCTTGAGAATGCTTCTATGGCTTTTATCAAGGGTTCCTTCCCTTATGGCAAGCTTCTACAAACTAGTCTTATCTCTACCTAGAGTGACGCCTCCATCTCCATTTTCTTCTTAAGCATCCATACCTTCTTGAACCATTGGAACCTCTTGAAGCAAGATCCTAGGGAGAGCATTCCAAGAATGCATCAAGTGGTATCAAAAGCCTTCTTCTAGAGGTTCTTCTTCTTTGCTTAATCTTTTTTAAATTTCGGAATTCTTATCATCATCTTCTCCATCTATTCTTCTATTTTTCTTTAATTAATTTCTTGTTCTTCATGTTATTGTTGCTTGTCTAGTGTTGTTGTGATTTGTTTTTCATTTCTAAGCCATTTTTCTTCAATTTAATCAGTGCACTTTTTTCCTATGCATTTTTTTGTTGATTTTAATCGGTTCAAATATTTTAAATCCTCCATTGAACCATTGTTTTATGTGTTAGGAATTCATGTTTTCCATTAGCCTTTGTTTTGTTATGGTTTGGTGCATGTTGAAGTTCCTAAGAAACACCTTATACTAAAACCACACCCCTGTAGCAAAAACCACAGCGCTGTGGCAAGGTGTTTTGGCTTCAATTTTGCATTTCTTTGCTGGATTCTTGTGTGTTTTTTGTTGTTTCTTATGTTAGGTTTATTTTTATTTTTAATAATCTCAATTATTTGTCATTTAGAGTCTTGTTTAGTCATTAATTTTGTCATATCAAGTTCCTTAGGTTTTACCTCTTTTGTTTTGAATTTTTTTCTTCAAAAAGTGTGGTCAACTTCTTGAAATTGAGCTTCAAAGTGGAATTACCTCATGTTTAAGTCTCATGAGAAGTCCTCATGCTTTTAGTTCAAGCATGTTCTAGTAAAAAAAAAAATTCTCAAACATTTTATAGCTCAATTTTTTTTATGTCATTCTCTTGTTCAAATTTAGTAGCTCTCTTTTGTACTAAATTTTGAGTGATTGCATTGAGGTGTGCTTGAGAAAATTATTGTGACCTAAGTAAGCCAAAAATTGTGTAAAACAAGAAGCTCTAACTCACAATTCATAACTCTTGGTGCATTACCTATATCACTCTAAGTTTTTGGTGCATTTTGAGTTACTTGTATTTTCATAGATTGCCCTTTGTTTTGAAAATTTTTGTGCCTTATCTTGTTCTTTTTCTCAAGCGTTTACTACCTCTAAATTGCTCACAAAATTTGCAAAATAACAAGTAGGTAGGTGCATCTAAGAAAAGAATAAAAAAAATCAAAAGAAATTAAAAAGAAAACTGAAAGAAAAGAACAAAAGTGCTAAAAGAAAGACAAAAAAAAAAGTACAAATTGGATGTACCTAAAAACAATTTCAAAATTGCAAAAGAGTGTCTAAAATTAGTTGTAATTGTTTGAGATCATCATTAGTAGCTCATGACCAAAGCTATTTCACTTAGTGCATTTTTTTAATTTTTTGTGTCTTTTTGCTTTTTAGTGCTCATTCTTAATCTAGTGCTTTTCTGGGAAAATTCCTTAATTGTGCTAGCCTTCTATCTTTGCCTTAATTCTAGGCTTGTCATTTATTTTACTCCTTCTAATTCGTTCATTTTACTCTTTCCAATTGGATAGTGTCCTTTCCTTGATTTTGGCATTTTCTTGTTTTTAGCTTCTATTCTTGTTTTCTTGGAATTGCTTCGTGTTGTTGCCACTTTTTGTAGAGATATCCTTTAGTTTGGAAGCCTTCCACAAGGGTATCACATTGAGGAAGGGTTGTTTAAGCCAAGAAGGACTCAAAGAGGTGGAGGAAGCAAGACAAGAGTGTATACACTTGAGGGAGCTAGGAGGAAGACTTAGCATTTTACTTTCTTGCTTTTATTTGTGCGTATTCATTTTAATTAGCAATGTATCTGCTTTTGCTTGTAATAGCTTGATTTTTTTTGTCTTAGTTTCTCGAAATTAAGGTGTGGAGGAGGAAGTGGTACACCACCTCCTATACCTTTAGGTGCACGTTTTAGTCCCTACACTTTTAGTTCTTGCTTTATTTTTCTCCAACACCGTGTAGAGGTGTCTTGAACTCCAAAGGTTCTTACACCATTAGGAATTCATTTAGGTTAGTTTCCTTGCTTGTTTCAATTCGGTTTTAGGTGTCAAGGCTAGAGTTCCAAAGGCTCTTGTCTTTTTTAGTGAGAAAACAATTAAAGGGAGAGGAGTGCCTATCATTGATTTCACTCTACACACTATTATGGAATCACACAACTCTAGCAACAAGAGTGTGAACCAAGGGGGCTCACCCAATGCCAACACTCTTGACGATTTTGTGCATGAATTTAGAGAGTGACATGTGGGAGAGAGTGAGGCAAGAAAACAAAGAGAGGCAAGAGAAGAGAAAACGAGGGAAGAAACAGAAAAAGAGAGAAAGAGAAAGTTGAAGAGGGAGAAAAGAGAGAGAAAAGAAAGGGAGGAAAGAGAGGAAAGAAGAAGAGAGGAAAAAGAAAAAAGAAAAGAAAGAAAGAGATGAGAGAGAAAGAAAAGAAAGACTTGAAAGAGAAGAAAGAGAAAGAAGAAAAAGACAAGAAAGAAAGGATAGAGAAAAAAAGAGAAAGATTAGAAAGAGAAGAGAGGGAGGAGAGAAGAAGGGAAGAAAAGAGAGAAGAAAAAAGAAAGAGAAAAGAGAAAAAGAAGAAGAAAAGGGAATAGGTCTAGCTCCCCTGGGAGTGAATCAACTAGTGAGGAGGAATGGATTAATGGGAGACCTAGACGTAGGGTGAGGAGAAATAAAAATAATGAACAAAGAGAACAAAAAGTTGATCTCTCACCTTTCTTTGGAAAAGACAATGTGAAAGCCTACCTTGATTGGGAGATGAAGGTAGAACAACTCTTCAAATGTTTTAAAATTAATGAAGAGAGAAAATTTCCTTTAGTAACCCTTAGCTTCCAAGGGTATGCTATGTATTGGTGGACCTCTTTTGAGGATGACAGGCACTGCCATCATAATCCTCCTATAGAACATTGGCATGAACTTAAGAGGGCCATGAGGCAGAGGCATATTCCCTCTTATTATGAAAAGGAACTCCTTGATAAGCTGCAAAGATTAAGGCAACACAATATGAGTGTTGAGGAATACAGGCAATAAATGGAGCTTTTCATAATGAGAGCTGGAATAAATGAAGAGCCTAGGTCCATTGAAGCTAGGTTCCTTAGTGGTTTGAGCCTTGAGATAAGGGATAAGGTTGAGCTCTTACTATATAGGGATCTAGATGATTTGGTTCAAATTTGTATCAAAGTGGAGAACCAACTGAAGAGAAGGTCTTCTCTCTAAGAAGGACTACTCTAATAATTCTTCCCACTCTTATACAAATAGGGACCAAGTCAAGGGAAACTCTTCCAAGAGCCACCACAAGGATGATTAACCCACAAGCATGCATAAAGAGGACCCCCCTACTGGTTCTAGAGCTAGTAGTATTAAATGCTTCAAGTGTCTTGGGAGAAGCCACATTGCTTCCCAATGCCCCAACAAAAAACCATGATCATAAGGGGTCAAGACATTGAGAGTGAACCATCTTCATTTTCTAGTGAGAGTGGGGAAGAAGGGAGTAGCATACATGTAGAGGACATTTATGCTTGTGAGGGAGACTTGTTGATGGTAAGGAGGCTTTTAGGTAGCTAACCTTATAACCCTAACACATCTCAAAGAGAGAACATCTTTCACACAAGATGTCAAGTTTATAATCAAATATGTTCTTTTATTGTAGCTAGTGGCTCTTGCTGTAATTGTTGCAGCACAAGGTTGGTTAAGAAGCTATCCTTGACTTCCACTCCTCACCCTAAGCCTTACAGACTTCAATGGTTGAATGAAATTAAGGAGGTGGAAGTCAATCAACAAGTTGAGGTGCCTTTTTCCATTGGGAACTACAAGGATGCCATCCTTTTGTGATGTAGTACCAATGGAAGTGACAAAACCCTAATCGCCCTAGGTTTTGCAAAAACATACAAAGACCTCCTAATGTACTATAGGGTTGACCTAAGATCGAATCCAAGGAAACATACAAAGATATTGATTAGGGTAGTTCTAATCTTTTTTTTTATTAACAACAAAGGGGGGGTTATTCACAGAAAAGCAATAAGAAAACAAGCAAGAAAGAATGAAAGAAAACAAAAAGAAATCATGAACAAATTCGCAGGAAAGTAAACAATTTTGCAGGAAAAGAAAGATTTGAAAGAAAGGAAAATTTGTAGGAAAGAAAAGATTTCATAATTGAAATTTCCGAAATGAAATTGGAGAATGGAATTTGTAGAATTGAAATTGCTGAAATGAAATTGTAGAATGGAAATTGCAGAATTGAAATTGCTCCTAAAACCTAGCCTAACATGCAATCTATCAATTACACAGAAAATGCTAATTCTTGATCAAGAATTATGCATAATAGAGAGAAGGAGGCAAGTGAAGAACACAAACTCAGAGCAAATTTGAAAACGGAAATGGAAACTGCATTTGAAAGCTAAGAGAGAAAATCTTCTCTCCACAAAAATTCTCCAAAACTTTACAAAATGTGAAAATCTCCAAACTGAAAAATGTAAACTAAAAATCTGAAATCTGTAAGTGCCTAGGGCCTTCACCCCCTACTGGGTTTTTAATCACATGAATAATGGGCCAAGCAAGGTGCCAATGCGCCTAAAACTAAATTACATAAAAATACAATGCCAAAAAATGATGTAAATTTCTGCCCGAACTTCCAAAAATCCTCAAAAATAGCTCCAGACTCCAAACTCCATGCTAAAAATATCCAAATTGAATCCATGGAAGTCAGAAATCCAATGCAAAAAGAATCAGCAAAAAATAAGGTCTACAGAAAAAGTGATGGTCAAAACATTAGACAGTGTCAGGACGGAATCAATGCAGAATTTACTAAAAATGCAACTTATAGGTATGTTTTATCAAAAATATGATTTTATGAATAAAAATCTAAATGCATGAAACAAATAAGAAAGAAAACCTTAGAAGATACAACAAGAGAATAAATGTAAGCATATAAGTCGTACAGACTTCAATGGTTGAATGAAAGTAAGGAGGTGGAAGTCAATCAACAAGTTAAGGTGCCCTTTTCCATTGGGAACTACAAGGATGTCATCCTTTGTGATGTAGTACCAATGGAAGCGGCTCATATCTTGTTAGGGCGGCCATAGCAATATGATAGAAAAACTTTTCATGATGGCCGCTCTAATGAGATTACCCTTTCCTACTTAGGCACAAAGTTCAAGCTGTGTTCTTTTACACCTGCCCAAGTGTTGGAGGACCAACTTATCATGAAAAGAAAAAGGGAAGAGGAAGATAAAAATAAAAAAATAAAAAATAAGCAAACATTGCTTGTTTATGGGTTGGAAGGAAGTGCCACTTCCAAAAAGGTTGTTCTAAAGGAGAGCTATTTTTCTACAAAAGTGGACTTAAAACATAGTCTCCTTATACAACAACCTCTCTACCTTTAACTTGAGAAGGCCTCATTGCATACATTCCCAAGTGTTGAGCTTGAGTCTTCATCCTTTGAGCTTGATCATGCATATAAAGTTCAAGATTTGGGAGGCATGGAAGGGAAGGATGACCTTCAAGAAGATTACCCCTTTGTTACCAAGGAGGATCTTATTGAAGATGATTCTTCTAATAAGAAAGTGGAAGTTAAGGTTGTGTCCATTATCATTGAGCACAAAGCATCACAACCTCAAAATCTACTTGAAGATGAGGCCACTATAGTTGAACATGAGATTGAGCCCATGACATTGGAGACTCAAAGCCAATCTCAAGTTCAACCTAAAGAGACCATGCAAGAATGGTCCACCCTTAGGCCCATCATGCTTTCTTGGGGTGAATAAAAGGATAAGGCTTACTTAGCCTTCCTTGATAAGTGCTCTAGTGCACTTGGTATAATCTCATCCACTTCTACTCAAATAAGATTTATACTTAGTGCATTGGGCCTAGGTTGGGAAGCTGCTAGGTGGAGGCCTATACACTACCTCCACTACCCCAACCTTGAAGGGCTACCTCAAAGACCCCTCACTCTCCCAACCCTCTGGGGTTTACACCTTCTAATAACCTTGCTTATTTCTTTGCAGGATTCAAAGAAAAGGAAGAAAGACCTCTGGATTTGAGGTCAAATCCTTTCCAAGGGAGAGGAGATGGTGCATTCCTCTTAGCAAGGGACATTGGCTAGGAGGAACAGAGAGATGACATGGCTAGGAAGGAGCTTCATGAAGACTTTAGGGCCATAGTCT
Source organism: Psophocarpus tetragonolobus (assembly GCA_037954015.1). Lineage (NCBI taxonomy): Eukaryota > Viridiplantae > Streptophyta > Magnoliopsida > Fabales > Fabaceae > Psophocarpus > Psophocarpus tetragonolobus. The sequence goes on along the minus strand of CM075690.1, from coordinate 70,312,644 downwards.
CAAAACTATGTAATTAAATTGTGTAGTTTATGTAGTATTTTGAGTGGGTGTAATTTTCGTAATTTTAGGCCTTATATTTTGGCCTATATGTTTTATTTTCTTTAGGAGGTGTGTTTAGTCCCTTTAGAGGAGTGTGTTAATTAGATGGGCTTGGCCTAGAGGAGTTTGGACGTGTGGTTCTCCTTTCCACACCCCTAATTGCATCTAAAACCCTTCTAACCAACATATGAAGCATGTAAGAGACATGTGGGGCCCCTTGGTTCCCTTGTTTCACTCCACATGTGCATTCTCTCTCCTACATGGCTGATCTTGTTGCTTCTTATTTGAATTTGAATTTTAGAACTGTCATGTCACTTCCCTCCAAAATTCAAATTCAAACTAGAGGGAACATACATCCTAATTTCTAAGGACTTGTTTGGATCTTTCTCTTTTTATGTCTTGGCCTTGTCTTGAACGTCCAAGACCACCCCTCCCCTATAAATAACCCCCTCACTCACTCTTGTAAGGATCTTTGATCATTTTGAATGAAATTAGAATTTGTGAGACTCATAAAAGTGTCTTCTTCTCTCAAATCTTGAGAGTGTTTCTATGGCTTTTATTAAGGGTTCCTTCTCTTGTGGCAAGATTCTACAAACTAGGCTTATCTCTACCTAGAGTGACGCCTCCATCTCCATCTTTTTCCTAAGCATCCACACCTTTTTGCACCATTGGAACCTCTTGAAGCAAGATCCTAGGAAAAGCATTCCAAGAATGCATCAACAATATTTTGGCTATCCCCCAATTGGGCTAACCACACATCACAATCTTTTCATTATTTGCCAATTGAGCTAACCACCCATAACAATATTTTTGCTATCTGCCAATTGGGCTAACCACCCATCACAATTGTTTGGATATCTGCTAATTAGGCTAACCACCCATCACAATCCTTTCACTATCCTCCAATTAGGCTAACCATCCATCACAATCTTTTAGCTATTTGACAATTGGGCTAACCACCCATCAATAGTATATTGGCCACCTGCGAATTGGGCCAACTACCCATCAATAATATATTGGCCATCTACCAATCAAGCATTCTACCCATCACAATCAGGCATTCCTACAATTCGAGAAAGATATATTCTAACTAGTTTGAGATGTTGAGAATTCATGAAAAGTTCTAAATTTATGAATATCCCATCTAGTGCCAACATGGAATGCCCTAAATATTCACCCACTTGATGAATATCCTCACCCCAAGTGCCAACATAGATATCCTTAATATTCATTCATTTAAAACCATCTTAAGATCCATCCTGATCCCTACTTTCATCTCATTGTGTTCCTAATTATAACTCCTCAAACATGACGCTCATGTACTTGTATGGTACCCTCTGAAGGAACCTAGAATTTTTCTAAGTTCATCTCACAACATCTCATCACAATTCTAAGGCCACTAATCTTGACATTCACAAATCGCGTATTACTTATATTTCAATCATGATGCACATAATCATTCTTGAATCATCTATTCAAGAAGACCTTAATAGATATATATAAATTATCATATCCAACTCCTGCTTCATGAATAATCAATAATGACCACAGTTATAAAACTACAACATCTTTGATATTAAAGGGCACCTTTCTGATGTGGAAGATTGAGTTAAACTACAACCACAAAGCATACTTAGATTGTCCTTGATAATCTTAAGAAATATTGAATTTAATTTTTTAAACCAAAACTTTTACAAAACCTTTTGAATGAAATATAGATATATCAATGAACCAAAATCTAAAATAATATAGTGAAATTATTTTATAGAACAGGATCAAAATATAAATTTTGAATGATAGAACAATTGATAAATAATAATCAAGAACAATATTATAATATTTGGAAGACAACTTATCAATAATCAACTTAATATAATTAATAGAGATACAAAAATAATATATGGAAATAAGAATCAGAAGAACCTCTAGAGGAATAAACAAAGCACCAGAATAACTTCTGGAGAAAGTAAAGTTAGCATATTTTAGATGTTACTAAGCAATCAACTAAGTCTTAAAATTTAGTTTTAGTAATAATAATCAGAGGAATAGTAAAGCACATAAGTATATTAAGTTTAACACCATAAAGGTTTATAAATCCTACTCTCTTCCTTACCTTAGTAAGGGTTTGATGAAGAGTGGTGAAGAACCTATGAAGTCGCAATCAACTAAGAGAGATTTCTTCTTTTCCCTCCTTCTCTTAGAAGTTCTCTCTCTCTCTTCTCTTTTTAGAACTGATGTGACCATGCCTAGCCAAGGACCTATCACTAGGGCCATGGCTAGAAGGATTGAAGAAGACCTAGCCCTTGTAGACAAAGGAATACTTCACCTCCTATGGAGAGTAAAGATATTAGGCTAGGGACTTTAGTTAATAAAATGTAATTTTCCTTTATTTTAATTTTGAGGAGAATTAGGAATTTAATTTGGGACATGTATTTAGTCCATTTTTTATTTTAGGAGGTGTCTTAGGAATTTAGAGGGTGTAATTAGTTTTTTGGGTCTTTATGAAGGAAATAAGGGGTAGCCTTGATATCTACACCCCTCTTTTCCTACATAAACCCCCTAAGCTAATAAGAAGGAATCTTGGCCCTTGGTTTGAGAAACTTAGGCACAAGTTTGATGATCTAAGGAGGGAATTGTTTCTCAATTCTCCTCCCTTAGATATCTCCTTTTAATCCTAGCCCTTCTTTTTTAGGTTATCTTATTCAAGAGGTTAGCTACCTCTATAAATAGGAGCTCCTCCCATCACTTGTATTTTTGACACTTGAATTTAATCCTAGAGACCATATTGGTTGTGAGGTTCTTACCTTTGAATGTCCCCCTTTCTCCTTTGTGAGAGCTTCTAAGAGTTATCAAGGGACCCCTCCCTTGTGGTCTCTCCCCTTTGGATTATCAACCCTAGTATTTGTGGCGCCTCAACCCATTCCTTTCCTCTCCATAAATCCATTTCCCTTCCAAGTGACCTTAGAAAGGATCCTTTGGGCACGTGATCATAAAAAATCACATTAAGTGGTGTCGAGAGCCACTTTCTAAAGGTCAAGTTGTTTTTCAATTTTTTTTTCTTTGTTGTTTATCTCTTTAATCTCTTTATTTTAAAGTCCTTTATTTTTTGTCATCTTTATTTCCTTTATTGTCTAGTAGTATAGCTTTTTATTCTTGCTATTATATGCACTTTTGTTTCTTATCTATGCACATATGTTCCATTTAATTTGATGCAATTTTATTTGTCCCTTTCTTTGCATCTTATTTCCATGTTCAAATTGCTTAGTTTTCCCTTGTTTTTTATGTTAAAGTATGCCTAATAAGTTGTGACCATTAAACCCATATGGTTGAGGATTTTTCCACACCATTGTGGTGATCAACTTTGGCCACTTTGTTGCGCCTTTTGTTTTGAGTCTCTTTGATGTGATCTTTGATAATCACGTGCCTAAAGGATCCTTTCTAAGGTCACTTGGAAGGGAAATGGATTTGTAGAGAGGAAAGGAATGGGGTGAGGCGCAACCAATACTAGGTTTGATATGCCAAAGGGGAGAGGCCACAAGGGAGGGGTCCCTTGATAACTCTTAGAAGCTCTCACAAAGGAGAAGGGAGGACACTCAAAGGTAAGAACCTCACAACCAATATGGTCTTTAGGATTAAATTCAAGTGTAAAAAATACAAGTGAGGGGAGAAGCTCCTATTTATAGAGGTAGTTAACCTCTTGAACAAGATAACCTAAAAAAGAAGGGCTAGGATTAAAAGGAGATATCTAAGGGAGGAGGATTGAGAAACAATTCCCTCCTTAGATCATCAAAGTTGGTGCCCAAGTTTCTCAAACCAAGGGCCAAGATTCCTTCTTATTAGCTTAGGGGGTTTATGTAGGAAAAGAGGGGTGTAGATATCAAGGCTACCTCTTATTTCCTTAATAAAGACCCACAAAGCTAAATCCACCCTCTAAATTCTTAAGACACCTCCTAAAATAAAAAAAATGGACTAAATACATGTCCCAAATTAAATTACTAATGCTCCTCAAAATTAAAATAAAGGAAAATTACATTTTATTAACTAAAGTCCCTAGCCTAATATCTTCACTCTCCACAAGAGGTGAAGTCTTCCTTTGTCTGCAACGGCTAGGTCTTCTTCAATCCTTCTAACCATGGCCCTAGTGATAGGTCCTTGGCTAGGCATGGTCACATAAGTTCTAAAAAGAGAAGAGAGAGAGAGAACTTCTAAGAGAAGGAGGGAAAAGAAGAAAGCTCTCAAGTTGGGAGATTACGACTTCATAGGTTCTTCACCACTCTTCATCAAACCCTAGTGATAGATCCTTGGCTACGCATGGTCACATCATTTCCTCCCCCTTCGAGAGGATTTGACCTCAAAACTATGGGGTCTTCATCATTTTCAGCACCTACAAATGGAGACAAACCAAAAACATTAAAACTGGTGCTTACCCCATAATCCTTAGGCAGATTTAAAACATAGGCATTATTACCGATCCGCTCAAGGATTTGGAAAGATCCATCTCCTCTAGGGCTAAGTTTCGACTTCCTTTGAGAAAGAAATATATCTTTTCTCAAGTGAAGCCATACCCAGTCACCCTTTTCAAAGATGACCTCTTTCCTCCCCCTATTGGCAAAAGTAGCATCTCTCAAGGATTGACGCTCTATGTTAGCTTTAACCCTCTCATGTAATTGTTTTACAAAAATGGCTTTTCCTTCTCATTCTTTATTCACAACAACAGAAAGAGGAAGAGGTAAAAGATCTAGAGGAGTACGAGGATTAAAGCCATAGACCACCTCGAATGGAGAATGCTTGGTGGTTCTATGAACCACTCGGTTATAAGCAAATTCAATGTGGGGAAGGTACTTGATGCATACCCTTGATATTTTCTAGAGGTTTAAAGTATTTAGTGAAATGGTGTATGGAAAGGTAAGGGATGAAGTGTTTAGGCATCACTCAACGGAGATAAGCCTAAGGAAGGTTCGCTTGCCACAAGGGATGGAACCCTTGATAAAAGCTAAGGGAACTCTCAAAAGAGAAGGTAGGGGACACTAAGAAAGAATTCAGCCAAAGCAAAATTTCTATTGATCAAAGAGTAAAAATACAAGAGTGTGAAGGAGCACCTTTTTATAGACTGAGCTAACCTCTTGGACAAGTCAAGAAGGAAAGGAAGGGCTAGGATTAAAAGGAGTCATCCAAGGGAGGAGGATTGAAGCCCAAAGTCCAATCAATCCCCTTCTTTAGATGAGAACTGGTGCCCAAGCTACCTCATCCAAAGGCCAAGATTACTCCTTTATTAGTTTTGAGTTTTATTTAGGAAAAGAGGGTGTAGTTATCAAACTACCCCCTTATTTCCTAAATAAAGGCCCAAGAGCTAATCTTACCCCTTCTTATTACTAAGACACCTCCTAGAAAATTAAATGGACTAATACATGTCCAAAATAAAATCCTAGGCTCCTCTAAATAAAATAAATGAAAAATTACAAATAATAAAAGCATAAAGAAATCCGCCCAAGCTAATAGTGAGTCATGGTTTGCACATCTTGATGGACATATAGAGGTGAGGTCTTCCTCCATCTATTCTAGCCATGTCCTCTTCTATTCTTCTAGCCATGACCCTTGTGATAGGGCCCTTGCTTGGGGGGCATGCATCATCCCCTCCCACTTGGGAAGGATTTGCCCTCAAATCTGATAGGTCCTTCTCTTCTTCATCAGTACCTACAAAAGGAATTAAGTCACATACATTAAAAGTAGTACTGACACCATAGTCCTCAGGGAGATCTATAATGTATGCATTATTGTTCACTCTCTTGAGAACTTGAAAGGGACCATCCCCTCGGGGGCTAAGCTTGGACTTCCTTTGAGTAGGGAAGCGATCCTTCCTCAAATGAAGCCATACCCAATCCCCTTCATTGAAGATAATTTCTTTCTTTCCCCTATTAGCCTTAGCAGCATACCTTTTAGAGTGTCATTCAATGTTGGCTTTGACCCTCTCATGTAATTTTTTAACAAAATCCTCTTTATCTAATCCTTCTTTATGAATTGAAGAAGGGAAAGGTAAAGGCAAAATATCAGGAGGTGTAAGAGGGTTGAAGCCATAAACAATCTCAAAGGGTGAGTGCTTGGTGGTTCTTTGGACCACCCTATTATATGCAAACTCTATATGGGGAAGGTACTCATCCCAAGACTTATGGTTTCCCCTAAGAAGTGCCCTTAGCATAATGGATAAGGATCTATTTACTACCTTAGTTTGCCCATCAGTTTGGAGATGACATGTGGTAGAAAATAGAAGTTTAGTTGCCTAGCCCACAAAGTTTTCCAAAAGTGGCTAAGGAACTTAACATCCCTATCAGACACTATGGATTGAGGTATGCTAAGCAGACGGACAACTTCTTTGAAGAAAATTCTTGCAATGTTGCTTGCGTCATCTATTTTGTGGCAAGGTATGAAATGGGCCATTTTAGAAAACCTATCCACTACCACAAAGATAAAGTCTGCTCCCTTTTGGGTTCTAGGAAGTCCAAGGATGAAATCCATGCTTATGTCTACCCAAGGAGCGGAGGGAGCCGGTAAGGGTGTGTAAAGTCCATGAGGCATTACTTTAGATTTAGCTTGTAAACAAGCTATGCATCTAGAGCAATGTCTTTGGACATCTCTTTTCATATGGGGCAAATGGAATTTTTCTTTTAAAATGGGCATAGTTTTGTTTATTCCAAAATGCCCCATGAGCCCACCCTCATGGCTCTCTCCACAAGCAATTTTCTAAGAGATCCTTGGGGTACACAAAGTTTACTTTCTTTGAATAAGTACCCCTCACTTACATGAAACCCATCAGTAGGTTTGGACAAGGAGGTAACAAAAATGGGGCCAAACTCTTTGTCAGAAGCATATTGGTCCTTAATATAATCAAATCCTAAGATTTGGGAGCTCAAAGTGGCAAGAAGAGTATGTCTTCTAGATAGGGCATCGGCCACTACATTGTGCTTCCCTTTCTTGTATTTGATTATATAGGGAAAAGTTTCCAAAAACTCAACCCACTTTGCATGTCTTTTTTTGAGCTTACCTTGACCCTTCAAATATTTTAGTGACTCATGGTCACTATGAATGACAAATTCCTTGGGAATAAGGTATGTTCCCAAGTTTGAAGGGCCCTTATTAAGGAGTAAAACTCTTTGTCATAGGTGGGGTAATTGAGGGCAGCACCATTTAGTTTTTCACTAAAATAAGCCACGGGGTGGCCGCCTTGCAATAACACAACACCTATTCCAACACCCGATGCATCACACTCTAGCTCAAAAGTTTTTGAAAAGTCAGGAAGAGCTAGAACAAGGGCATGGGTGAGTTTTTCCTTAATAAGCTCGAACGCTTTTTTTCGTTTAACACCCCAAAAGAAGGGAACTTCCTTCTTCACCAAATCATTGATTGGTGAGAAAAGTGTGGAGAAATTAGGCACAAAGCGCCTATAGAAACTCACAAGACCATGAAAGCTCTTGATCTCAGTCACACTTTTTGGGGTGGGCCATTCTTGGATGGCTTTGATTTTGTCGGGGTCCACATGAACCCCATCTTTATTGACTACAAAACCTAAAAACACCACACTCTCTACACAAAAATTAAACTTTTCAAGGTTTCCATAGAGTTGGTGTGACCTAAGGATGAAAAAGACGTGCCTAAGATGACCTACATGCTCATCTAGGCTCTTGCTATACACTAAAATATCATCAAAATAAACTACACAAAATTTTCCTAAGCAATCCCTAAGGACATGATTCATAAGCCTTATGAAGGTGCTTGGGGCATTGGTAAGCCAAAAGGGCATTACCAACCACTCATAAACCCCAAACTTAGTCTTAAAAGTTATTTTCCACTCATCACCTTCCTTGATGCAGATTTGGTGATAACCACTCTTAAGGTCAATTTTCGAAAATAATTGGGCCCCATGCAAATCATCAAGCATGTCATAAAGCCTAGGGATAGGGTGCCTATATTTGATGGTGATGTCATTGATTACTCGACAATCAATGCACATCCTTCATTGGCCATTTTTCTTGGGCACCAACAAGACTGGCACAGCATAAGGGTTTAGGCTCTCTTGAACCCAACCCTTCTCCAATAGTTCTTGGACACAACTTAATGTGCTTATCCTTATGAGTGAGGATGATGTTATTGGAATGACCATGGTGTATGGCTTTCTTATCAAATTGTCATGGTTTTCTAGCAAGATATGGCCAGCTTCCATTGGGACTATGTCACACAAGATCTCATCTTTATAGGACCCAATGGAAATATGAACCTTGACTTGCTCATTGACCTCCATCTTGCTCATTGAGCCATTGAAGCTTGTAAGGCTTAGGGTGGGGAAGTGGGGTCAAGGATAACTTTTCCACCAACCTTGAGCTATAGCAATTGCAGCATGACCCACTATCTACAATGAGAGAACATATTTTGTCATTCACCTTACAGCAAGTGTGGAATATGTTCTCCCTTTAAGATGAGGACACTTTCAAAGGTTGGCTTCCAAGAATCCTTCTTATCATCAAGAGGTCTCCTTCACATGCATAAGCGGTTTCATCACAATCAGATTGGTATGCATGAACCACTTTTCCTTCGCTCTCACTAGAGGAGTGTGAGCTAGACTCACTACTATAAACATCTTGGACCTTCATGATAATGTTTCTCTTAGTAGGGCATTGAGAGGCAATGTGGCCTCTCCCAAGACATTTAAAGCATTTGATATTACTAACCTTCTCATGAGAGTCAGTAGTAGGGGGTTTTCTCTTTACATGTGATCTTTTATGCTCTTTGAAGTGCTTAGGATGTTCCTCTTTGGGGTAACTCTTGAAAGAGTTCCCCTTAGGTTGGTCCCTCTTTACATAAGGTGGGTTATCCTTTTTAAAAGTTTTCCTTCTAAATTGGTTTTCCACCTTGATGCAAAGTTGGACTAATTCATCAAGGGAATTGTATGAGAAGATCTCCACCTTATCACGAATTTTGGGGCTCAACCCACACAAAAACCTTGCCATAGTGGCCTTGGGTTCCTCAATGATACCCGCCCTCAAGATAAGAAGTTCCATCTTTTGTCTATACTCTTCTATACTAAGGTTGGTCTGCCTTAGCCTTTGGAGTCTATCCAAAAGAGATACCAAATTATGCATACCCTTGATCTTTTCTAGAGGTTTAAAGTATTTAGTGAAATGGTGTATGGAGAGGTAAGGGATGAAGTGTTTAGGCGCCACTCAAGGGGGATAAGCCTAAGAAAGGTTGGTTTGCCACAAGGGATGAAACCCTTGATAAAAGCTAAGGGAACTCTCAAAAGAGAAGGTAGGGGACACTAAGAAAGAATTCAGCCAAAGCAAAATTTCTATTGATCAAAGTGTAAAAAATACAAGAGTGTGAAGGAGCACCTTTTTATAGAGGGAGCTAACCTCTTGGACAAGTCAAGAAGGAAAGGAAGGGCTAGGATTAAAAGAAGTCATCCAATGGAGGAGGATTGAAGCCCAAAGTCCAATCAATCCCCTCCTTTAGATGAGAATTGGTGCCCAAGCTACCTCATCCAAGGGCCAAGATTACTCCTTTATTAGTTTTGGGTTTTATTTAGGAAAAGAGGGTGTAGTTATCAAACTACCCCTTATTTCCTAAATAAAGGCCCAAAAGCTAATCTTACCCCTTCTTATTACTAAGACACCTCCTAGAAAATTAAATGGACTAATACATGTCCAAAATAAAATCCTAGGCTCCTCTAAGTAAAATAAATGAAAAATTACAAATAATAAAAGCATAAAGAAATCCGCCCAAGCTAATAGTGAGTCATGGTTTGCACATCTTGATGGACATATAGAGGTGAGGTCTTCCTCCATCTATTCTAGCCATGTCCTTTTCTATTCTTCTAGCTATGGCCCTTGTGATAGGGCCCTTGCTTGGGGGGAATGTATTAGTACTCATCCCAAGACTTATAGTTGCCTTTAAGGAGCGCCCTCAGCATAGTGGATAAAGATCTATTCACCACTTCTGTTTGCCCATCAGTTTGTGGGTGACAGGTAGTGGAAAAAAATAAGTTTAGTTCCCAGCTTAGTTCAAAGAGTTTTCCAAAAATGGCTAAGGAACTTCACATCCTTATCTGACACTGTTGAAGAGGGTATGCATGCAATCGGACAACTTCTTTAAAGAAAAGTCTTGCGATGTTGCTCGCTTCATCCACTTTGTGGCAGGGAATAAAATGGGTCATTTTTGAAAATCGGTCTACCACCACAAACATGAAGTCTGCACCTCGCTGGGTTCTTAGGAGCCCAAGGATGAAATCCATGCTAATATCCTCCCAAGGTGTAGAAGGAGTAGGTAAAGGTGTGTATAGTCCATGAGGCATTGCTTTAGACTTTGCTTGTAAGAAAGGTATACATCTAGAGCAATGTCTATGGACATCTCTATGCATATGGGGCCAAAAGAATTTCTCTTGTAAAAGCAGGAAGGTTTTTGAAATCCCAAAAGGCCCCATGAGCCCACCTTCATGACTCTCTTTTGTGAGTAAGTTCCTAATTGATCCTTGGGGTATACAAAGCTTACTCCCTTTATAGAGATACCCCTCACTAATGAAGTATCCATCATGGGCCTTTAATGTGAATGCAGATGCAGAGGCAGCAAAGATGGGGCCAAAATCCTTGTCAGAAGGATACATAGCCCGAATGTCATCAAATCCCAAGATTTTTGCACTCAAGGATGAATAAAGGGCATGACGCCTAAAAAGAGCATCAGCCACCACATTTTGTTTTCCTTTCTTGTACTTGATGACATAAGGGAAGGATTCAAGATATTCCACCCACGTTGTATGCTTTTCGTTCAATTTACCTTGACCCCTCAAATATTTTAGTGACTCATGGTCATTATGAATGAAAAACTCCTTGGGAGCAAGGTAATGCTCCCAAGTTTGAAGGGCCCTAATTAGAGCATAAAAATCCTTTTCATAGGTGAGGTAGTTGAAGAGGGCACCATTGAGTTTTTCACTGAAATACGCAATGGGGTGCCCTCCTTGCAACAAGACAGCTCCCACACCTACACCAGAGGCATCATATTCAAGTTCAAATGTTTTAGAAAAGTCAGGCAATGCCAAGACTACTGCATGGGTTAGTTTATGCTTAATTAGCTGGAAGACTTTCTCATGTTTCTCACCCCAAAGGAACAGAACTTCCTTTTTCACCAAATCATTTATTGGTGCGAAGAGCGTGGAGAAATTAGGCACAAAGCACCTATAAAATCCAACGAGACCATGAAAGCTTTTTATCTTTGTCATACTTTTTGGGGTGGGCCATTTTTGAATAGCTTTTATCTTGTCGGGGTCAACATGGACCCCTTTTGTGCTAACTACAAAACGTAAGAAAACTACACTATCTACACAAAAGGTGCATTTTTCTAAGTTACCAAAAAGATGATTACTCCTAAGAAGAGAAAAAACATGCCTTAGATGTCCTAAATGATCATCTAGGTTCCTAGAGTAAACTAAAATGTCATCAAAGTAAACTACACAAAATTTACCAAGGCAGTCCCTCAGTACATGATTCATTAAACATATGAATGTGCTTGGGGCATTGGTTAGCCCAAAGGGCATAACCAACCACTCATAAAGACCAAATTTAGTCTTAAAAGCAGTTTTCCACTCATCACCCTCTTTGATCCTTATCTGGTGGTAACCACTTCTAAGATCTATTTTTGAAATTCATCCAACATGTCATCAAGATGGGGGATTGGGTGCCTATATTTGATGGTGATGTTGTTGACTGCACGACAATCAACACACATCTTCCATTGGCCATTCTTCTTGGGCACCAACAAAACTGGCACAGCACAAGGGCTTAGGCTCTTTTGAATCCAACCTTTCTCCAACAGCTCATTCACTTGAGACTCAATCTCTTGGGTGTCCATGGGATTGGTTCTATAGGCAAGTCTATTAGGTAGACTTGCGCCAGGCACCAAATCAATTTGATGTTCTATACCCCTAATAGGAAGAAGTCCTTTCGGAACCTCATCAGGGAATATATCATCAAATTCTTTTAAAATATCTTGAACCCCTTGAGGAAGGTGCTCATGTGCATGGGTTGTGGCAGTGCTCTCAACAAAAGAATGCAAAATGGGAGAAGGATTTGATGCCTCTTTGCAAAACAGGAGATAAAAGGGCTTGTTAGTCAAAGAAGCTTCTTTTAAATCACGTTTAGTAGCAAATAGGCTCATTTTACTAATATTCCCTTTCGAAGGGGCATCACCTTCCGACTCTCTCTCTTTACCCTTTTCAAGCTTTAAGAGGGAAGCTTGTTGTGTTTTTTTTTTGTTTTTTCTCAACTCTTTTCTTTTTCATCGCAAATTGATCCTCAGCCACTTGAAAAGGTGACAAAGGATACAATTTGAAGCGCTTTTCATTATGGGTGAGAATTATTTGGTTGGAGTGACCATGGTGAATAGCTTTCTTGTCAAATTGTCATGGTCTCCCCAACAGGATATGACCAGCCTCCATAGAAACTATGTCACAAAGAATCTCATCATTATAAGATCCTATGGAAATTGGAACCATAACTTTTTCATTGACTACCATCTCCCCTTGCTCATTGAGCCATTGCAATTTGTAAGGTTTGGGATGGGGCATGATAGTCAAGACTAGCTTTTCAACCAACCTAGAGCTACAACAGTTACAACAGGAGCCACTATCAACAAGGAGAGAACATACTTTGTCATTTACTTTACATCTTGTATGGAAGATGTTCTCTCTTTGTGACTGACCAAGCTGTAGAGGTTGGCTTCCAAAAAGCCTTTAAACCATAAGGAGGTCCTCCTCATAAGGAAAAACTTCCTCACACTCTTGTTCAAAAGTATGTCTCCCTTCTTCCTCACTCTCACTAGAGGAGGAAGATGAGCTATTCTTACTACAAATGTCTTGTTCCCTCATAATCATGGTTTTCTTATTGGGGCATTGAGAGGCAATGTGGCCTCTCCCAATACACTTAAAGCATTTGATACTACTTTGCCTCTCAGTAGGCTTAGTAGTAAGGGGTTTACTCTCTACATGAGGTGCTTTTGTATCTTGAAAATGCTTGGGTTCCTCTTTGGGAAAACCCTTGAAAGAGTTTCCCTTAAGTTGGTCTCTCTTTGAGAGGGAGAATCTTTTTTAAAGCTTTTTCTTTTGAGTTGATTCTCAGCTCTTACACAAATTTGGATGGATACAAAGTATTTTCATCATTCTCACACGGTCCCACGAACCGATCCATTAAGTATGTGGGTTTTGCAGGCCGGATACAGACTCTTAAAAAAATCAATTTATTTTACAGACTAAACTTATCCAATCTGTTTAAAATATGGGCATCGCAATCCTGACCTAAATAGGTCGAATAAGTCCATTTATCCAACCTTGGAAATTGCTCTGCATGGCCCAATCTTCAATAATAGAAAATAAAAATTTTACACACTAATTTTATCAGTATACTAAAAAAATCATATATAATTTTACAAATTATGTATAAATATAATTTTATAAACTTATCCTTGAAGTTCAAATTAACTAATGTTAAACATAATTTAAAAAAATCATCCTTTAAGTTCAAGTTAAATTTATTCACATTCATTCATGAATTCTAAAGGAAAAGAAAGTTATAAATTTATAACAACTTGTAATCATAATTTTCAGTTACAAACAATTTATAATTTTCTGCAGTATATGAACGAAAAATAAATAATTTCAACCATCACATAGTAACAATAAAGTAAAGTTTCCAAAATTAAGATAAAAACATAGAATAATAAAGAAAACAAATTTGATAGAGTATTAATAAAAAATCATGATTAGTTAAAAAAATTTATTAATTTGAAAATTTTGAATGCTAAGTTAACCTTACTAAATCATTGGTTCAACTTAGGTTAATCCAGGTCACACTGGGCCAACGACATGATCAGTTAGATTCTCAACTTGATTCAGTCAAATCATAGGCTCATAGTCTAAATGGTCGGGCCAGCCTGGTTGATCCAATTTTTAAAAATATGCTTGCAAGAAACAAAATATATATAATAATTTTTATTTAATTTAAGTGAAAATTTTTTAATAAATGATTTAGAGAAAGAGTTTAACGAATATAAACGACATGGAGTGGCATTAATTTCTTTTCACAAACCACATTTTTTTCCAGGATATCTTGAACATGGATGTTTGAGGTTGGGGTTTGGGTCTAAAATTAGTTTAAACCAAACTAAAAATATAAGCATAGTTATAAAAATTCAATCGAATCAACTGGTCAGACCAATCGAGTCAAGAAACGGATGAGTCACCAACTTGGTTTGATTAAGAAATTCGTCATGCATTCAAATTGGATCAAATCGGATTGAACCAGTTGATTTTGTTAAAAGTCAAAAACCAGTTGAACCAAACCGGTTTACTGCTTTTTCTTTGTTTTTTTTTTGCATTTTGAAATGACGTTATTTTTGTGGATTAAATAAAATAATGTCCTTTGGATCATCTATCACTTGATGGATAAGGAGTTAGATCTAGAAAATAAACACTTGGACCATAATACAAATCCAAGATTGATAGTTTGAAATAATTAAATTTTAGCATTTAAATGTTGATGAGTTAGGAATTTGTTTAAGAAATTGAGTTATTAAGTTATTGTTTTTAAACTTTGTTTTGATCTTTAGTTTAATTATTATTTTGGATATTGGTATTTTATGTTTATAATAATGTGTTATTAATTTTGAATTTTGAAGTATAAATTTAAGTTCAGTATATTATTTTTAATTTTGTTAATATAGATCGTTTCAATCAACTCAACCACTAATAATCCAATTCAACCATCAAACCATTACCTTAATCATTTTAATTACCAGTTCGATTTTAATAACATTGAATTAAAATGTGGTGTAACTTGATTTGGTTTAGGCTAATTATAAAATCTGATCCAAACAAAACCAATTTTTAGCGATTTAGTTTTTGTTCAATTTTGCGGTTTTAAAATTCTATTATTAAGTAATAAAAAATACCTTGAAAAAGTTCCTTTTTAAAATTATATAAAAGTTTACTCGCTCGCAACAAAATTACATAAAAGTAACAAATATTACTTATTGAAAAGTTGTATCCAATGAAATTAAATCAAATAATCTTCTGAAAATATTAATTTACCAACTGGTACATATTAATTAAAAAATATAATTAAATATTAAGTTCCAATTATCAAAACTTAGAAAGTAATGAATAAGTATATATGTATTCTTGCACATTTACAAACTAGGGATAAACGGTTTAGTTCGGTCTAATTCAATTTCAACATGTTAAACCACAAACTAAGCCAAAATGTGCGGTTTAGAATTTACAAAGAACAAACACTCCCAAATTAAATTGATTGAATTTTCAATTTAGTTTGGTTTTGAATACCCCTATCCTTGAGCTGAAAGCCCAACATTAATCCTAAGAGTAATGAGATTAATTTAAGAGAATTAACATCTCTAAATGTTTTTTCATATGCATAGAACATGGATCAAACCACTTACCACATGTCTAAGGAGCAAGGTACGCCATGTTGATTATCCTTTTTAAGATAAGGTCTTTTGTTTGTTCTGCAATAGTATTATTAGCATAAAAGAGGACCGCTTTGGGCTTGTTCTTTAGAGAGCATGCATAAACATCATTAGCATGAACAAATTTATGCATGTGGATGTATGATCACTGTCATGCATGTGAAATGAGTTTATATGTTTATTTGTCATACTTTAGTTGACTGTTCATTCTCTTTATATATATCTTAACACATGTGAGACATATTTTTACCCTTTTGCTGCTTTTGTTGCATTTTGTTTGGGCTGAATGCCACTTTTAGGTGACCAAGATCTTGATGATATCATGTGTGATGAAGCTTCGACTTTTTTTACCTATTTTTATTGGATTGCTCTGATCAGGTGTGACAAAATTTAATTTCAATTTAATCTCCATCTCTAAGCTTGTGTTGACTCTTAACTGCCAACTGACTTTTCTTCCTAATTCATGCAATAT
This sequence comes from Psophocarpus tetragonolobus, assembly GCA_037954015.1. Taxonomy (NCBI): domain Eukaryota; kingdom Viridiplantae; phylum Streptophyta; class Magnoliopsida; order Fabales; family Fabaceae; genus Psophocarpus; species Psophocarpus tetragonolobus. The sequence goes on along the minus strand of CM075690.1, from coordinate 70,296,617 downwards.
ATAGGACCTGAAAACTTCGAAGAAGATTGGTATAGTTGAAGTGAGGAATAGTCTATATATTCTTGCTGCCAAGCCTGTTATTCCCTCATCTATTTGCACCACTTTTATTAATCTAAATTGTAGTGTTTTACCCATAGATCCGTGGCACTTCTATTTAGGTCATCCTTCTTATAAGCGCATAAGCTCCATGATTAAACAATATCCATGTATTTCCATTAATAAAAATATACTTGCAACATTTGTCATTATTCTAAACAAAAGAAACTTCCCTTCTCTTCAAACAATTTTAGAAGATCAAGAGCTTTTGAATTAGTTCATGTTGATATATGTGGTCTTTGTGTTGCATGACTATTGATACTTTCTTACCATAGTTGATGATTTTACATGCTTTACTTGGGTCTTTCTCGTATGTAATAAATCTGAAACCAGAGAGTGTTTAATAAATTTTATTTCTCAATATGAAAGACAATCTGAAACTAATGTAAAGATTGTTAGAAGTGACAATGAGGTTGAGTTCTCAATGAATAATTTTTATAAAAACAAAGGCATTATTCACCAAACCACTTGCATAGAAACTACAGAGCAGAATGACACTGTTGAGAGGAAACATCAACACCTCCTCAATGTCACTCGAGGTCTTCTTTTTCAAAGTGGATTACCTCTTTATTTTTTATTTTGCCATTCAACATGATGCATACCTCATAAACTGCATTCCCACTCCCTTTCTAAAAGAGAAATCTCCTTTTTCTAAGCTTAATAACAAATTTTGTGACATCTCTGATCTTAAAGTTTTCGGTTGCCTATGTTATGAAAGCACAATTTCTGCTAATCGCAAAAAACTTGACCTTCGTGCATAATTTCTGGGCTTTAAATCACACACTAAAGGATATCTATTATGTAACTTGAACATTCACTCTCTTGATGTCACTAGAAATGTTGTGTTTTATGAGGATCACTTCCCTTTTCTTAAACTTAATGATAGTCCAGCTCAAAATCACATGGCTACACCTATTGACAGTGATTGTTCCCCCTTTCCACATATCATTATTAATGATTACCAGCCCTTAGATTTAAATTCCAAGTCTCCTTCCCCATCTTAGACAAGCGATCCTTCTCATTGTCATAGATCTCAGCTTGATATCCCTCCATCTCAGGCTAATATTTCTCAGCCTAATACTTCCCAACCTGACACCTTCTAACTTACTACCTCATCTTCTGAACCAAACTCAGACTCATCTCAACACTCAACTCCTTCCCTTTCACCCATACCAGTTAAAAGATCATCTCGACCTCACTTACCTTTATCCTATGTAAAAGATTTTCATTGTTCTCTTACTTCAACTACACTTACTTCTTAAAGATTTAGGTTTCCTTTACATTCCTTTCTTTGTTATCATCGTTTATCCACTGCATTTCACCCATTTTGTTTGCTTCATTTCTATGGTCAATGAACCCTAATCCTATGTTGAGGCATCTAATTCTGAATGTTGGGTCAAGGCTATAAGGGATGGATTTGCTACTCTAGAAATGAATAAAACTTGGGTCCTAACTTCACTGCCACCAGATAAAGTTGCCATAGACTGCAGATGTGTTTAAAAAATCAAACATAATGTTGATGGTTCCATTAAAAGGTATAAATCCCATTTGGTTGCTAAAAGATATGCTCAACAAGAAGGTCTAGATCCTTGAAACCTTCTCACCCATTGTAAAGATTACCATAGTTCAATTATTACTTGCTTTAATAGCTGTTAACCATTGACACCTTAAGCAACTTGATGTGAACAATGCTTTCTTACATGGGGAACTCGATGAAGAAGTTTATATGTATGTCCCTCCTAATTCACGGACTCATATAGTTCTTCTAGTATACATAGATGATATTATACTTGCTAGAAATGACTTGTCTGAAATTGCTCATATCACTCTGTTTCTTGATCAAGCTTTCAAAGTAAAAAAACTTGGTAATTTTTTTGAAGTTCTTTCTTGACATAGAGGTAGCTCGATCTACTGCTGGAATCCATATTTCACAGAGGAAATACACTCTTGACATCCTTTCTGATGTTGGTATGCTAACTTACTACCTTATTCCAACACCCACAAATTATACTACTCGTCTCACATCTGACATTAGAATTGCTTTGGCTGACCCTTCACCATATCGAAGACTTATGGGTAGACTCAATTAAGGAGAAGGTAAGGATTGTTCTAATTTTCTTAGTTGTATTATTTCCCACAAATTGTAAAGTTGTACGAGGCCAATAGGTATTTCTCTAAGAGTTATTACTTTACCTAGAGAAAGAAAAAGGCCACATGTATGTCAGGAACAGGCAGAAACTAACATGCAAATGTATAGAAATTAATTGGGAAAGGGATGTGTGTGTGATTTTTAGGGGAAGAGATGCCTTTGGAGTTTGTTGTAACATGCTATGAATAGTCCATTACATTATTTATGCTCTAGGTTGCTTTGATATGAGTTTGTTGTAAATGCGTAATGCAGTCCCTTGTAGCTTGAGTAATTTTGTCCAAATATAGGTCATAAAAGTGGCTTCTTGTTATGCTTTGATTGATATATAGTGACCATACTTAATATTAATGGCTATTCAAAATAAATGTCAAGTGTTGTAAATATAATACTGGAGAAAAGAATGGATTGTATTAAGGAAAGGGATAGTAAAGGAAGGATTGTTCTTCACTATGCAGCATCTAGAGGAAATACTGATAATGTCAAGGAGTTTCTTAAAAAGTGTGATGACCAAAACTTCAACTGTAATGTAAGAGACAATGATGACATTTATCCTCTTCATTTGCTTTCTACATGAGGGATCTTCAAGTGATTAAGAAATTGTTAGAAAAGTGTGAAGATCCTAGCGAAATATTTGATAATTACAGTTAAAAATATTGCAACTCAAATGGGAAACATTGATGTGATAAGACACATCTTTGAAGATCCAAATGATATATATGTAAAGATGATAAATGATAAGGATGCCAAAGGAAACACTCCCTTGCATTTGGCTACCCTACATAGTCATCTAAGAATTGTTGATATCGTAACATGGAATAAGAGAGTGGAGCTCAATTCCACAAATGAAGGCAATCAAACAACTTTTCATATTTGTATGCAATTTCAACAAGAAAGTCCACCACTTCGACAAGTATATGGTGCTTTGCTTTAAATCATTCAATAGCTTAAATATAGTTGATATTTCCAAATTTTTTCAATATATTGTATCTCATAATTTAAAATCGTAACATTATATATGTGTTCAAATTTTAACAAAATATGTGAATTCATACCTCTTCCTGAGTTGTTGACGTTGAATGTTAACTTTGAATATATTAGCCACCATATGTAAGAAATTAGGTAACGTAATAAAAAATTATTGTTTAATAAAATGGTTAAGTTAACCGTTTATACCTTAATAAAAGAGAATTATTGTTTAATAAAAGGGTTAAGCAAACCCAAAATATTAACTTAACTTTTTTATTAACCAATAATTCTCTATCACGTCATCTAATTTCTTGCATGTAACAATCAATACACTCAGAGTTAACAGTTAACGTCAACAACTTAGAGAGATATCAATCACACATCTTTTAAAGAGTGTAACACCTATACACTGTTAGTGTAAAAAAGTTTTAGATCATGATTAATCACAATCTTTCATTTACATGACTTTTAAAGTATTGATTGATAAAGTCAACAAAGTTACCATATATAAAAGGTTGTGACTAACTGTCAGTGTAAAATAGTGTATAACTGTTTTTCTCTTTTTTAAATGTGAAGGCATAATGGTATAATTTTAAACTTTAGAGACATAATGTCTAAAATTAAAAAAAAAATAATTAGAAAATCAATTATATTTAAACTATATAAATATGATTAAAATTATCAAAGACTAAATTATTTCTTTGTTCCATTACGCTCGGTGATTTCTGGTTCTTTATGTTTGCAATATTATCCAAAATAGTCCTTCTCATAGTTTTTGAGTTGTACGTGTGATGGCTATTATTGCGTCTGCGAGCATCACAACAATTTGAGGCTATTACAGTTAAAAAGTAATAATATTTATATATTTTTTTAATTTATATATTTTATCAATATTTTTATTTTATTTTATCTCTCTTATCTTATCACGTTATAAATCTTATCATATCTATATATCCTTTTCTTTTTTTTTTCTTCTCACTAAGTATATAATAGCACACCAGGTATTCATGTATAATTTTTCTATAGTTAATGTGGATTACAGTTGTTGAAATTATTATATTTTGTCCTGAATGAATTCAAGAATTTTATAATTATTATTATACATTTTTCCTTATAAGATACCATAACTTTTTATTTATTTTAAGATTTAGTATTTTAATATTGCATATGAGCATACTACTTAAAATTGACACTAAGAAATTTAAAATATAAAAGATTGTATTTAAATTTAATTTTTTTTTAAAAAAAGTGAAATAAAACAATGTTAAGATTTCATTGGAGTTTCGTGAGAAGATATTACCAATATTGCGATATTTTATGTGATTTAGAATTACATCTGTGGATAAATGAAACCATCAGGCAATTGCAGTACTATAGCCCAATTGTGGTTGCAATACTCCTTCTGTTAGCTTCAAACAAACACTGAGTTTTAAATTTTTAAATAACTAATGTTTATAAACATGTGTTTGCACGAAAATCCAAAGCTCCAAAAATGGATCCGTATAATGATAGAACCGACACCCTTATGCTGGTTTCAACCCTTATAACCACAGTAACATACTCATGGTTTAAGCCATTTATTTTCAGCTTGACAATATCCATGTACGGTTCTGTCTGTTCTACTATTTTACTCATTTGGGCTCAGTTGAGTAGGGGTGGGCAGAAACTGATTTTTCAAGAAATCCAAATCGAATTGTTTGACTATTTTATGAAACAATTTAGTTTTTAACTATTTTAAAAAGCTGTTTTAGAAAACTTTTTCGGTACAAAATTGTTTTTATAAAATTGGTTTTGAACTGGTTTGAAATAAATCAGTTCTGAACTAGTTTTGAACTGGTTTTTTTTGTCATTTTTTTTACAATGTTCTGAACATGATTATAATAGTGTGAACAATTGAAAGAAGTGTTTTTCTAATAAATGTGTTTCTCACATAATTGTGAAAAGTTTTACCGAAACGTGGGATACAAATTTCTTTTTTTTATAAATTAGTAAACTAAACTATTTATAAAACTGATTTGGTTCGGTTCGAAACGAATTGGTTTGAAAACAATTCAATTTAAACCGAACTGGTTTTAAAAACGTTTGATTAATTTTTATTAAACTGGTTCGACTCAAAAGTAATTCAGTTAAGTTTGAACTAGTTGTTTTTGCACAAATATAACTTTGACTCGTCTTTCACTTAAAGTGACAATGCCCCTATTAGGAATCACTCTTGCAACACTATCTGTGGCATTCATGGCTGGCATCGTTTTGTGTGTCATCTGCACTCTTTATACTTTCGTTCCTATACGTTCTTCTCATCATCTAGGAACACTATTCCGACACATATTTTACCATCCTTTTCAGTTTCTGATATGGTTAGATGAACAAGGCCATATTGAAGGTATGTAATCTCGTACAATACATTTAATACATGAGTCAGTGAAGTTTTCTTCTGTTTTTCTTTTTCTTCTTCAAATTTATTCTTCTGGAGAAATAGATTAAGTACGCCATCATCTTTTGCATGTATCTTTACCGGAGCAGTGTTATCTTAATTATATGCTATACTCATCAATACTGGCATTGGAAGTATTATCACTATGCATGTCAATTTTGATTAATTATTATTATTATTTCTTATTAGTAATTAGAATCAAACTAAAATAATATATATAAATCTTGTATTTTTTGCGTAAGTTATATGTTAAACATCACTATGCTAACCATGTGTTTCTTGATTTTAAATGGAGTCTATTTTTGTTTATGATAAATGTAAAATATTTATATTAGTAACTGATTAAAATTATAATAAATATAACTTATATATTGTTAGAGTAAAACATTTTATAATAATATTTAATTAAAATTCTTTATAAATGGTAAATTAGTTGATTTTATTAATTAATACTTTAAAAGTTATATAAATAAAAAATTATTATTAAACATAAATGTAAATCACTTTTATACATTTTATACATTCCATACATATGTATTAAACTCTTGTTTTTAAAGTAAAAAACAAAAGTTACTAGATATAATAATTTATGTTTTGATAATAAGTGTATCCGTACCTTGTAATCTTTTATCATGTAGCCAGATTTGTTGATTCTTGTTTGCTAAAATATTCTATTAGGATATATGTTGATGTTGTAACACTTTTTTTTTATCATCAAATGTTATTTGTTGTTAGTTTATTAATGTAATACTTCAAATTCATGACATTTTTTTTTATATATTTGTTTTATATAATTTTTGGGAGTAGACCAACCTTATGTATAACTTCTTGATGATTTTAATCATTTTAAAAAATGTCCAGAGAAAAATAAGAGATTACTTGTGAATTTTATTGAAATTTTATATTACATTTACGCTATGAAACAACAATACATAAAATTCTCTTAAATCACTGTATTTGTTTATGTATTAACAGATTAATTTAATGTTAAAACTTAGTAGATAAAGCATTAAAATATACAAAATTAGGATATTATAATACAGGAATATATGTTACTGTTATTATTGCTATATATCCTAATCTTTAAGAAAAAGAAAAAAACCAATAGTGTTTAGAGAAAGTGTTTGCGACTATAAAAGAATAGAGAATAGGGAAAGATGAAAGACCTATAGATATATGAGATGAAATCCAAATCCAAGACATAGATTTCAAGGCAAGGTGATAGATTGTCTCAAATCCCCATATCTTTACCGGAAGTATATTCTTTTTATTATTCTTGCTTGGCATTAGGAAAATCTTGTTCCTAGGAAGAATTTGATTATTGAAACATGGAGGCGGTTTTCTTATCATAATTAAAGATGAAATTTAAACTATATTTACATTGTTATAAGAGTCGTTATAAGCAAAAACTTATATCTTTGATGATTGGATTCATGACAGTAGGTATTTTCAGCTCTAGAATGTATTCTAAAATGATATAATTTTTATTCTTTGTTAAAAAGTGAAACAATTTTCTTTAAAATATTTGATGGGTATAAGTGAGTGTGGATCTTAATTATATTATTTTGTCGGGAAAATGTAGTTTTAAATGTTAAACCTCAAATATGGTTGAGTTTTGTCGCACACATCGCTTAGCCAAGGAACTTGCCAATGCCTGCTAGGTGCCTAGCATCCCTTTTTAGGAATAATTTCTCTTTTCTAATAATTTGAAACACCAACTCCAAATGAATGACATGATCCTTTATAATGGGTTATAAATAAGAATATCATCAAAGAATATGATGACAAATCTTCTTAAAAAACGTGGAATACATGATGCATTAGTGTCTGAAAAGTTACAGGTGCATTAGTGAGCCCAAAGGACATCACTAGGTACTCATAATGCCCAGTATGTGTTTTGAGGGCTGTTTTATACTCCTCACCAACTTACATTCTTAATTGATGGTAGCTTGAAGTCAAATCAAGCTTAGAAAATACTGTAGATCCCCTAACTCATCCAACAAGTCCTCTATGAAGGGAATAGGAAATTTGTCTTTGATGCTATGTTGATTAAGTCTCCTATAGTCAATACATAACCTCCAAGAACCATTTTTATCCCTTACTAGAACAATTGGAGATGCAAAAGGACTATTATTGTGTTGAATAATACCTTGCTACAACATTTCATCAATAAGATTATCCACAATGTCCTTTTGAATTATAGAGTACCTATAAGGTCGAATGCTAAATGGGTTGGTCCCTTCCTTTAAAGGAAATCTATGATCAAACCCAGGTCTGGGAGGAGGTAACCCATTCTGTTCTTCAAACACATTAGTATACTTATCAATGAATTGTTCAATAATTGGTGGCACTTGGTGCAAAGGTCCAACTAAAGTATGTAACTAACAAGAGAGTATCTCTAAATGTTGATTGTATGGCTCCAAATACAAGAAACACATTCGTGCTCCATGTTGAATGGCTTGAGAGAGATTTGTTATTAATGAGCTTAACTCCAGACGGCTTAGTGTCCCTAAGTAAGACCTTACGTCCTTTGATCGAAAATTCCATTTGTAACTTGGTGAAGTCCCACAATATTGGGCCTAAGGATTTCAACCATGGTATACCCAAGATTAAATCACAACAACCCAAGGGAAACACAATTACATCTACAGTAAATGTAATTTGCTGCAACTGCCAACTAAACCCCTTGCAAAGATAAAAAGCTTTCAATTTGGTTCCACCGCCAGTTGTTATAGTAATTGGTATGATTTTCTCCAGCTTACACCTTAGCCCCTTAGCTGCTCCCAAGTCCAAGAAGTTGTGAGTACTTCCACTGTCAAGTAAAATATGCAATATCTTCTTGTTATGCATACCCGTAATCCTCATAGTTTGGTAATTAGGAGTTCTTGTCATAGCATTTAAAGACAATTGAGGAGTTTCAGTTGTAGGACTTTCACTACTAACTATTCTAGCATCTTCATCATTTTCAATTTCTTCACCAACTATATGGTTCTCCTCATCCAATTCCATCACCAAGAGTTATGATCTTTTGTGTTTCAGTTGATGTCTTGGAGTGAATGATTCATCACAGAACATACAAAGGCCTCTAGCTCTTTTATTTGCCATTTTTGTAGCACTAATTATTCTACGAATTTTTTTAAACAATAGTTTTGGGTTCTGGTTAGGTATGGTTGAGTTAATTGTGAGTGTAGGTTTAGGGCTCATATTTGTAGGTTGCACAACAGGCAAATTAGGTTGATTGTTGAATCTTCTTGTAGGAGCCCTTGAGGCCTCGTACAACTTGGCAAGATTGGTAGCCTAGGAACTTGAATTAGGGATGAACATACGCATATACATTTGAGTGCTATGTTCTAAACCAGTGAAGAAAATAATCAGGGAGTGTTCCGGCAACAAGGATACATAAGTCAAAGCCAACTCAAATTCATCAGCATAATCTTAGACCTTACCTATTTGTTTTACTTGATTAGAGATGAAAACAAATCCTCATAGCTTTTCCCAAAATGCATAACTACATCTGCTAGGTATTGTTGCCGTGGTGGGTATCTATTATACTTGTTCTACATATAATTTAATTGCCCCTGAAGTGCAATCCCATCTAAATGGATGGAGGCTAAACGAACTCTGGATTCAGGAGGGGTACTATCCAACTAAAAAACCTGATCACATTTATACCGCCACTCTTTCACCTTCTTTCAATCAAATCTGGGAAATTCCATCTTCGATATCCTAGTGGAATATGAGTGGTGATTTGGCTACTATTTTCATCATTGGTGGAAGAACTTTCGTTTGGATGTTGTAATGTTTGCGTATGTAAAAGACTTTAAACAAGACTTCAAATTTCCTGCATACCAACTCTCATCTACTCCACACAATTGCTGAGTTCCTCGTGTCTATCTTCAAATTTCTTCTCTTGTTCTGCAATGGAGACTTAACTATGGGTTGCGGAAGCCATTCTTCAAAGTTCTGATACCAATTGTGACAGATTTGGATTTTTAGGGAGAACCGATAAAAATCCTAATCTTTATGCAGAAGCTCTAATGGAAGAATAAGACTCGATGCAGAGAAATATTCGTACTGGGTTCAGAGAATTAGTTAGAGGAGAGAGAATTTTTTTGTAAAATGATGATGATCTTTTCATTTGCCCCTGACATACTAATATGTAGAGCAGCAAAGAACTTGAACATTCTACCCCAAACCATGTCAACTTGCAATAATAGAAATATTCACACACATAACATATGACAATCCTAAAAATTAAAACTCCTAATATATTAAAATGAAAACGACACAAAACATATTAGTCGATAATTGCTAACAGAAAAATTAATGTAATAGAGTCACTAATTATGGTTCCAGGGTTTTCCCAATGACGTGACTTTTAGGTTAATTCAGCTGCTTTTTTTCTTTTTGGTTTCAGGTGTTAGTCAGTGTTTTGACTTATATTTATTCGATGCTTACTGACAACTGCCATAAACTATGCAGTAATATAATATGTTAAATGCAAATGACATTACTAAGAGATGTGTTAATATATGACAATCATGGGTATACTTTTCAAATTATGAGGAAAGAAATTATACTCATGTAATATAGCACTTTGTTATAAATTCATTTATATATATCTTGGTAATGTGAATTTCTGCCTTGTGTATTGTATAGCAATTTTAAAAATTCCTTGTGCCGATGTTATGAAATATCAAGCTATGATGGTAATTTATGATATTATATATATGTTGAAGAAGAATTATTCTATGATCAAATGATTTGACTTGTGGACTTTGACAGCTGCAATCGAGGCTGGTGAGTCTATAACCCACAATAAGCATCACGCAGGAGCAAAGAAAGCAGTGGCAGCTTCAAGTTCTAAACCTCTACCTTTAAGAAAAAAGCAAAGCAAACAGAAGTTGAAGAAATAAAAAATGATGGTGATGAAAGTAAGCCTTCTACCTGTAAGAAAATGGGAAAACAAGAAGAAGTTGAAGACATAAAAAATGATGGTGTTGAAAGTAAACCTTCTAACTCTAAGGAAAGAGGAAAGCAAGCAGAAGTACAAGAAAAAGAAGATGGGGAAGAAAGTAAGCCTTAAACCTCTAAGGAAAAAAGGAACTAGTGTAAGGGAAAAAAACAAGACAAGATGGTGAAAAAATTAGAGAGAAGGAGTTCACGAGTGTGGCGAAATAAAGATGACGAATAGAACTTAGTGTTTGACCTTCGGATGATATTTGAATATATTTTTAATGTTAACTAGTTTATCTATCATCTAAGCCTTATAGGCTTACACTTAATTATTTGATTTGATAACTTTATTGTGAGTCACAGTTTGACACGGGCGTTTTAATCATATGATTATTTGATCATATCTCTTAGTATTTTCGGATCGAATTCCCACACTTACAATTACAGTAACATTTGCCCCAGGTTTTTACTTTTCTTGGTGGAACTAACAGTTCTAATCCAGAATACAGTAGAACTATAACTTCAGGAAAAAAATCAACTAAAATATGAAATTTCCTTTATCTGATATGGAGCCAAATACCTTCACCTCTCAAGGTGTCAGATTTCCTTTCTCTTGCTGTTTGCTGGCATATTCTTTTTGTCAGTTAAATTAGCTTTGATGTGTTTCTGATTTCATTCTCCCAAATAAATAATTTAGAACAGAATAATTCTAATTTCTAATCCATACACATTAAGAAATCTAATAATATGAATAAATAAATTGATTTTTATTCCTAAAATAGATATATAATATAAACGATAACTGTAATTTATTCTCTCATTAACACTTTTTAAATTCCTCTAACCATGATGTTTAACAGGGTCTCAAGTTTGCTACAATTGTTTTGATCTGCATAAGAAAATATAACAATATGAATTAACTAGAATTAGGATCATTAATCTACATTGTCATAATTGTTTATTAACTTTAAAAATTGAAACAAATATTAACTACAATTAATCTTTTAATATAAGTAAAATATTAATAACACACTCTTTTAACATACTTCTTTTAACACACTTCACATGAATAAAATTTGTTAAAAACAATAAACTACGAGAATCTACTTCTAATAATTCTCTTTCCTAATTTCATAATTTTTAATAAATTCTAATACTCCAAGCAATCTTATTAATGTAATTACCAAAATACAGGTAATTGACAATAACAATTAGAATAAATAACACAAATCTGCAATAAACAAGGTGTTATTGTTTTTAGTGCGCCTCCCAAATTGTAATACGTTACAGTGGGGACGACCACGATTTTATAGAATTGCACTAGCTTTCTCTATCTACCTTCTTCAAGATCATTCTTCTTCCCCTTTTTCTTACGGACCCAACTCATAGTTTTTCTATAGTAGTATCGAGACTCGACGTTCTCTCTACTAGGAAGTACTTTTCTGTGTCCAATATAGCAAACTTTATTATAAATCTATCAATTTTCCTGCAATTATCTAAAGGGTCACTCTAATCTTAATGTGAAAACTACACAATGCATCTACTATATCTGTTTCAAATCAGTACCAATATCCATTTCTCTATTAATGACATATTATTACCATTTTTAGTAAGTGTTATTACCATTTCTAGGCTTTTGTATTTCGATCATTACGTCTTGTATTTGGACATCGGGTGTCATTAATTATTTGTGTGAGGTATATGTTAGAATGTGAGCTTTTTTAGAGTAAGAGGATTTGTGAATTTTAATTTCCACACTTTGTTGTTTAATTTCCACATCTCGTACACATACACATATGCATAAGTAGCATATGGGATCCTGGTGTTCCCTTCATGTGACGCCCCTTTCTCTCTCCATCATCCTATCACTACTACATTTAGTGACATTTGTTAAAAGTGTTACTACAAATAAATTTTATATACTATAGTGACATTTTCTAAAATAAATGTCACCGTAGATAATACTACTATAATATTGTGATATGTTTTAAATAAATGTCACTATAAAAGAAATTAATTCATTTTATAGTATCATTTTTTTAAAAATGTTACTAAAGATTACTATTTTTTTTAAAATACATTCTTATTAAATTTTTCATTAATCATATTGTTTTTTTCTTAAAAAGTACTTTATGTTATTATTTATTTTATATAAATTTAATTTTAACTTTTTTATTTTTATAATTATAACTTATTCACACTTTAATAAATAATTAAATTTTTATTATATTTTAAAACCAATAAATTTATTAGTTGAATACTTAAATTAAAACTTGCTGAATAAAAATTAGTGGAAAATAAATTTATTAATTTTTTTTTATTCACCGCAAAGAAAAGTTATGACCTCTCCAAGTAAGTTTCTTCTCTGCAACTTCTTTCTCTTTGTGACCTCTCCAAGTAAGTTTCATTCTCTGCCATTTCTTTTTCTAAGTTTTGCTTTATTTTTTCTAAGTTTTTTTATTCACCAAAAAAAAGTTATAAACCTCTTCGATTTTGTTATCTGCCATTTTGTTCTTTGAGTTTTGTTCTCTGGTTTCGTATCTGCCTCTTTTTTGGTTCCGTACCCTTATTGTTTTCGATTTTGCTCAGTATCTTTGTTCTCTGCGTTTCGTTCTCTCTAGGTGTGGGTCTCTTCAATTCAAGTCTCCAACTATTTCCAATTCTATTTTCTCAACCTCTTAGGGTTAATTACTTATTTAATTTCATACCAATTCTTTCTTCAATCTCGCAACACTGTCAATCTTAGATTTGTTATTTTCCATTCCACACGTCTTTTTCTTCCACTGATTGCTAGATACTTAATTTTCATTTTCATTATTGCGATGATGCAATTGAATTTTTAAGTGCAGAGTTTAAGTAGAGGAAGAGATGGCGAGTCAGATGAAGGAGATGAGAAGAAGGAGTGTGTGATTCAAGGTCTTCTTAGGCTTCAACATAATCACATATGCATTAGTTGCAATAGTTTGGTAAGATATTCATCATAGGCATGATTTTGAATTGCAGTTGTAGTTTCGTCTCATTTTTTTATATTATGAGAAATTGTGGACAAATGTGACATCAACTGTGGTCATGTTGTTGTTATAGAGGCTAAAAAATTCTTCAAGTTGCAGCCAAAATTACAGAACTAGACTTATTTTTAAAACCTCCCCACTTGTATGATTTTTCATTCCTATTTCTTGTCATTTTGGATAAAATTCCAAGGCTCAAGCAAGAAAACTTTATTTATATAAAGTTGAGTTCAACTGTGATGTCAAAACATAGAATTAAGATACCTTATATGCCATGGATTTAATAAATTCCTTAGCTTCTCTAAGCTTAGAAGATTTATCTCCACCTTGTGACATGACTTCTTCAATATTTTTCTGAAGCTCTTGAATCTTCATATCTTGCATGTCAATTTTCAGCTTCAAACTTTATCGATAATGTTATGAGAATAAAGAATATAATTACTAGTGGTATAAACTATGCAAATACTTTGTTTTGCAATTTTGAGACTTCTTGACTCAAATGATAATTTTTATTCCTTAAATTATTGATAATGCTTCTTGAAAATCCAAGAAGAAAATTTATTTAATAACTAATAATTTTCTTTATATTGAAGTTGCACCTACTTTAACTGTGTTTTATAGATTAAAATACATTTTCAAAAAAAATTAATTTTGATCTGTTGTCTATCTAAGTAAAAAAAAAAAGGTGCCACCTTATTGGAAGTATAATATTCTAGTATATGAACTCATCTTCTATAAGATTATAATAAGTGGTTCATTAATCAAGAACAGAAAACAGATTTAGAGTCTCTAGAATTCTATTATATATTAGTAGTTTTCTTTTATGGTTTGTTTACTTATCTAACTCCAATATTCTTTTGCATCTCCAATTCTCACTTTAAAAACTGGAAGGTATGTTTTTACAGAGATTTGATCCGGGACAAGCATTTTACGACTCCTTATTTAAATATGTTACTAGTATGCTAACATAGTGGGATATCTTCATTGTATCATGTTAACATACTGGAATTTATATATGTGAAAAATTCATATGAGATGTCTTTTAATGCAAGCCTCGACCCTGAAAGAAGAATTTAACATTGATTTGCGTGTTATGGGAATATTTGGTTCAAAGTCAATGTTTTTTAGTGACGTGTAAGTTGAATCAGTCTAACTGAAATGTCTCTTTGAATGCTTGTTAGGCTTTCTTGATATGAGCTTATATGTAAGAGAATGGACTTCATTTTACACTTCACTCCTTTTACCTTTTTTGGAAAGCTTTATTGTTTATTATAATCATATCATTTATGTGTTGTTATTTGGAATAAAGAAGATTATTGTTAGAATTAATGAAAAGTTAGAATACTTTGTTTTGCAATTTTGAGACTTCATGACTAAAATGAACATTTTTCTTCCTTAAATTATCGATAATGCTTCTTGAAAATCCAAGAAGAAAATTTATTTAATAACTAATAATTTTCTTTATATTGAAGTTGCACCTAGTTTAACTATGTTTTACAGATTAAAATACATTTTAAAAAAAATTAATTTTGATCTGTTGTCTATCTAAGGAAAAAAAAAAAAAAGGTGCCACCTTATTGGAAGTATAAGATTCTAGTATATGAGCTCATTTTCTATCAGATTGTAATAAGTGATTCATTAATCAGTAACAGAAAATAGATTCAGAGTCTCTAGAATTCTATTATATATTAGTAGTTTTCTTTTATGGTTTGTTTACTTATCTAACTCCAACATTCTTTTGCATTTCCAATTCTCACTTTAAAAACTGGGAGGTATGTTTTTATAGAGATTTGATCCGAGACAAGCATTTTACATCTCCTTGTTTAAATGTTACTGGTATCTAACATAGTGGGATATCTTCATCGTATCATGTTAACATACTAGAATTGATATATGTGAAAAATTCATGTGGGATATCTTTTAATGTAGGCCTGGACCCTGAAAGAAGAATTTAACATTGATTTGTGTGTCATGGGAATACTTGGTTCAAAGTCAATGCTTCTTAGTGACGTGTAAGTTGAATTAGTCTGACTGAAATGTCTCTTTGCATGCTTGTTAGGCTTTCTTGCTATGAGCTTATATGTAATAGAGTGGACTTCATTTTACACTTTATTTTTCTAAGCAAAGCTAACAAATCTAGTTAATTCAAACACCACCTTATAGATTCATAGTAAAATGTACAGTGATTTACATTATTTCCTTAGGACTCCAAAGTATAGCATAGTGATGAAAATCTTGGGTAGGATCAAACCAAAGATGGAACTTCATTTCTCTGCCAATAATTGTACCATCCTTACTCATAAACATTAGTCTATAAACTAGTGCATAGTATGGAAAGTGAATTTACACTATTCATACCTGAGGTTCTATCAAGCCATAATGTTAATTCATTTTGGTCTATGCTTTGGTGCTGAGGCCGCAAATATTTCTAAATCCTATGTTGAAGTTAATAGGTCTGAATTTGGAACTAGGCCAGTAACCAGGTGAAAAGGGTCGGTAGGCATTGCTAGAAGAGGCCATTAAGAATAAAATAGAAAAAAGAGGTATCAGAGCCATGAAGAAAAATGTGAGTAAGCTAAATTGCAAGGAGGAAGCAAAATGTTGTTGCTATTCAAAATGCAGTGTACGAGGGTGAAAGGGAGAGGGACTGTTCAGAGAAAGGTGCATATGAAATAAGAGTATGCAGTACATTTTGATAAATATAAGAAAATTGGTGTGGTAGGAGAGCATTAGAAAAGCTTATGACAGTACAGAGAGAGGTCTTCAATTATTGTATTACATTCAATTAGACTTTCCAAGGTCACTTAAATTATGTCAGTCTCTTTTTTCCAATGCAACTACTTTCCTTCTTATTATGAATGCCAGATAACCTTTTAGTGTGGCAGGAGAGCATTAGAAAAGCTTATGGCGTGCAAAAAAGGGTAGATTGGGTGCCTTAAATGTTGTGTTTGCATGGCCCTCTAAATAAATAATTCTAAATACAACACAATGATGTTGTTAACACAGAATATTCCTTACATTATTTTACACTTCCTTTTTTAGTAGTAACAAATAAAATAAGAAAAAATGTGTCTAAATGCACACTTTATCTTTATTTTTTCTAACAGTAACATCGTAAAAATGGGGTATGCAATTTGGTGTGCAAACAACACAACCTTTTCTAGTAGATGTGTCAGAACTCTGAAAGCATTTGCTGGATTAACCCAATATTTTGCACTTTTCACCATACCATCACCCTCTTCATTGTGTCTGAACTATATTCAATGGAGCATAGCTATTAGCGGAAACCCAAAACAAGCGAGTAAATGAATGCATAAATAATAATTTAAAACCAAAAAGTTCAGGCCAGATTCTAATACAGACAATTTTTATGAACCCCAAGTGATTATTTTTTAATGGTTCATTTCCTTGCATCCTTGGTTAAGATGTTTGTGTAAAAAAATTGCTACCTTTTTTATAAGCTCTCTTAGGAAGTTGTTAAAAATATGATTATTTTCTAAACCATCCAAATATATATTAGTATAACAATAACATTTTCCCAAAGAACAATGATATCAATACTTAATTTGAATTATGTGCAATTTGTTTATTTGCTTCCTTGTGAACCAAACTTTGCGGATTCTAGTTTGGGAAAATGTTGTTTGAAATATAAGCTCTCTTAAGTCCTGGGATTGAGAACTAGTTAGAAATATAAGCTCTCTTATTTGTTTGAACTTCAACACAACAATGTTTTAATACTCCATTACTGCATTCAAGATTTGTTGCTCTGCTACTTGATTGGTTGAGTGTTTTGACTACCTTGCTACAATAAGCAACATACTGGTATAGGTGTGCATTATATTATACCTTATCCTACGTGAAAGGTTGATTAATTCTACACTAGAATGATTTGTCAAATACTGCATGGATATTAGAGTAATAAATCCTTATGTTTAAAAGATATTAAATATTTTTTGTATGTTTGAATTTTGTATGTCTGGAAGAGTTCTTTCATTATTCAATTCTCATCATTTCACCAATACATTTGTACTTTTTTGTTTTGTCAAAACCTTTATCTTTTGTTGGTTAAAAAAACAAAAGAAGGAATTCCATATAATATAATAGATTGAGAAAATATGTAAACGTTAGTATTTATCTCTCTCTTCATTTTATTTTTGTGTTCTTAATTAAATAAGGATTTGTATTCCCTTCTTTATTTATTTCTCTCATATTAGGTGGAGCATATTATTATTGGTGAACTGGTGAATCTACAAGTATTGGTATGTATAGTTTATTTTGAAAGTTTATAACTTTATGTTATTGCATATAGGGACTGTGTTGACCTTTTCATTTTCATAATTGTGATGTGATTAAGCTGAGTATAATTTTTTGATATTAGGGGGGTTCACAGTTCAGGTTGGTTCGGTTTTGTGGAAAATAAAAACCGAACCAAAAATATATTCTTTTGGGTTGGTTCGGGTCGGGTCACAGTTTTGAAATGCAAAAACCGTGAACCGAACTAGACATGGTCGGTTCTGGTCAATTTGTGTCAGGTCCAGATTGATCAAGTGAAAAAACCAAACCAAACTAATTGGTTCAGTTCAGTTTATCGGGTTCGTTGGGTTGACCCGAATTTAGGAACACCCCTAGTTAACATACTTCAAAGTAACCATATTGCTAATCAAATTGTAAACCTTTCAAAACCAACCTAATTAAATAAATTGTATTCAATAACATTTTTTAATTTCCATTTACTTTGTTTCTTTTAGGTATTTTGTTTTTTTCCATAACATGGTTATGGACAACAGTTGGATGATAGCACCTAGATCATCTATTAGGTATTTGGATGGATTGAATTTTTTTCTAGATTTTGTATTTGAAAATGCTGCCCAAGGAGATAGATTATTTGTCCTTGCAAGGAGTGTAACAATTGTTCTTGGGGTAATAGAAAAGAAGTGCATAAACATCTAATGTGTGTTACATTTGATAGAAATTATAAAAAGTGGATTTTTAACAGAGAATGCAGCTCTTCAAAGAAGGCATATGATAATGAACGACAGAAATTTAATATACACAATGATTTGGATAGCTTGTTGGAGGATACATTCATGATGCCCACGAATTTTGGAGAAAATGAATTTGATAACATTATGGATGAAGATGACGAAGTGCTTGATACTGAAACAACTAGGTTACCAAATTGGTACGTGATGCTCACCAAGAAGTATACCCTGGTTGTAAAAATTTCTCTAAGTTATCAATCATTGTTCGATTGCTACATATCAAGAATCTCTATGGTTAGAGCAATGTGTTATTTGATATGTTGTTGCAATTGTTAGAATAGTTGCTTCCTGAGAACTCTTGTTTGTCATCATCATTCCAAGATTGCAAGTTTATCATTAAAGACTGTATGAGAATGAAGTTAGATGTCCAAAATGTCATGCTTCTAGATATAAAGAAAATAAGGATAAACATTTTAGAAGAAAAGTTTCTTGCAAGGTAGCTTCACTTCCAATTCCAGCCAAAGTTTTAAGGTACTTTCCTTTAAAACAAAGGATCAAGAGGGTATTTATATCATAAAAAACTGCTAAATTAATGAAATGGCATGATGAAGGTCACACCAAAGATGGAAAACTAAGAAATCCAGCTGATTCACTTACGTGAAAAATATTTGATTCTCTACATCCTAACTTTGCATTAGATCCCCGAAATGTGAGGCTTGGGTTAGCAAGTGACGGATTTACTCCATTTAAGATGATGGGTAGAGGACATAGTATTTGGCCAGTAGTGCTAATGACTTATAATTTAGCTCCATGGGATTGTATGAAACAACCTTACCTGATGTTGTCATTACTAATTCCAGGTCTTTCTTCCCCTAAAAGTAGTATTGATATCTACTTGGAACCTCTTATTAATGAGTTGAAGGAGTTATGGGAGAAAGGGTTTGAAACTTACGATGCTTTTAGCAAGGAGTTTTTCCAGGCACATGTTGCATTACTTTGGACTATTAATGACTTGCTTGCATATTCTAGGTTATCAGGTTGGAGTACAAGTGGAAAATTGGCATGCCCTGTATGTAACTACCACACAAGCTCTATGTATTTAAATAATAGTAAAAAAATTTTTATATGTGTCATCGGAGGTGGTTAGATTCAAAATAGAAGTGGCGAAAAGATAAAAAGTGTTTTGATGGTACCCATTAATTTAGAGGAACACCTACTCCATTAATAAGGTCTACCATACTGGCTATACTAGGTGATAGAAAAAATGTGTTTGGAAATGCTCAGAAAAGGAAAAGAATGAAGGATGATCCGTGAACAAAAATAAGTATATTCTTTAATTTTCCATATTGGGAGACTAACTTACTTCGTCACAATCTTGATGTGATGCATATTGAAAAAAATATATGTGAAAATGTAATAAGAGCATTATTAAATATAGAGAGGAAACCAAAGGAGCATCTTAAATTCCGTCTTGCCTTGGTGGAGATGGGCATACGGAAAGACCTTCATCCTATAGACATGGGACCAAACAAGGTATTCCTTCCATCTGCAAGATTTACACTTTCATCAAAAGAAAAAGATATTTTTTACCATATTTTAAAAGGAGTGAAGGTTCCAGAAAGTTATGGTTCTAATGTTTCTCGAAGTGTTAATCTTGAACAACAAAATTTTCTTGGACTTAAAAGTCATGATTTTCATATATTGATGCAAGATTTGCTAAAATTAGCAATTACAAAAGTGTTGCAAAAAGACGTTGCAAGAGTTTTAATGAAGTTAAGCTCTTTCTTCAAAATTCTATGTTCTAAAGTCATCATTGTTGAAGAGTTTGAATCATTGGATGCAGAAATTGCATTAACTTTATGTGAATTAGAGAGGATTTTTCCTCCTTTTTTTGTCTTAATGGTTCATCTATCTATACATCTAGCATATGAGGCTAGAATTGCTGGACCTATTCATTACCGTTGGATGTATCCAATTGAAAGGTAATTCTTTTACTAAATGATTTTTTTAAAACTTATTTTCTCCTTTGGAATTTCTAAATCATAGTTTTATATTCTTATATATTTCTTCATAAGTTAAAGACTTATTTGCATAATAGAAATTATCTGGAGGGTTGCATTGCAGAAGGGTATTTAGCAGATGAGTGTTTGACATTTTGTTCAAGGTACTTGAATAATGATGTCCAAAAAAAGTTCAACAAGCTTCCAAGGAATTTAGATGGTCCGATAGGGAATGGAGTGATGACTAGTTTGGAACCTGTTGTGTGGGAGCAAGCTCACTGTTATGTGTTTTTTTAATTGTGAGCTCACGAAGGCATTTGTCAAGTAAGACAACATGTATATTTTTGTCTTTTACATAAAATCTTTAATTTTAACATTAAAATGTATTCATTTTTTTTTTTTTTGTGCAAAGAACATGAGGACTTTATTTCTAGGCATGCTTATGAAGGTTAATAAGAAATTGGAATAAGACAAAAGATCAATATCTTACATTTCACAATTGGTTTGAAAATCATGTTGAAAATGTGGTTGTTAGTGAAGATGTTAAATGGTTGGCTAAAGGGCCTAATACTGCTGCTAGAAGATTTTTATCTTATGTGATAAATGGTTACAAGTTTATTGTTAAGGGTTGTGAAAGACAGACACAAAACTTTGGAGTAATGGTTACTTCATCTACTGTTAGGTTTAAAAATAAAGAAGATGAAAATCCTAAAGTAGAAAATGTTACTTACTATGGAGTTTTGAAAGATATAACAGAGTTAGATTATTATGGTCATTCTAAATTTGTGTTATTTAAATGTGACTAGTTTGAGAGTAAGCAAGATCATTTTGGATTAATACTTGTAAATTTTGGGAAATTGATCTATAAAAGTGACGCTTTTGTGTTTGCAACTCAAGTAAAACAAGTATATTACACAAAAGATCCATCAGATAATTGGCAAGTTGTCACTAAAACCACTCCTAGAGATTTGTTTGATGTATATGGGAACTTAGAGAACGATGTTATGGAAGAGTACTTAGAAGATCAACTAAAAAGTCTCTTATTTTATCAATTAATGATTGATGAAGTTGAAAGTGAAGATGAAGATGTTAGTTGGTTTAGGGATGATGTACCTGGAACAACAATTGATACAAGTATAGTAGATCATCGTTGAACACAATATTAATGTTTATTTGAATTTAGTTCTTGGATGTGTGTTTTTCTTTATAGACTTGTGTTTTTTTGTAATGTGATATGCTTAGACATTGAATATAGTTTTGTATATATATTCATCCAAATTTTTGTCTATTATTTCTACATTATTTAATTTGTTACAGCATGATGGTAAGCAATGGAAGTAAGCTTCATAGTCAAGTGAGTCAATGCAGGATATCCTTGATGAGCAAGAAAAGCAAACAATATTGCAACCTAATAAGCATTACATTTCAAAGCCAAGTAGCTCTATTGATGAGAAAAAACAACCAACCTTGTTGGCCAAGAAGTCAAAAATGTTATTTCCAAATGGTTATATGGTTGATATTCTTGATGAATTGGAAGAAATTACATCAAGCCTTAGTCAAACTCCTTTACCATCCCAACACATCGGTTAGTTATTTGTATGTTGGATTCAAATATGTGGTATTATATATATATATATATATGCCTTGTGTATAATGTACTAATTTTAAATTTTATACTTAACTAGCAAGTTCTTCTGGTAAGAAGAAAATAGGTCCAACCAAATGTCTCAAGACTTATGGCTTGAGGTATGAAGAGCGTTTTCCAATGAGACTTAATGCTCTTGACCAACCTATTTGTACTTGTAGAGCTACTTTGAGCAATTATTTGGGGACATTAGCTACAAATGCATATCTGGTTCCTCTAACTTTTGCTAGCTGGAGAGGACTAAAAGATCATTGGGATGACATGTGGCAAACAGTCATAGTATTGCAATTTACTTACCTTTATCTTTATTTTGTATATATATATATATATATATATATATATATATATATATATCATCTAAGTTCTAATATTTTATTAAGATGCACTCTAAATTTGATATTGAAGAACATGCAGAAAAATGGGTTTTAGGAAGTATATGCTCAAGTTGGAGGAATCATAAGTCTCAATTAAAGGCAAAACATTTTTCTGAAAATATGTCAAATGATTACAATTTCAAAAATCGACTCCCAAGTGTTCCACTTGAACAATGGAAAATTCTTGTTAAGTTTTGGAAGTCTGACATAGCAAAGGTTAGTTATTTTAATTTTATTACATGATTATTTGTACTTATATTTTTGTTGTATTATCTTTTATCATACTATGTTTTTATTATAAAGGATCATAGCAAGAAGAATAAAATAAGTAGACCAAAATTTACTACTGTGCATACTACAGGAACTAAAACTTTTGCTGAGATACAAGAAGAAGAGGTTAGACTAATTAACTAACAGTTTTTTTTGTTTTAAATCACATTTAACTATTTTGTGGCTATTCCTACAAGATGTGGGATGTGTAAGTGTGCGTATGTGTGTGTGTGTATATATATATATATATATATATAATTATTTTTCTAATTAAAAACTAATTTTTTTCTTTTATGTGATAGAGAATGAAGAATTCTGAAGGAAGAGAGCAATCTCGTGCACAAATGTTTATTTTGACTTATGAGCCTAAAAACGACGAAACTGAAAGAATTATTGTATGATAATTTTAATCATTATCTCAATATTTATAATAGTTTTCTTTGAATTACAAGTGTAATTTTTATTTTTCAATTTTTAGTCAAAACTTGAGGATGCAATTGGTTCTTATACAGAAGCACCAGAAAAAAGCTTAGCCCAAGATGATGTATTTTCGCAAGTGTTTGGAAAAGATCGACATGGTTGTGTGCGCACGTATGGAAAAAGGGGTTGTACCTTCTAACTTACGGGGATCTAAATCTAAAGTTGAAATACAAAAATTAATTGATGAAGTTCAAAGAAATGCTCCAGTTGAACTTCAAAGTATAGAAGAAAAAATGGAATTAAAGCTGAAAGAGCAAGTTGAAGCTACGAAAGCTGAACTTTTAGATAGTTTCAAACTTGTTGTTAGTCAACTGTAAGATAGTTTTCCAAGAGTAATGATTCCAGATTTTACCAAAATCCAAGATGTAAAAAAAGTGGTTGTTGATGAGGTATATTATATAAATTTTATATTAAGCTTATCATTGAATTAGATTATTGTTTATAATTAAGTGTTGTGTTGATTGTGATGTTAGAAACAAAGGGAGATCGCTTCTATGAGCAAAAGAGGAAAGGAGGAGAAAACTAACCCGAAACTAACTAAAAGGTGGATTTATTTTACTTATGTATGTGTTCAATTTGTTTCTATATAATTTATTAACTAATTTTGTTCATTCTACTATGCAACATATCCTACTATTTTTATCCAAGAAATCAAAAGATCTTGAGGCTAAAGTGGTCTCAGCTAAAAAAAATCTTAATATGTTCAAATATCCACAGAATGCCTTTGAACTATTCTGGTAAGTCTTTTGTTTTTTTTTGTGAACTATTCTTGTAAGTCTTGATTCTCTATAATGTATTTTTTTTTTCATTGGTTTATTGACTAATAATAATCATTATTATAGGCAAATATTTGAAAGAAGTAATAAAGAAGCCAATGATGATTCAGAGAATTCTGGAAGGGTAAGTGAAATTGAATAAATTAATAAGTTTTGATTTTTTAAGTCATTTACTAATTAACTTTTCTTTTGAAAAAAAAATTAGGTCAATGTTGTTGAAGCTTGGAAGTCTACGAATAATAAAGTAACTCTAACCCTAATTTTTTTTTTTACTTTTAAGTAATTTAATATTCAATGAACCTTTTTAAACTTGTATAAGGAAAAGAAGACTTATTTTAATGTGGCATTTCAACTTAGAGGAAAACATGATTTCAATCCATTTAAAGAAAGGTACTGTTGTGATTTATTATCACATCATCATTTTTATTCGTAAAAATCATTATTTATGTCATTTTTGTTATTAATTCTAAATAAGTAATTTTTTTATTTTGTTTTGTTCCGTTATGCTAATTGTTTGTTAATGAATTTTATCTACCACAAGCAAAACAACTAATGTTGTTTAAGGAGAACAAATAGGGAAAAGGGAATGTAAACCAAAAATTCATTTTGATGGGACTAACTTGGGTAAGTTGAAAGAAAAGAAATCTCACAAGAAACAACATAAGAAACGTAAGTTGAAATAGTTGTCTCTATATAGTTTCATGTTTTATAATATACTTATTCAGAAACTTTATTTTATTTCTTTGTTTTTTTCCTTAGAAATTCATAATGTGGAAAATATTGCTTCAAGTCAAGAAGCTAGCTAAAAGGTACGTGAACTCATTTTTTTTCTTAGATGTCCATACTATGTTATTATGGTTAAGTAGAGTGTGATATGGTTAACATGACACAAAACATTCAAAATGCTTATTTCTTGACATTTGGACCTTAGTGAATTTTGTAGTTGATTTTGTATATGTTTTTCTTCATTAGGTAGTCCATGAATTCATACCTCCTAACACAATTGTATTGTGTTTAACATGCCTATGCAAAATTGTTTTTGTTTTTTATATTTTTAGTAGTGGATGAACTTGAGCAAGTTGTGTAAGAACTTCTAAATTAATATGGTTGCCGACAATGAAATTGCTATCATTATTATCGGTTCTTTTTATCATCTAGTGTAATTGCGAACTTGCAGTTGAAACATTTATATATATCACTTGTTAAAAAAAAAGGAATCTATATAGATACATAATTATCTAATTCTTGTTTCACATATATATCATATTGAACCAAGGCTCGATGGCATACCTATTGATCATTTAGGGTTCAACACTGGATAGGATTCAAGAATGTACATAACCACATCATTAATTCAAGTGAGGAGATACTAGTTGTCTTGTTTAATCTTGTCATCAAATCTTGGTTCCTTTTCCATACAGGTTGGAAAATTATGACTTATGAGTATGAGCCTTAGCCTAAATAGATATAAACTATCTGTTTAAGTTGATGAGTTTCAAATATTGCTTAAGAAGGTAAAAATTTCAAATTAGTGTTTGTGGTTATTAATTAATCATTCACATGCAGAAATTTCAAATACAAAACATAATTGTTTTGTATGACGTTACACATATAGTAAAGGACCTATATTTCTTTGCTGCTACCTATATTTGTAACTTCTTTCTTATATTTCAAACCAGAGAGCTTATATTTCAAACAAATTTATTTATTTGTAACTTCTCTCTTTTTATTTTATTTTTATGTTCTTAATTAAATAAAGATTTATGTGTTCAATTATTTATTTATTTCTCTCATATTAGGTGGAGCATATTTCTCTCTTTTTTGTTTTCCTTGCAAAGCTATCTTTTTTAGCACATTGGGGTTTTATAGCATTACTATACTTTATTGATTGCAAACGTTGTATTTAAAGGTACATGAAGGGTAGATAGTGAGTTTTCCATGCCATTAACTAACAATCTTTGATGGATGGTTCTTCAGAATTTCATTGGGATTTTGTGGGGTTACTATTTTTTTGTAATGGTAAAAAAGTTGTAATTTAAAGGAACAAGAGAAGAAAGCAGAGTAATAGAAACAATATGAAATAATTATATACAATGAAATATTGATGTGAAACCAATAGGAGAAAAATGGCAAAATAATACTTTGTGCTATCATTATTATTGGTTCTTTTTATTACTGATAAAAGAATACTCTGTCTATATGAATGTAATAAACAAACAGTGTAGTGTAGCAGGTACTCTTCCTTACTAAACAAAAATAATCCATAACCTTAGGGATTCATATATTGTCTTGTAATAATTTATAATCTATCTATATGAATCAAGGAAATAAATGTAATTTATAGTTAGTTGGAATTGTTGTACTCCGTTGCCTTTTGTACTCATACTTGTATTCTCTTTATTAATACAGGTTGCTGAATTTGCATGTAATTGTGTTTACTAGATTGTTAATTTCTAATGTAATAAATTTTGATATATTGAACATATTCATACGATATAATGAATTTTGGACATTTTGATTACGATGTAATGAATGTTGATGTCTCCTATAATATTTCAATTATATGCTTATGCTTTAATTTTCTTGAATCTTTTTTTCATTCTCCATGACTTTTTATTAATAAATTATTTCTTTCAATATAAATTTATTTTATAGTGTAAAAATTTATTTAATATTTATTATAAATTATATTATATTTTATTATATTATAAAATAAACAATTTAATAACATTTGTTAAATGTTAAAAAATATTTGCAATAGTAACATTTTTATAATGTTACTTTTCTATTTAAAAAATGTTACTAATTATTTTTAGTGACATTTTTACAATGTTGCCTATATAAAAAAAATATTACTAAAAACTTTTAGTGACATTTTAATAATGTTACTTTTTATAAAAAAAGTATTACTAAAAGCTTTTAATAACATTTTTAGAATGCTGCATTTTTATTAAAAAAAATGTTACTAAATTTCTTTAGTAACATTTTTATAATGTTACTTTTCTATTTAAAAAATATTACTAATTATTTTTAATGACATTTTAATAATGTTACTTTTTATTAAAAAAAATATTACTAAAAATTTTTAGTGACATTTTAATAATGTTACTTTTTATGAAAAAAAATATTACTAAAAGATTTTAGTGACATTTTTAGAAATGTTGCCCTTTTATTAAAAAAAGTTACTAAAAGTTTTTAGTAATATTTCTATAATGTTACTTTTCTATTTAAAAAATGTTACTAAAAAGTTTTAGTAACATTTATAAAATGTTGTATATCTATTTAAAAAATGTTACTAAAAACTTTTAATGACATTTTTTATAAATGTAACTTTTAATATGCAAAAATGTTACTAAATGTCATTAGTAACATATGGTATACACAACATTTGATAAAATGTTACTAAATCATATTAGTAACATTTTCTTATGGTTTAGCGATATTTTTTTAATGTTACTAAATCCTATATATCTAGTAGTGTATGTGACATTTATTTGTCTCTTAATTTAAATTGGAATTTGAATTAAGGAAACTAGATCAACTAATTTAGTATCTAATGTCATGTGAAGGAACATAGATCCACTAATTTAGGGTCTTGTTTGGATCTTGCATTTTCCTTTGCCCCTAGCCTAAGTTAGACGCCCACTCTCCCTTCCCCTCTATAAATAGCACTCACCTCACACATTGTACAGAACTTTAATAATTTTATAAGATTACACTTTCTGTGAGACTCTTGTGACTGTTTTCTTCTCTCTAAAAAAAGTTTTTCTATGACTTTTATCAAGAGTTTATTTTCTTGTAGTAAGTTTCTACAAGACTTGGCTTATCTTCTCTAGAAGTGGTGCCTCCACCACCATTTCTCTACTCTCCATCCCATTTTCTTCAACCTAAAAACTTCTGAAGATCTCCATTTTCTTCAACCTAAGAACTTCAAGAAGAAAGATGATGGAGCATCACATGTCATACTTCTAATAATAAAGAAATTCAGTCAAACAAATTTAAGTATCAAAGGCTTAGTACGTAGCTAGAGAAACTGAAAATTAGAAACATTTAAATATCATTTTTATTTTTATTTGCAAGCAAGTTTGACATTTCTTCCTTATCTTCAAATTCATTCAAGAGACCTCTTCGTCTCCTCTACCCTCTCGGCGGCATCATCTCGTTCTTCTTCTTCTTCACTTTCTTCATGCAAATCTTCATCTATGTTTTTCTCCTTTTCATTTTCATCACTATCTCTATCTTCTTGTGCTTGCTTTCCCCTTGTTTTTTGCCTAGGGTATATCACAGGCATACCATCTCCATCTCCATCTTCAACATATAAATGTCATACCAAAATATCATTTATTGACATTTCATAACATTAATTGCCACCATGAATTCATAAGAGTGCTATAATACATGAGGCGGAAATTGATCATATCATATAGAGCATAACATATATATGAATTCATAAGAGTTCTACAATTGCCTATAAAAGAAAATAAAGAGTTCTACAATTCATGAGAATAATTTCATTCATCATAATTTGAAGTACCACAATAGTTATAGAATAATATATCATCTTTTCATATTAACTTGTTTTCCATTAGGCATCAACAATTGTTAATTTATGCATTTATTATTAAGCATCTAACAAATATAACTGAAAAACAGTCACTAGCATCTAATATCATAAGAATAAACGGGTTGAGGTAAGGCATTTGACACCTAAGAGTTGTTTCATTGGGAAAACTAAGTAACTAAAACAATGTTTTTGGTAGATGCTAAGCATCTAGGTATCAACAGGTTCCATATCAAGCATTTTGTACAATACAACCTGCCATATTTGAGGTTTAACATTCAATTCTAAAATTTTCCAACAAATTCTTTCAGATCCATTCATAATTATCAAAGATCACAAAAAAAAATCTCATTTTTAAAAGTAATCAAATGCTACCATTAATTACAATACATTCTAGAGCTTAAGTTAAAAGTTGTTTAAGTATATTTATCGCATTATTTTTTGTATAAAATTAATTCACATAATATTTATATTGTAAAATAAATTTCTTAAAATTTAAGTATATTTGTATAAATATTGTTGTCTCAGCTTCTTCTCTTAGGGAGAAAAAAATTTTAGAAAGCTGGGTCAAAAAGAGTTCATGTTTTATATTAAAATTCTTATTTCATAATGTGTGATTATCAAATTCTCAAGTTAACTCGTTAACACTTATGAGTTTAGGAGTTCACTTACTCTTTGCGAGTTAGCTCATGTGTAAAGTCTCTTTTTAGCAAACTCTAGGTAAATTCCGTAATTCTATGTAAATTATATACACTCTCGAGTTTGAGTAAAAAAAATTGGTTACTTTTTACATGTTTAGGGTTGAACATACTTTCATTTAATGTGTCGTTCTTAAATTGAAAAACAGTCTTCTTTAAGAAAATCATATATTCATTTTCCAATAACACTAAACATCAACGAAAATGCTTTATCATTATTATCACCTTTGTAATTTATTATCCGATACTAATACATTGCTAGACATAGTTATTTAAGTATTGTGAAACTTATGTTTTACTATTTTGATTTATTATGTTATTAAAATGTATAATTATATATTATTTATAAATATTTTTTATTATTTTTATATAAAATAAACTCTTACAAGTTTATAGAACTTGCACGAATCTATATAAACTTTTGAGTTTGATAACATTACCTACCTACAATGGATTGAGAAGCAACATTGACAATATAGCTCAAAATTTTAGGATGTATTCTTGGCAGGATTGTTTCTTACTATGACTTTGACTATCCATTGTGGTTCTTAAATCTTATAGCAAAATCCGAACTAAAATGATTAATTTTGTTTTTGGTCTTTTAATTTATTGTAAATTTTATGTTTAGTTTGTAAACAATTTTTTTTAATATTTTTGGTTCTATATTTTCCTCTATTTTCAGTTTTACTCCTTATTATTAAGTAATAGTAGTTAATGAAATAATTTTAACAACAAATTTATCATATCATCAAAGAGTTTGATAAAGAGAATCATATGAAATAATTTCTTTTATAAAACTAGTTGATAAAAATTAAAAATACATATTATAAAACATTTTGTATAGTTACTATGTCATTGATGACTTAGCAGATCACTAAGTTACCCATGAAACTATTACATAATTGTTGTTTTGTGTAGAAGCTACAAGTCATATGATCAATAATATGATTGAGAGAGATGAAGATCTATTATATTTTAAAAAATAATGATGATGAATAATAAATATATATATATATATATATATATATATATATTATATATATAATTGATCACAATACTAATAGTTAAGTGCCTATGATTGAAGATTTTTTAAGGATGGTTTCCAAGACCTAAAAGGCATGGGTCATGAGACACTAAGTTTTCGGGTGATTCAAACACTTGTGGAGAAGATTCGAAAACATTTGTTAATAAGAAAACACACTAATGCATATTTATTAACTATGTACTGGTGATCTTAATTTCTAAGCAAGTGTGACTATTGGGAGAGTGGGAATGGAAGTTTAAGTGGAGGAGACACTGGTTTAACTAGGAGGAATCACTTATCGATGATTTCAAGTTATTCATAGAAAAAGTGAGAGTTATAGTGGATGGTGAGGACAATTGGGTCTCGAGTCCGGACCCTACTGATACTTATACTGTCTCTTCATTTTATGCAGCTTTACAGGATTAGTCCTTAATAGAGCAACTGCAAGAAATGTTCAAACAGTCTTAGGAAATTAAGTTATCTCCATAATTAAGTCATCCACAAATACTAAAACAACAATATGAACTCCTGATTTTTGCAACACGAACAAAGAGTAGTGAGACAAGGATTGTGAACCCATACATTTTGAGCGCATGAGATAGCTTTGCAAACCAACATCTAGGTGCTTGCTTGAGTCCATAGAGAGATTTTTCAAGTTTACATACCAACATGTAACTCCCCAAATTTCTACCTAATTCATTTATGATATTTGGAAAGGTTCTCAAAATATTTATACAATTATGAGAAATTATCAAAAGTAAAACTTACATAGAGAACCATGATCTTTAAAATAAAATAAATGAATACAAACAATAGTAATTCTTTCATAACTTCAAATTTATAAAAGGTTTAAAAATACATTATATAGTAATTGGAATCACTACCCCAAATTATCCTAATCCAGAGCAATGAATCCTCTTAACAAAAAGAGTTAACAAAACAAAATACAAAACAACATTTCAACTACAAATCAAACATAAATAAAATCATCTTCAACATCATCCATCGTGATTGCCTAAACTGAATCATCTTTATAACCAAAATATATATGAAAATAAATACATAGATAAAACAAACAGATGAGTAAGATATTTATAAACTATAAGTGGTAATCTTAATAAAGTAAACACACAAAAGGTCTAAAACTTTCACTATAACTCAAACTCACATATTCTTATCTTACAACTCAATCTCACTCATCTTAATCTCATACTCAATTATATCCACAAAATACTATGTATGACTAATAACCTTTGAAAAGTAATTGATAGACATATATCCTTTCTAACCACTAAAAACCCAAGTAGTTTTGACTTCTAGTCAGATATAAAAATCCGATCCCCGATCAAAATTAATATATTGACCCTCAGTCAGCTTTAATATAGTGATCCCCAATCAATATTAGATCTTAGCCCACAGCTAATCTCAATAAATTGGTCCCCGACCAATTGTTGATCCTTGATCAGCTACTACAAGGTATTTGTGTTCAAAAAATTATATATTTTAATAATTCTGCTTCACCTCATAAAGTATCTAACCACAATTCTTTCAACATTTTGTCATAAATACACTAGTAAAAAACTTATACTAGGAAACCTAAAACTTTTTACTAAGTTTACCTCATAATCTCATACATGTTACTAATGAATATTAATTCATTCATAACCAACTTAAATATTATACATCACATATTCTCATTAAAAAATAAATTTAACAATCTTTTAAAAGCAATAATAATAATAATAATAATAATAATAATAATAATAATAATAATAATAATACCACAATAATTTCAACCATTATTCAAAGTCATATTTTCTTATGTGGAAGATTGGATCAAATACCGTAACCACAAAACATACTTAGTTTGCTTTTGAATGCATAACATATATTCAAATATATCACTTAAAAAACTAAAGTAACAAACACTCATAAAACAAGTAAACAATAAATCAAATAATAACTAGTAAAGAAATAACTAAATATTAACACCTATAGCTTATCAAGACTAACATCTCACGTAGCTTATAAATCTCATCCCTCATTACCTCGATAAGAAGCTTTAGCCTAAGAGTGATGTAGAACTTTCACAGCTTCTAATTCCCTTTGAAATATTTCTTCTAAAACTTCTTCAAAATCTCACTTTTTCTCTATAACTCATAGTCTCTCTCTAGAATAGGTAAACAATGATGTTGTGTGATTTATGCATTGTTCAAGGGGCCTATTTATAGGTAAAATTCTGCCAAAAATTCATTGGGCAAAATTTCCCTCACAACTAAGTTTCTAGATTTTTCCCACCATCTTGTGTCGTTAAACCGCCTCATTGCATTGTCACAAAATCCATTGAGCAAAATTACCAAACCAAGGGACACTTAAAATTATTGCTAAAAGATGTTCTACAATTCATTCTTAATCTATCTCAACAATTAGTTACATATAAAACTCATTTCTACAACAATTTCCTAACCTAAAATTAGTTACATATAAAATTTAAATCTAACATTTGTCTACTAACATGATGATGAATTTTAGGATATTACACAACCCGTATTTAGAGACATTAAAACCAAGTGGCAACTTCATAAAAACTTCTTTTTGTAAGTCTCCATGCAAAAAAGCATTTTAGATGTCCCTTTGATGTAACTTTAAGTTCCTTGCAACATCTACTCATAATACTACTCAAACAGTCACCGTTCTTGCAACAAAAGCAAATGTCTCATTATAATCAATCTCTTCCACTTGATGGTTTCCAAGAATGATCAATCGTGGTTTGAACCTCTCCATTGTACCATTCAACTTTCACTTGATTTTGTAGACCAATTTACATTCGAAGGCCCTTTTTCTTGACAATAATGACATTATTGTCCATGTATGATTATTTTCAAGTCCTGATCTCACTTTGCATGGTTCTTGCCATTGGTGGTCTATAACAACCTCACTATAGGTCACTGGCTCCTTTTCCTATTCAAGTGCTGCAAGAAACACACAATGTGTCAAAGAGAAATTATTACAATTAACATAATGTGCAATATGATTGGGTGCACCAGGGGATGAAGGTGAACAACTTGATAGGCTTAATTATTGGATAGTGTTGGTGACATAATCACTTAGTTGAGAGAGAGGTTTCTTGGTTCTACATCCTTATCCCATTTGCCCCTCCTTACAGTCAACACTAGACTCTACTTGTGTGTCACTTAAAGTGTTTTCCGTGTGCGGAGGACTCTTTGTTTGTGCTTCAATTACTTCATCTATACCCCTATATTGGGCACTGAATGAATTCTGGTCATTATATGCTATTAGGCTTTATCATTATCCACATAATCAGGGATGTGTAGTCACCCACTACTATGACTACATGGTATAACTTCATTATGCAACCTATTACTCAATTGATTCAAAGGAAACTCATTTACAACAAAAACCACGTCTCGAAAAATAAAATATTCACTTGTGTCTAAGTCAAATAACTTCCATCCCTTTTTTCCTATATGGATACCCAAGAAAAACACACTTTCAGCTTTTGCTAGCAAATTTTCCCTCTTTCCTTCCTTAATTATGAGCATAACACAAACATCCAAATGTTCTCAGGTGTTTGAGTGAGGGGAACTGTCCATGTAGTATTTCATAAGGTGTTTTTGCATTGAGCACCATAGATGATGTCCTATTAATTAAATATCTCACTATCAATAACTTAATTGGAAGGTTTCGTTGAAATCGAAGAGCTCATCCAATGTTAAGAATATACATATGTTTTCATTCAACTCTGTCATTTGTTGTGGTATTCCAACACAAGAGGTTTGAAAAATTATACCTTGCTCAAAAAAATAATTTTTCATATATAGAAATTTAGTCCCATTATCATTTTAAAAATTTTCACATGTTTATCAAATTGCTTTTCGATCATAACAGAGAAATTTTTTAGCATATGAGACATCTCTTTTTTTCACCTAGCAAGTAAATCCATACTCCACAAGAATAATTATCTACTATTATCACGAAATAAAAAGCACCACATGAAAAGGGGTTTTTATATGGACTCCATAAATCGCAATGAATTAACTCAAAAACACCATTGGTATTCACTACTAGGAAATATATCTCTTATATGTTTTGCTCTAAGATAAACATCATATTTTTTATTTGGTAAGTATTCACACTTATTCTTACTGAAATTAGGGATTGACCGTGTTATAATAAAGATATCGATAAGACATATAATATATTTTACGCAAATTCACTAAATAAAAATACAATTTACAAGAAAATTTGAGTTGTTTATAGAATAAATCTTAATAAATTTACAACTTATTTAGTGTTATCGTTAAAAAACATAGGTTTATATATAATCATATAAAACTTTAGAAAATATTTATCATTTATTTTATGTTTAATGTTATGTTGTTTTTTCTATATTATGTTTATTTATGTGTAAAAGATATTAATTTGTTGTCTCTGTACATAAAGTAAAGTATGGGTCGTAGGTACGTGTATGAGTATATAGGTATCAACAAGTAGGGGATGAGGATTAAAATTACTATCCACTATGGAGCCGTATATGGATACATTTTTTAAACGTGGAGATGGAAATGAATACTATAGCACCCTATCCCAACCCTACCCATTTTCATCTCTAAAGATAATGAATACCTATGTCATCACATCAAACACCTGATTCAAAAAAAAAAAAAAGAAAAGAATAAATGGCCAATGAATTAATTCCATAAAAACTTCTTTATCATTATTTATCACCATGGCTTACTTCTCCTCCAACGACACACAGTTCGTCACCGATATAGGTAATAAGTCCTATGCTATTTGCACCTCCCTGAGTGCCTACATTTTTTTTTAAATAGATTTGAAAAAGTTTGCTCCGTACAAAAAATAAATTTCTTTTAAGAGTCTGTACCTAGTTCACAAACTTAACAATCTGATCTTGAAACTTAATTATTAATAATTGAGATTAAGTATAGTTCAATTAATAATCATAAGTAAGCAAAAAGAAGATCACCACCATAAACATATGACACATCCTCTGACTCTGCCTTCATCACCAAAACACACTATTGTGATTCTAAACTGCAAATGGAGTTCTGCAATAACATAACCCTTTTATTCTCTATTTAATTAATATTTTCTGTTCTTAATATAGTTTCACCTTCCTATTTCAACATTATTAGTTTCTAAATTAATATACCAACACCTTAGAAAATGCTACCATGTATATGTTGAGAAAAAGAAAAACATAATTATCTCTATTCTTTTTATTTACGTGTTAAGAAAATATACTATTAATAGGAAAAGGAAACATTTTAAGAAGAAAAAAAGAAAGAAAAATATTTTTCTTAAAATTTAAACAAATTTTGAAAATAAAATAATATTTTTTTTCTATATAATATTTTAGAATTCAAAATTAAAATAATTTAAATTATTTCTAAATGATATCCACTTCCATAAACCTATTAACATTACCTATTATATTCTTCTATAAATCTTTTTTCTTTTAAACCATGACTAATCTTCTTAAAAAAATTTGACTAATCACCTGTAATCAGATCTCTCTTCCCAACTACGGA
Source organism: Psophocarpus tetragonolobus (assembly GCA_037954015.1). Taxonomy (NCBI): domain Eukaryota; kingdom Viridiplantae; phylum Streptophyta; class Magnoliopsida; order Fabales; family Fabaceae; genus Psophocarpus; species Psophocarpus tetragonolobus. Next base: position 70,260,625 of record CM075690.1, on the reverse strand, counting down.
AGAAGAATATAACGGTCTTAATTACTCTAATTAATTAAAAATAATATTAATTACCTTAATAAAAAGATAATTATCATTAGAATGTTCAAATTATACTTTATCTATGTAATTAAATATTTATATTAAATAATTTTTTAATGACTATAATAATATATTTGATGAATTAAAAATAAAATAAAATAATTTAGTAGCATTTTAGAGGAAAAAGAATCGATATGGGAGTGTCATGTTTTTTCATATTAAAAACTCTTTTTTATATTTTTTTGTGAATAAATCTTTTTTATATGATATATAAAGATTATAATTTTATTTTTAATATTTTTTAAAAAATTATCCGTAGTGAAAAAAATCATTTTACTCATTATATAAATTATTTATCGAAAATATAAAATATATTTCATATATTTTAAGATATTTATTTATTACAAATTTTAGTTATAGTTTGATTTATCTATGCAAAATTTTATTTATTATAAAATTTAGATATATACAAAATTATCATTTGCATTGTATCCGCTAAAAGACTAATTTATTTTATTCAAGAGAATGTTGAGATTTTAATTTTATATTAAATAAAATGGTTTAAATATACCATCAAGGTTTATACAAAAACTATCTTGTGCATTATATAGATTAAAATACTATTTGTATTATTTAAGAACATATAAAACATACTAACTTGGAATCATAACATAAAGAAGAATAATTTCGATTCAACAGTTGAATAAGTTTAAAAAGACTATATATACAGAGTTACATTAAAAAAGAATTTTTTTTTCATATATGAATTAAAGATATTATATCGTCAAAACTATAAGAGGTCTCAACATCTTGATAAGATCTTGACAAAGTTTAACTGAACAAATTTAACCACAAACACACACTTAACTTGCATTAATTATCTTATTAATGAGTTGAAACACACTTTGACTTGAACATTAGAGCACCTTTTGTAAGTATCCGCTCCCGTCTTCTAACATTTTGAAATACAACAGCACATATTGTTTTAAAAAATACTAACCTATTTCAAGAAATATTTGTAACTCGCATGCATACATTAATGCTAATAATAATAAAAAAAAAAACTTATCAATAGGATGTAAAAGTAGATTGTATAGATTAAACACTCATCATTGACTTTGATCAAAGGGAAAGGGGCGTATAAAAGCCGAGTTCAATTGCCAAATCTTTAGGGTGACCTTAATGTTTATGTTAGTTGCATTGTTGAATAGAAATAATCTTGCAGCTCCATATATTGCTTTGGTAGGGTAAACTCTTCCACTTATCACAGTTCTCCCTCCTTGAGCAAAGCTCTCAATAATTGAATGGTCAACCTAATCACATTTAAAAGTAATTTGTCACAAACCCTATATATCAATTGAAACCAATTATTACACTTGGTAAGAAAAAAAAACTCCAAGCTCCATTGAATTAGATTAGAATGTTTTCCAGGCCTAGAAACTTTTTTTTTTATTTTATTATTCATCATAGAAAGCAGGACTCAAATTTATATGACTACTTGATTAAGGGTTACAAATTGTTATTATCTTTTAAATTGAATTTAGTATGGAAAAAAAATCTAATTAGCTCAATTAAAGATATAAAGTAATTTAGTGGTAAAAGAATAGTGAAGGGGGATGAGAAGACACATGTGTTTGGGTTTAATAGTATCTTTTATCAATAAAAAATCAATGTTTATAAAAATGGACAAGTGATTTCAGTGGTAAAAGTACTAATTCAACCATTATTAATTCAGTTTGAACTCCTCTTAATAAAATAATATTTTTATTATTAATATACTATAATATCTATATCAAACAAAAAATATTACAAAATTTAAAATATTAAAACATAAATGTATCATAAATTATACATTCTTCATAAGGAATTTTACTAAGAATGTAATTATAAAAAAAAAAAAATTTTACTAAATACACCTTTATCTCACTAAGTTAACTCCTCTTTTTATTATTTTTTGAATTAAAAGGATGACTTAAGATAAAAGAGACGCATTTAGAAAAATTCAAAAATTTAAAAAAAAAAAAATTGAACCAATCAAATCCCTTTTTAAACACTGATTCTTTATTTGACTGGTTTTCAATATTGTCCAAAGGTTAATAAATTAATTTACTAATTTTTTTGTTGATCTAGTTGACTTAGTCTAATTCTTACAACACAATAAAAAATTAACAATTAACTACTAATATTTACCAATAAAAAAATTAAGTGAGCAGAAGTATTTTATTGACACTTACCAATACCCTCATTGATAATTTTTCATCACTAAGGACTGGAACCTTGCTTCCATAAATTGGCTTTGCAACATCAGAAGCCTGGGATGATCTGTCATATCCAATAACTCATCATTCATGACCACATTTCTTCTTTAAAAGGAGAAAATTTTGTGTTGCCAAATGAAATTAAATTTCTATACCTTGTTTGATCAACACAAAAGAAAGTGGTTGAACTGGCAAGGGTGGTATTGGAAAGGTGAAAATAAATTGGGGTTTGTTCTGAAAGTGTGTCATCTGCAATGGCTAGAAGGCCAACATCATATTTTGCTAATCCAGCAACTGCTCAACATCATATCTTGTTTTTTTGCTTGAGAGTACTTAGAGATAGGTTATCAATAAAGATAAACCTTATAAGAAAGGGAGTTCAGATCCAACAGGAAGAAGCATTTTGCATATATTGCAAAAATGATGTGGAATCAACATATCACTTATTTTTTTTAGTACAAGATGACACAAAGAATCCGGAAATAGAAGGATAGGTATCTTTTTTGCTAATCCAGCAACTGCTCAACATCATATTTTGCAACATCAAGCTTCGACCGGAAAGAGCAAAACCAAATCTTGGTGGATGACCATTTGGATTGCAGTTCTTTGATGTATTTGGAAACATAGAAATCAATTCATCTTCAAGAACATAACAGTTGACAATGAGAATATTGAGAGGGAGTCTTTTTTCCTCGCCTGGAGTTTCGACCGGAAAGAGCAAAACCAAATCTTGGTGGATGACCATTTGGATTGCAGTTCTTTGATGTATTTGGAAACATAGAAATCAATTCATCTTCAAGAACATAACAGTTGACAATGAGAATATTGAGAGGGAGTCTTTTTTCCTCGCCTGGAGTTGGATCAAAAATGGGTGCAAAGAATTTTCAGTCTCTTTTGACTTATGGTCTGCTAATACTTCCACTAGTATGGGTCTAATTACTCCTTAATAGCTTGTTTTATACTCTGCTTACTAACATTATGGGGAGTTTTTTCTCTGTTATTAATTGGTATATTTAGCTTTACTTGGAACTTGAAAATAACAGTTGTATGGAAGATAACTCTATGCAACAGGTCTGAATACTACGGGAGGAGCTCCACCTGTCATAACCGAACTCGCGTGCAGATGATGGATTTTGGTGGCTATATAGGTGAATTTTGGCTACGAGGAGATCTTTGGCTGCAATATAGCTTTGGGTGGAGGTTCTCAGCTTTGGTGAACTTTGGTTGCAACATGATCCCTGGCAGAAAAACCATCTCAGTTTGACCTTGGATGCGAATTTTGGCTGCAAGGTGTTGTGCTAGGTATGCTGATATAGTGGACTCTTATTGGTGGGTGGTTTGTTGGTGAGTGTTGGTGTATGTGTTGTATGCTGAACTAGTGAATTCTGGGGTATGTGTGGTTTGATGTTTACTGTTGAACTGCTATTTTGAACAGTTGTATGCTGAGCCAGGTATGTTGGGATAAGTCTGATTTGGTCATGGTGTTGAACTGGTGCTTGGGGCTGATTTGGAGTTCTATTTTGTTTTGTTTGTTGCTCATTACTGGTACATGTTAAGGATGTGTAATTGATTGGGATATGATCTGATTCGTTGTGGTATGCCTTGTCATGGAATTAGGTTATCAAAGTCAGAGAATGCTTTTTGCTTCTGACTGTGTCGGTATTTTTAGCTGGTTCTAGCGGGGTTCTACCTAAGCTAGTGATTAAAGCTGCAGCATAGTGGTCATAGTATATTACGAGTTAATGAGTTAACCACTATCATGCTCAGTCTAGTTGGATTTAGACGTTTATGCTTTCTTTTATCTTTACATGTCTCTTATTGTAGTCTGCTGAATTATGCACCTCTGTTGCTTTGGTTAATATAAAACTTGCTTAAAGATAAAATATTTTAGAATAATGCACAATAATTTTAGAATTACATGTAAATAAAATTTTTTTAAAATAATACATAATATTTCTAAAATAATTGTATTAAAATATATAAATAAATCACTTACTCAATATTTATAATCAATTCAAGAAATTAATAAATTATTTCCATTCAAAATTATTTCAACTATTTTTTTTTAACTAAGTCTATATCATGAATAAACTTTTCTATTATTTTTACTAATAAAAGAAGTTTTAATTATTTTATAATTCTAAAACTTTCAAATCTAATACATTGGGATAACTAAGATGCACATATTCATACATTTCCAAAGTATAAAAATAAAAATAAAAAGAAGAAATTAATTATTGAGTATGTGAGATTACTTACCTTTGGAGTCATCTCTTTCAACTAACCATGTTTGAAACAGGAAGGGATAGTGGGAAATGCATCGGATCCAAGGTTTACTTGACGGTGAGGGAAACCAGAGAATTGTGTACAACAACAAAAGCATGACTATGCAGACCGCACATAAAACTAGAAAAGTAGTGGCTAGCCAACTGAGATCACTTATAACAAGGTATACACCAGCCATGAATGCCACTGATAGTGTTGTAAGACTGATTCCTAAAAGGGGGCTTGCAATTTTAAGGGCATAAAGTGCCAAAGTTGAATCTCCCAACTGGGTCCAAATAAGTATAATAGTAACACCAATGCTACCGTACATGGATATTGTGATGCAGAAGATGAATGGCTTAAACCATGCGTGCTTTAGCATAACGGCCATTCCTTCAGAGTCATTAGTTCCACCGGGCATACAGCGGCAAATGCTACTGTAGTTATCAGGATCGAAACCAGAATAAGGGTGTTTATTCTGTCTTTGTATGGATCCATTGGGGCTTTCTGTTTGCTATCACTTTTTTCACTATGGGAATTGCTAGGGTCCTTGATGGAGTGTAGCCCATTTTCAGAATACTTCACTCCAGCAGATTTTAGTGCAAACCATGTTAGCCGCTGCAGATATATGTTTGTTTTACAGTTCATATTCATAACATAAAATTGGCCATTATTCACAGGAGAACACAATAGTAACATTTTATTTTATATGTATGTATAACACATCAGCAGATTTATTATTTATCTTCATTATTTATATTTTGAATATTTAATTTTGATAATTAAATCCTCATTAGATTTTATTATCTATAATATCTTATAAAACTCAAATAATAAGATTGTTTATCCTAAAAAATATTAAAAAAATAAATAAATTATCTTTATCTATCTATTTATATATATATACATATAAAAAGAGAAAGTTTAATTAACATATATTAATAGTATAAAAAAATTTATACTAATATTTAATCTCAATTATTCATTTATCATGAATTTGTTGATTCTATTAATTAATATATTAAAAATCATGTAAATGAATAATTGTGATCGAGCATTAATATAAAACTATTTTACATGGTGCACATTAAAAATATATATAATTCATATGCACATTGTTATTTATAAAATAAATCATATTTTGATATAGCACAAACTCAGTGTATATAATAATAGTTCATTTTTTATAAATAATCTTATATAAATCGTGTAAACTCAACAGCTAACCTATATTTTTAGATTTATCTATTACGAAATAATGTAAGAAATTATCATGAAAAACTTTTTTTTATAGGCATCATGAAGAACTAAAATATGACTTGTCTTAAAATCATTGCTACGAAAATAACTGTATTATAGAAAAATATCAATACAAATGTTTCTCCTCTATTAAAAGTATTTCAGAGAAAACATATATAGTTATAAGTGAAGCCTTAAATAACTTTTAATAAAATAATTATTATTGTTTTAATCTATAAGTGCCAGTTACTCAAAGAAAAATAACTTGTTTCTCAACATGAAGCAAATTGTCTTTTAAATAAATTTTCTAGTTATGTTTTATATAAATATAAATTTAAGAAGAATGAGATTTTTAAAAAGAACTTGCTTTCACCAATCAACATGCTGGTAGTACTTAGTATTTTTTTGTTTCGTATTTAGTTAAAATTATAAATAACATCAATAAAAAAAATAGTATTATTTTTTTTACATATCTCATTGTAATAACTTATATATTCAATATATTGCTATACATACTCAAAGTCCTTTTCCCTCAATTTTCTCCCTCTACACCTAAAATATAATAATTTCAACAAATATTAAATAAAATCTCCATGTAAATATTAGGAATTAGATGCAGAGCAGAAGTCGGAACAATATAATAATAGAAAATGAATCTTAATATCTTATCAAATGGTAGAGGCATATAGATACATCTAGAATATAAAGTTACACCTATGTAATTAAATGAACATAATTTTCACATCATAGTACATTTCTTAATTTACATAATGTTAAACCTGTGTAAATAGGATCCAAATACATTCTATATATTGGAGCATATAATTGTCAGATTTTCAAGAATTTAAAAGGCACTTAAACCTTGAATTATATATATTGAGTGAAGAGAGAGTAATAATACTTGCCTGTCGAAGGGGCAGATTTTCTTGGCAATTGTTCATAAAAACATCAAGAGCTGTTTCATTATTTTTGTTAACTGAAGTCAGATCCACTCCTGGATCCCGTGTTAAAGTATGCACAATTTTTGGATGGAAGTGCAAGGAAGCCAGATGTAAGGGAGCGTTTCCAAACTTATCCTTATCATTTATCACATTTTCAACGTGATGATTTTTTGTAGCTTGCAAGATGTATGTTATCACATTAAGCTTTCCCATTTGAGCCGCGATGTGAACAATATTTCGACCATTATTGTCAAGCATTTCTCTGGGATCAGAACAATATTCAAGCAATTTCTCTACCACTTTAAGATGGCCACCTGCAGAAGCCCAATGAATAGGAAAAAGGCCATGGCTGTCTCTATCCCATTGCCAAGAAAGATCAGTTGCAAGTAATTTCTCAACTCCATGAAGGTAACCTATAGATGCAGCATAGTGAAAAGCGGTCCTTCCTTCATCATCCCTTGAACAAATCCATTCTTCCTTCTCCCTCAGTATGATATGTAAAGAATCTAGCATATGTTATGAATAATCAAGCAATGAGCATGAATCTCATTATAATACCATTCAGAGATGATTTATCTCTTCATATATCTCATCCATTCATAATTAGGAAAATAAGGAAATTATATATTTCAGCTTTTAGAAAAAGGTTCCTTCCCAATATGAGTATTGTTAGATCACATATCATTTAGGCAAGGAGATAGAAAATGTATACTTGAAAGAATAGAAAGTAATTGACTAGTTAGTTTCTATCAGTTGATTGTGAGGTTATTAATTCTTTGACTATTTAATAAAAGAACTAGTATTAATTGCTAGAGGGAACTCGTACACGTGAAAGTTTTATTATTGAGATTTTAATCTCTTTATAATTCTCTCTCATGTCCTTTTTCTTTTGGTGAGAATAGGAGTTGAACAAAAGTGTCTACCAATCGATAACAACTTAGAAATCTGATTAACAGTACCCTAAACTCTCATGTCATTTTATCTCTTTCTTTCTTCTTCTTTTTTCTTTTTAATTAGGAATTATACTCGTTGTACCTACATCATCTCGGGTTAAACATGGAATTGCAATCCTTGAACATCTACGTAATAGAACATCTTAAAGGGAACTTAATCTAGCAATCATATATTGTACATTTCGACGAGAAACCTATTAACCACTAAACAAGATTACTGAGAGAAAGTAACTCAAAAATAGGAAGGCTGTAGGAGTCAAAATGCATGCGGGTATAAATTATATAAGACCCTTTGTGTATGTCATTAATTCTCATAACAATATTGTCATCTTCTTTGTTTTTCTTCAACCTTTGTTGAGAGTGAGTGTTGTTAAGGATGTTTGGATCCATGCAAACATACTCATGAATCTTAAGTTCAATAAAAAAATTATAAATAGGAGGTAGGTATCAAAAGGAGAGGTACCTGTTTATTCGAGTATTATAAACATTATTATGTTTTCAAGATCTAATCTGACTTGTCGAAGTACTGACCCCAGCAATAAGAATACTTGAAGTAATCAAACAAAAGAACTGTAGTGGAGAGAAGTGCTTGGCTAATTGCAAGAGCAAGAACCATAACTTATCTCTCTAGTCCTTCTAATCAATCGATCCCTTAAAAGAGGTCTCCCATATGAGAAATTAATAACTCTAATATCGAACTTTCAAGAAAAAATCATCATAAAGCTCACCGTAGATTCTTAGAGATCACAAAATTATAGAAAAACTCTTTAAAAGTGGAGATATATAGAATGTTAAGCATAATCAGAAGTGTTAGATTTGTCTTGATTCAACATACACATTATTAAACTCTTTAATTGTATAGCTATCTAATTATGAATAAATAGACTGGTAAAAAATTAAAGTAAATTTATAGTTATATATGCAACAAGTACGTACCTTGATCCCTTTTTAAGATGGCCAAACTAAGTGGAGATATTCCTAGTGGAATGTAATACTTGCCATATGGAATAAATTTGGCTGAATTTTGGTTATCCATCAATTCAGCTTTCGAGAATTCCACAATGATTTCTTGAAATTTTCTTATCCTGCGACGCCTTTCATGCAAAATTATCAGATCCCCAGTGGACGAACACAAACGTAGAACAGGAGTACCAACTACAAAAAATAACATAAGTGATTAGGCAATTTATATGTAAATATTACTTTAAAAAGAATATCATTAAAACTTTCATGATGCTAGTATTAATGACAAAAAATGACACTAATATATTAAACTTCCGAATACTACAGTTGACAACTTGAAGAAAAGAGGAATGAACTTCTAGAAGAACTCAGAGAGTTGTGATATCTGCATTGATCAAATAGAAGGAAATAAACATACTATTTCTACTATTTCTATCTTGTAGATTTTCTCAAATTTTGTAGTATAGGGTGATGAAATGGATTGGAATTTAATCACCTCTACCTCATGACTTAATACAATTGCTTCTTATGACTAACTCTTGAGTAGTGGATAGGAAAAAGAATAAATTTAGATATTTATTTTGGCATATAATTTATTGGGGTATATGGATATCTAGAAACTTCATTGTGTTTAATAATAAAACTTTAGAGTCTTTGGATATTCAATCTTATATTAGGCCGTTTCTTGGAAACCGTTATTATATATGTTTGATTTTAATAGGAGATATTTTTTCTCTTACTAGTGTAGTAACCCTTTGTTGTGTCTTAAGAATATGTATTTGTATGAAAGATTTTATGTTGGGGATCTATTTTGTAGAAGAATCGGTTGTAGAGTGTTGTCAAATAATTAGAAAGGATTTTGCTTTTTGGTGGTTGTACAACTTATGAAACAATTTGTTTCATAATGATATATAAAATATACAATTTCTTATGTCTTTCAAAAAAAAAACTTCCGTATATTACAAAGTTAGAAGCATGCAATCCCATAGTTAGAATTGTTTACAAAAGTATTATTATTATAAGGTGAAGAAGGGAAAATCTAAATGTACTCAATCTGTGTACATTCTCTTCGACAGCACATATTGAAGTCTCAAATGGGCTAGCTTTCAATATCATTCCTACGTTAAAGTCAAACAGAGGTTTGATTCAAATAGTAATAAATGAGTATAATAATAAACAGTAACTTCTTCAATTCTTGGGCACATATTTATATCTAGTTGGGAGGCCTTTAAAATGTTGAATTTTTTTTCAAATAATTAAATATTAAGTAATACGAAGGTAATTCATTTTTTATCTTGTAATTATTTCTCAAGAAGTGATAATTAATGGTTATTGTTTTAACCACCTTTAGATTTGGTTTACATGTTTAGACTAGAGAATTCAAGGTATTTGGTGTTTAGCATGGCCAATGGTCAAAAATACCTCATTTTGGTGTTGCTTTGCAGGTGAATTCTTACACTTGTTCTTTGTCAAATGTTCATATTGGAGGACATGAGGTGTTCATTCTTTGGCATGATCGATTGTTGAACACCTACTTCAGTATTACTTTGCATGTGGGTGCTCATATTGAGGACATGTTTTATCTCTGCCAAAACCTCATATTTGTTCGATCCTTGGTGTAATCGTCTGTTGAATACCCTTTAACATGTTTGATTCTTGCTATTATGTCATATACTCTACACTTGCTCTCAAGCCTTTAATTAGTAGTGAAATGGCGAAAAGGCCTTTAGGAGAAAGAAAAATAAAATAAAAATAATATGTGAGATAGGGTTTTCGTTTCCTGCCGTATGGTAGATAAATGATTGTATGTGACCTAAGATTTTCACTTCTCGATACAGTAGATGAACAGTCAGTTGATCACAACCTTTGATTTTTCCAATCTAAACAGTCAATATGATTTGGGCCATCATAGGGCTTTTACTACAAAAGTGGAATCAAGGAGGCTCATCTTTGTCAATTCTCGAGCTCTCGACAAAAATCATCCTTTTGCTCTCCTTACTTTCAGTCTTCTTGTCAGGTACGTGTTCCTAAATCCTTTCTTTTTTCAACAATGTGAGTAAGGATGCCTCAAGCACTGCCGAACACTCCCCTTCTTCTAGTGAGGGTAGCAATGCATTCAACTGTGCTTTCCTTAGTTAAGATGAGCAACAAGGTTGATCCTTCATCTAACACCAAACTAAAATGCTTAGCTGCATGAAAGTTTCCTCCATTTCCCCCAAACCAAAACATCATAGGAATTCCAAGAGGGAGTTCCCCCTATAGTTGACCCAGCATATCAATGGGAACACATCAAGTTAAGTGCCAATTTTTCTTGTTATTCCACTAAGTCTCTCTTGAAAAGTTTTTCCTATTATGTGGATCTATGTCCCTTTGAGGATGTCGAGGTATTTCCTTTCTCTTTGAAATCATGTCAGAATGACATGTCTGTCCACCCCGATGTTTTGTATCTCGAAGAGCATCTGAAGGATCTCAAAGTTTTTTTTTATGTCAACGGTTGTACGTTTCATGACCTTCATGTCGGAATCCCCTTTTTATGATTTCACAATAGGGAATTTTGTATCCTCAATGCAGCTCTTACACAATTTCATTCGAATGGATGAGCTGCCATTCAGGACCTTCAGACCTGCTATTTATACTCACACCAAAGTCATTCTTGTTTTGTTTCTTTAATAATTTTATTCTTGACCCTATGAAAAATGCAAGTGGGTGTCTCAATATCATACAACTAATAATCCTTTATTTCAAGCTTTTCCTTTGTCTTATAAAAAATTCAAAAATGGATTTTTCAAAATGATAATCAACCTTGACTTTGGTTGAAACCATTTTTATACAAAGAGGGTACTCGGTTGTTTCCCTTTTATTAGAAAAAAGTGTCAAGGAGATACGGTAGGTTCCTTCAAAATTGCTACCCTATAAGGAATTGTTGAAGAATCTTTCTTGGATTCTGTACCTCAGTTCCTTCCAGTTGGTAGGCTAGTTACCCTGTTGTAATCTCCATAACCATTTGTAGATCTAGAGGGTGAGTATTTTTTTATGCATATATGATAATATTTATTCAAACTATTTTGATCTGTATATTGTTTATATGATATGAACATCATCACATCGACCAAAGGGAGTGTCTTTAAATTTTTACAAGATAGGAAGGCTAGAGCTCCTGAAGGGAATTCAAACAACATACCTAAAGAGGTGTTTGATCCTTAGCCCATCCCTAAGGATCTCCCTAAGAAATTTTTACCACCTCCTTTAGACTTCGAGTTAAGGAAGGAGAAAGAAAACAAAAGGTTAAAATGAAGCATAAAGAGGGGAATTCCAAAGATTTAAAACAACCAACATTAAATTCCCTACCTTTCAATAGTGTTGTTACACCTTCTCTTCTTCCAACAACTGTCTTTTCCCTGGACTTTAACCCCTTTATTGCTCATGGGAAGACAATTGTTGTCCTCTCTAACTTTGATTGAGAAGGTTTGTCAAAGATGGATATCACTGTTTAATAGATCAACTGTAACACTAATTTTATAAAATACTATCTATGTCTTTTTGTAAATTATTGTCTATTATATAAAATAAATGAATATTAAATATTTGGCAATATTATTACTAATAAGGTTTATGCTATTTTATAAAAAAATGTTTTGTGTGTTGATAACGTGTACCGTCGAACATTACTGTAAATTCAAATAAATAGTATAATTAGAATAAATTAAATTAACTGAAACGACAAATGAAAAAATATATAAATAAATAAATTCTAAGTAATTGAATTAAGGAATTAATAGATAAATAAAGGATCTAATCTTATAGTAAAAATTTTTATAGTAATATTAGATTCTCTAATTAATTTACACATTATGTAAGACACTCTAAAAGTAAGATAAAATAAAAGCTAGTATACAAACTAACCAATATAAATAAATAAATAGAGTAAAGTTTAATAAAATTTATTTTAAATTTTACCATGAAAAGTTGGTGGGGGAGAGTTTTGATTTAAATCAACAAAAGCTCATCTTAAATCAATTTGAGAAGTGTACAGAATTCGAAAATATCATACCATGTAATACTTAATATGTCATGTGATTAAAATTTAGTTATATAATTAAATAAAGGTAATGTAATCAATAAAATCTAGCATCTTGAAAAAATAAAATAAAATAAATAAATATTATGATAACAACAGTGAGTTGGAATGGAGAAAGGTTAAAAAAAAATCAAAACTAACATGATGATATTTAATGGAGGTACTGGAGGAAGGACATTGAATTGACATTTGAAAGAAAAAAAAAACTGACAAAGACGGTGGATAAAGTAGCTTCTAACTTCTCAAAGTTTCTATAACTTTCACTCTAAATAAAAAAAATTACAATATATATATATATATATATATATGTGTGTCTGTCAAACAAATGTTGGCATATGATTTACTTTTGTTGATCAAATGAAAGGTGGTCAAATTATGACCATGCAACATGGCGGTGGAGCATGTTTTGGAGCCTATAAAACAAGGTAACACATTCAAACAAATCGATATAGAAAACTTGTTCTATAAAAGTATCATTGTCACAACCAAAGTTTGCGAGTGAATAACTAAATTTCATTACTATTACTCAATCAGTAGAGACTAAGAGGAAGAGTGAGAGCTAAAAAAAATAAATTCAAGAAGAAAGAAAGATAGCTTTATAAGAGAAAAAAGAAGTTTAAAAGAAAGAAGACGTAGAAGAGAAGAAATCAAGGAAAACATAGGAAATAATCTCTAACTTAGAGAAATAAGTATGAATCTTCTTATTTAATTTCATCTATGAAGTTTGAATGACTCTAATCTAAAATAAATTTTTATGATTATATTAGTTTAAAACATATGAGGTTAGGAGTCATGAAGTTGTTGAATGTTAGATGAATTTTGATAATAATTGGTGTAAATCTTAATTTGAATAATTATTGTTGAGAAATTGATTTTAGTTTTGAATTATTTCATGATGAGAAGAGTGATTTATTAAGGAAGGAAGATGAAAGTTTTGTAAAAATTTAGATTCTTAAAAATTTAATGATAATATAAGAGTAGGAAAATATAAAATTAGTTAGAATTGAAATGTTCAAACTTCTGTGGTATTATCCACAAAACTGTGACTTTAGACGTAGAAATATAATTTTTCCCTTAAGCGTGTTACCATAATTGTATTTTATATTGAATTGTGACTTAAACCATATATGTGTGGCTTACATTAAAAAATTTTATTTGGAACAATAAAAGTTAACATATATTAATAAAATTCTATATAATTATTTTTAATTAATATTATTGTATAATTTAGTTAAAATTAGAATGACATAGTTTAATATATAAAAAGTTTTGGAGATGGATGAATTGGACATTAAAATTGTTTATCTATGTGCTCCTATTGTGATGTTAATGATGCATATATCATTTTGCACCATAATGCATAGTGATGATATGATTGTGTCAAATGATTTTAGGGGGAAAATAGTAAGAATGTTTGCTAACTTTATTTTATATGAATTATTGTCATGGACAATTGACAGTAAATACGAAAATAATTTTGAAATAATATTTTTGAAAGTTAAAATTTACTATCAAGAAAGAATAACACATGAAATTGAGAATAAGAATAAGAAGAAGTCTTATGGTAAGAAAATTCATTTATTTGAATATCTTGTTATTCTTGATAGTGAATGGGGTTTGGGCTGAGTTGGTATACGGGACCGTATGGTCTAGGGAGTGTCGGGGTATTGGTGATTCCCTATATGATCAGTTCTTATTGGTTCTGTATTGGGGTGGCCTTCCAGGTACATTGAGACCTTCTCACATCTGTATACTGATTTGGTATAATAGGGTGTTGCCGAATCACCGGATAGGATGATGATAAGCTCTGACTTTACTAGACACCCAAAAGGAAAAATCTCCATAGAGTGTCGAGTTAAAATGATTTTCTAATTGTTTTTTTTAGTCAAAATTTGCATTTCATAAGCATTTTGCATCTCTTATAGACTATTTGATATTGATGTTATCCTATTTGTAAACTTTGTCACATAATTAAATTTCATAAGTGAAATTAAATATGTGATTCATACTCAGACGGAATGTCTAATCCATATTTTCCCTTAATCTTAGGGGTTTGATTATGCAGGAAAATACTAAAGTGCTTAGCAGAGAATACTCGATGCAACCATTAGGATTTTGAGAATATTTTGGAAGTCATGATGTACTGAAATTACTATTTTGTAAAACATGGTCTTGCTATTTTATTTGTAATTTGAACAACATCAAACTTATTAGTGTCACTAGTATTAATCTAATATGTGTTTCTGTATAAAATTACTCCAATATATAATAATAAAATTTAAATATAAAACTAAAAAAAATAGAAACTAAATTAAATTTGTAAGGGGTTACATCAACTATTGTAAGTTGATGGCCAGAGCTAGTGTAATTGGGGAAAACTTCTTTAACGTTGAGGTTTCGAAGTTAAAGAAGCATATGAAGACATCCAAAGATTCACTTCAAGCTACTATTAAGGCCAATGTTATCCTTTCATATGAAGTGCCAACTACAAAATCCAAACTTGCCAAGGCAAAAAAGGATAACAGGAAAAAGTTGAAGGAGGTTTTAGATGAGCTTGTCTTGACTCAAAAACAAGTGATAGGTTTAAAGGTAACCCTTCCTCAAAGTGAAAGGTGTCAAAATGAAAATAAGTAGAAATTGGATGACTTCATGGCTCAGGGCACAAAAGAAATTGTGGTTGAGCATCAAGTTGGGTTCATGCAAGCCATTCGGCAAGCTTATTACTTCTATAACTGTGAAATCCATAAAGGCTTCCATTTCGATCCAGATAAGGATTTCTTTGGGGAGTCTTCGAAAGTTTTGACGAAGTGGAGAAAACATGGAGCCTGATGATCAGGTCCCTCATCATTTCTCCTTATCTATTATGAGTACTAAGTTGCAAGATGATGATGGGCATTTTATGGCCGAAGAGCCTAGAAGAGATGAAGATCCCGATAAGGTACACCATAGGAATTAATGTTTCTTAAAAAAATGATTTGTATATTCAACTAATAGTTGTTGTAATGTGCTTCAGTTCTTCTATCAAGGCCCTATTTTGTATTTATCATATTATTGAATGAAATGATAGCTTTGCTTTGACTAAATTTGTTGTTTAATATGTTTTTTGCTGAAATATGGGTGTTTGAAAGAGCACATTATTTTTATACATTTGTTATAAATTGTATTGTTTTGGCTGAAATCTGCAATTTCAGGAGGGTACATTTTATTGTTGATTGTGTTAATATGCTGCCTTGGCTGAAATGTATAATTTTGGAAGGTTACATTGTTGCTTTGAAGTCATTATGTAGATGCCAAAATGGAACTCTCTAAATCTTTCATGAAAAATGAGAATCACAAGCCTTTTTAAAAACTTCTTCGGTAAAAACCCTTAACTCTTTTAGGGATGAAAAATTAAGTAAGGAAAAGAGTGCTCATGACTTTTACAACAAGAAATCTAATGTAATAAAACTTAATATGCATAGAGTTCCAGGTTCTTATGATGAGTTTGATGAAGGCTTCTTCAAGTTTATATACCTTGTTTGTTATGCCTAGGTGCACTCGATCCTTTCCAGTTGGCCGCTAATTGATAGAACATTTTATTATACACAATTTATATCATTTTAGTCCTTGTAGCTCTATAATTGTTTCTTAATTTTATGTTTTAATTTATTTTCATATTTGGGTCACGTTTGAGCCTTTTTTTATATATTTCCTCTTATTTTGTAAGTTAGTGAACTTTCTTGGATTGAACTTTGCATTGGACTGTTTTTTGATTTTGTATTTTCTTTTTTTTCCTATATTTTCATATTTTGTATTTTTGTAAATTTTTTAATAGTAATTTTTAGTTTTATTATCTATTTTTTAGGCTAATTTTGTTTGGGCCAAAATCCAATTGAATTCAGACCTTCTCAGAGATTAATTTAGTGAGAGAATATAAATAGTCTTTTATAACCACTTGTAACAACTTTTGTTCATATTAAGTTCAGTTTTCAGATTTGTTGTTTTATCTTCATCCACAAGTTTCATTTCTCCCCTTCATCTTCTTCCTTCTCACCTAATCTTCTATGGAGATTTCCATGGAAGGCTAATTTTCGAATCAATTTGAGGTCTCCTATGTGATCGTACGATAATAGTATGAATTATGATCTTCCATACGTTCTTTTTCTTACAAATTTTGCATTTTATTAATGCTCCATTCTCCTCTCCAATTCTCGTAGAATTCCTATATGGTTTTGATATGAATTGACTAGGGATCGATTCAAATCGATCAATTTGAATTGCAAGAGATTAGGTCATTGATTGGGAACTTATTTCAATTTATTAGATTTCTAAAAATTCATGAGAATCTTGAGATTGTAATCGTGATTTGGTTCAATTAAATTACATGTGAGTGTTGATGCAATTTTGCATGAATATTAGACTTGTGATTACTCAAGCACATCGCTAGGAACCTCATATCGATGTTTTCTTTCTCTATTTTTCGTTTTAATTTGGTCTCTTGTTCTGCAAATTTTGTTTCAATTATGTGTTTAAAAACCCTCATATTCTTTAACCTTTGATAGAATTTAAACTATATATATCTTGTATCTTTGAAAGATGGCCTAGATTTGTTCCCTATATTTCAAAATTGGGGAAAACTAGTTTGTTTTTATATTGACCTCGACTAGTCTCTATCACTAGTTTTCCATCTCTTCGGTTTTTCTATATGTCACAAATGGCTCTCCACACAAGGTCACCCTTTTGAAAAATTCTTGGCTTAACCCATGAGTTGAATCTTCTCGTCATTCTTTGCTTTCAAGCTTTGGCTACAAGCAATGTTTTATCCTTGACTTCCTTTAGGCAATCTAATTTGGATTGTGTGGCCATTGTGTTGTCTTGTTCTTGAAAATGTAGGCATCGTAAAAAAAGTTCCTGGCATCTACTGGAAGCATTGCATTAGCAACATAGGTCAACAGAAAATGGTTTCATTCATGGTTAATGAGGTATGAATCGATAAGCCCACAAATTTTGTGGCAGTTGTTCGACCTATCCTTCTTTTGCTCCAACCATCCTCTTTTTTAGCTCTCCCAAGATAACTTTTTTAGCAACTTTGGCTTGTCCATTTTCTTGAGGATGTTCTATAGATGTCACCCTATGTTTGATGTCGATACCTTCAAACAAGGAGTTGAGTTTCTTGTCGATGAAATGTGATTCATTATCAGTGACAATTGTAAATAGAATTATAAATCTTGTCACGATATATACTCTTCCAAACAAATCTTTGTACATTATGGGCTGAGATTACTATCAATCTAGCTAAAGATGTCAATTTTCCCATCAACCTCTAGTCCTCTTCCATTTCTAAGACTTCTTATTTCTAAGATGGCTTAACAGTTATTCGGGTTTGCCTCAATCATCTATTAGTAAGGATGAACCCTAGGAACTTTTCCCTTGTACACTGAAAATGCATTTTTTTAATTCAACCTCATGAAATGCTTTCTTAATTCCAAGAATACTTCGACTAGGTCATGTGTATGATCACTTGAACCCTTTGTCTTCACAACCATGTTTTATACATATATCTCCATATTCCCTCCAATTTGTTTCTAGCAAACCTTGTCCATCAATCTCTAGTATGTGGCTCTGGAATTTTTTAGGCTGAAAGGTTTCACTTAATAGCAAAAATTGATTGATTTAGTCATGAATGTATTACTTTCCTCATTGAATGGGTACATCTGAATCTGGTTATACCCTAAGTATATATCTAAGAATATTAAGATTCTATGGTTGACAACACCGACTAATCTATCAATGTTTGGTGATGAATAAGTATCATTTGGACATGCTTTGTTAAGGTTCGTATAATTTGTGCACATTCGCCACATTGGCTACCATGTATTGTATTGTACTTCTTGAATGAACTTAACCCTTAGTAATTTTCTTACTTTTTCTTGTACGATCTTATGTTGTTCTATTCCCAATTTTCTTTTTTTTTTTAGTATGGATTTGGCTTCTTTACAAACCAAAAGCTTATGGCATAAGAATGCTTGATCAATTTGAGGCATGTCGGTAACTGTCCATGCAAACAAATCGAATTTATCAATTACTGTATTTTCTCATTGTTCTGATATTATAGCGGAACTTGTGTACATCACTTGATGCTGACTCCTCCCTAGCTCAAACAATTTTACCTTTTTAATAGGCTCTGCTTATTCTAATTCTTTAGAGTGGCAATTTAGCTCAAGATTTATGACAGGTTGTACGGTCACTATGTTAACAATGTTAGGCTCTAATGAATATGTCAAAGAGGGTTTGATTTTTAAACTAGCCAAGTAACATTCTCTAGCAGCCCTTTTATCAACATGAGTTTTTGCTATATTACCCTCTGGAGTAGGAAACTTCATGACTTTATAAAGAATAGAGATTATTGCCCCCAATTTATTCAATGAAGGTCAATAACTCGGTTAAAACAATTATCAAGTCAAAACTTGGTATAAAAGTCTATGTAGCCTTTCATGGAAACTTGTTCTCCTACAAATCCTATCAACGAGTCATTATATGGAAAAGTTATGCTTTGGAATCTCTAACTCCTTGAACATGTTCCATACAAGACATCAATCAAGATCCCTTGATCCATGAAAGTCTTTCAGATGATGCAATTAGCAATTTCAATGTTGATTACCATCCAATCATCCTGTTTGGGATCTACTACCTTGAAATCTTTGTCAGGAGACCTTGAAGAGGTAGCTCAGCCACCAGTAAAGCCTCATTCTATAGTGTTAATGATTTGCTTATGGTTTCAGGATGCTTGTGAGCCTTCCTCTCATAAAAGCCACTTCAACTATTTCCTTTTTCTAATTCTTGTCTTGACATCACTTTACCATGCTCGTGATATTGATACTAACTTCCCTAGCTGAAATCTTCACTCCTAAGTTGGTACTGATTAGTGTTTGGACAGTAAACATTATCTTTCAGGTGACTGTACTTGATCAAGTATTCGATCTTATCTTTTAGTGTGGTGCATTCTTCATTGGAGTGATCCGTGTTCCTGTGGTATCGACATTGCTTGGAGGGATCAACATTTGGGGGAGGTGTTGGCCTTCTTGGGCATGGTCATTAAATCAATGGCTAAAGCTTGTTCCATGACCCTTATTCGGATAGTTGTGAAACAGGTATACTGTGTGTATAGTGGTCCTTTCGAAGGGTGATCACCGTATTGGTCATTCTTCTTCCCATGCCCTTCTTTGTCTAGATCTTTTTTATGGTGGTTTGCCGTCTCTACCCAAACTTAATTCCTAAATTAGGCCAATTCCAGCATCTTCATAAAGGATGAAACTTGTTATCGGAGATTATCCATGTCTTTATGGGGTTTTCAGCACAAGTTGACAGACTCTCGTAGTTGTAGTGTCATGATCATATGGTGCAAGGCAACAGCTGAGTCAAGATTTCGGAAGCTTAGAGCTACCTTCACAAATATCTCCATGAAGACCCTTAAGGTTTATTTCTTTTCCGAAGTAGGGAGATATGCATATATAACTCCGAACCCTCAATATCAAAAAATGAATTTTAATTTCTCATGACGGGCATTAACAACTTCCTTTATTCATTCATATATACCAAAAAAGAGAATTGTATTAAAGATTTGAATGTCACTAGATAGGTCTTCCAAAATAGAGTTAATTAACAAAATTTACCATGTAATTCCAAACATGAAATAAATAACATACTCTCTTAAATACGAGAGTTTATTGTTTAGTTTAATTGTGTTGATTAGACTAATTGCATTGTTATTTTCTATTGTAAGATTGAAGGAATGAACTGTATGGTAACTAATGTTCTTAACATGAATATGTTATTGATTGTCTCAATCAAATGACTATAAATTGCCTCAGTCAAAATGAATAGCGGTTTACCTGGAAAGCGAGGCTGAATCATCACGGCCAATTCGGGATGCTTAATCAACTGATCCAATGCAAAGTGTTGAGTGTTCAATTTGGTCAATGCACGATGAATAATGTCCTTATAACCTTTCTCAATTGCCAAGTGCACAACTGATTTTTCTTCATTGTTTGTCCAAAATAACGCAACTCGCTCAACCAATTCTAGGAAACCTTTCTCAATGGTCTGTAACTGTTCAGAAACTAGAATCTTCATTACATCTTCATGACCATTCAATAGGGCCTCGTGAAAGAAAGTATTTCCTTCCTTGTTCTTCTTTAGGATCTCATCCAGACCCTCTTTAGGCTTTTTAGAATATAAATAGCCGAAAGAATGGAGAATTTTACAAAACAATATCTCAAGAATAGATATATGCCCAGCTCTTGCAGCAACATGCAGTGCTGTATCACCATTTTCATTATCAGCAAAGTTATAGGGTCCTAAATTTAGAAGGCACCTCCTTATGCATGCATCATTTCCATGCAGAGCTGCTATATGCAGTATGCTGTTTCCCATAGGGCTCTCCCAATCAATTATAAACTTAATCTCTCTCCAGTATGATTCCAATTTATTATTTTTTATTATATCACATGCTTTCTTTGAGAAATATGCCAGATCATGTTCTTCCTGATCAGTTCTTGAAGATCCCTCTCTTTGATTGGAATTCATTTCAATATCCATTAAGCTTTCAACTACTTCTTTCCCCTGTTAAGAAATACAAAATTACATATAAATCCATCAATATTACTGCAAATATTTTAAGTCACTCTATGTTCTTTCTTCCTTTCTTGTGTGCAAACTAAAAAAACAGTCTCTAATGTCCATGAGAAAGTATGTTCAAATCAGTATACAGGAGAGAAACAATTTATTTTTTTTTTGTAAAGAAACAAAAAAATTTGAAAACAATTTTATCTTATCATACAATAAAATGTAAAGAAAATTATATTAGAATTACACTTACCTTACTTTTTTTTTTTTTAACCTTTATATTACATCTCTTGGGATGTAAATGCAATCCTTATACGTATGACATTTAGTAAATATTTTTTTCTGACATAATAAATTAAAATATGGCTAAAAATGCATTGGCAAAACATTCAAAAAATATCACAAATTATACATAAATGCTAATAATAGTTTTAACATCATGAGTATACACATAAAATGACGCAAAACTATAATAGTGATATTTATAATTGTTGACATTTTTTAAGAAAAGAGATTTGTTTACTTTAAGGGTTTTTTTTGTGGATCGAATAAGGAGCAGGATGGATATCTTATCTTATATCAAGTGTGTGTTGGACCAATATGATAGGATAAGTGTCCTATCATCAACTTATCATATCCTACTGTCTAGTGTAATTTTTATCCTGAAGGCGAAGATGGATTAGAAAGTAAAAGGATAAGATTATTTTTTTACTTTCTCATTTGTTATCTCCTCTTCTCTCAAGCTTGACTATCCCTGTATTGACTTTCCACTCTCATAGCCGTATCTTTCAATCTCCAATTTTTTCTATTTGAAACATGTTCTTTTAACAATTTTATTTTTTGTAAAGTAAATTTAAATATTTTAATAAAAAGTAACTTTTTATTTATGTGTACTTATTAAAAAGACAAAAAAAATAACTTGAATTAAATTTATTATAAAATTATATTTAAATTTTTAATAAAGGTATTTTTTATTTTAATATTATTTATATCATATTCTAGCATAATCTGTCCACCTCAAACGTAAGATAAGATAAAATAATCATATTTGTTTTCTTATATCAGTGTGCATCAAACATAGAATAGATAGCTCTTATCTTATATTTTCTCTATTCAACTCTTCTATCTTGTCGTATTATATCATATCCTTACAAATAGACCTTAATAGTAGTATAAGAGACTTACTTTTTATCTTCACATTTCATTTACTTAAACTTTAATTACTAATATTAGTTATTTATTACCAGAATGTTATTAAAGACTTTTAGCAATATTTTTATTAAAGATAAAAAAAATTGTCTACAATTATATGTGTAAGTTTTTAAAATTCAAAAAATTTAATGGACTAAAAGAAAAAAATACATACTTGCACATAAAAAAAAATACTCATTCCTTAAAAAGAATGGATAATTTAATTGGAGGAATTGAAGTGTATGTCTTATTTAAGTGTTAATTATTTCTTGGTGTCTTCACCAAAAAAAAAATCTTGGTGTGTTGCATTTGCCCATATCATTTAGTAAAAAAATACAATATAAATTAATTAATTAATTAAAATGTTCTTAATATTTTAAAAAGTGTATTGATTAACACTTTAAAAAATTTAATATATATTTACAAAATTTAACATGTCCCTTCCAAAAAAAAGTAGAAGAAGTCACTCTTAAGTACAATAAAAAGGAAATATTCATAAATTTATTTATTTCCGTAAAGATTTTGTTAATCTTTTGAAAATTTTTGTTTGAAAAAAATCATAATTCATTTCATTTTATAGATTAAGTATATGAATTTAATTAGTATGAATTATCGGTGTAAAAGGTTTTACATTGACATTCAACCACAATATTTTATTTATATAGTAAGTTTGTTGACGTTACCATTAATACTTTAAAAGTTATATAAATGAAGAATTATGGTTAAAATTTAGTATAAAACTTTCTTACACGGTCACTGCATATTAGTTAAACACTAATTATATTAAGTACATGACAATATTATTTGGTAGAAGTTAAATAAGAAGTGAGTATGTGTAAAGAGAGAGGCAGTGGGATAGAAAAATAAGAGGGATTTGATAAAGTAAATGTTGAAGTTAAATAAAGGATATTATTGATATTTAAAAATGTAGAAACTAAAGAGGACAAATGTTTTTATCAATGGTGTGTGTGTGTCTATATATATATATATAATATGAGAGATTCGTTAAACAGACATCCTAAATAACTCTTTTAAACTTACTCTTGTTGAAGTAACTGTATATATCCTCTCTCCAAGTCTCTCTTTATATTATATAATGTCACCACTTTCATTTATAATTACATTATTTTGTAACCAATTCTAAATTATACTTCCACATATCTAGATCTGATAAGTATAAAATCTTTTTTTTAATATGTTTACTTCCTATTTGATAATATATTATTTTAAAATTAAAAAAATAAATTTGATAGTTATGATTTTATTAGTTATAATTTTTATTTAAAAATTTTTTTGTAGTTACAATATTTTTTTAAAAATATTTTTTTAAAAGCATATATATTTAAATTCCAATTCATCACATATTAATTTAATTTAAATGGTTATCACGTTAAAAAAATCATTTAATTCAAATATATACTTTTGAATTCAAAATTCATTAACATGTAATGTATACTTAAATTAAGAAGAAGAACGAGAGGAGGAAGAAGAAGTGAAAGCAGAAGAAGTGGAAGAAGGAGAAGAAGAAGAAGAAGAAGAAGAAGAAGAAGAAGAAGAAGAAGACAAAGGAAAGCAAGGAAACAGAAGAACAGGAAGTGGAAGAACGAGAAGAGGAAGAAGTGTAAGTGGAAGAAGGAGAACAATAGCAACAAGAAGAAGTAGTATAAGGAGAGGCGATGAAGAAGAAGAAGAAGAAGAAGAAGAAGTGGAAAAAGGATAAGTGGAAGAAGCACAAGTGGAAGAAGGAGAAAAGGAGGAAAAAGAAGAAGGAGAGGAAGCAAAGGGAAGAAGAAGAAGAAGCAGAAGAAGTGGAACATGGAGGAGAAGAGGAAGAAGATGAAGAACACGCGTAAGGAGAAGATTTGGGGGAAGGAGAAGAAGAGAAAGAGCAACAAGTGGAAGCAAAAGAAGTGGGGGATGGAGGACAAGAGGAAGGCGAAGATGGAAAGGGAAGAAGAAGAAATAGTGGAAGGAGAAGAAAGGGAGTAAGGAGACGAAGAAGAAGAAGAAGAATAAATGGAAGCGGAAGAAGTGGTAGAATGAGAATAAAAGGAATAGGAAGAAGTAGTGGAAGGAAAGGGGATGAAGAAGAAGAAGTGGAAGAAGGAGAACATTAAGAGGAAGAAAAAGTGAAAGCAGAAGAAGTGGAAGAAGAAAAAGAAGAGGAAGACAAAGGAAAGAAAATAAACGAAAGAAAAGGAAGTGGAAGAACTAGAAGAAGAGGA
Source organism: Psophocarpus tetragonolobus (assembly GCA_037954015.1). NCBI lineage: Eukaryota > Viridiplantae > Streptophyta > Magnoliopsida > Fabales > Fabaceae > Psophocarpus > Psophocarpus tetragonolobus. Next base: position 70,235,887 of record CM075690.1, on the reverse strand, counting down.
AGAAGTGTAAGTGGAAGAAGGACAACAATAGAGAGAAGAAGAAGTAGTATAAGGAGAGGCGATGAAGAAGAAGAAGAAGAAGAAGAAGTGGAAGAAGGAGAAGAAGAGGAAGAAGAAGAACAAGTGGAAGAATGAGAAAAAGAGGAAGAAGAAGAAGTAGTGGAAGGAAAGATGATGAAGAAGAAGAAGAAGTGGAAGAAGGAGAACAAGAAGTGGAACGAGAACTAAAGGAAAAGAGAGAAGAGTAAGCAGAAGAAGAAGGAAAGCAAGGAATGGGAGGAAGAAGAAGAAGTGGAAGAAGGAGGACAAGCAGAAGAATTGTAGGCAAACGAAGTGGAAGAAGCAGAAGAAAAGGAAGAAGAAGAAGAAGTGGAAGAAGCAAAAATGGAAGAAGGAGAAGAAAAGGAAGACAAAAAACATGTGGAAAGAGAAGAAGTGGAAGAAGGTGAACAATAAGAGGAAGAAGAAGTAGTGGAAGGAGGTGGGATGAAGAAGAAGAATTAAAAGAAGGAGAACGAGTGGAAGAAGGAGGAAAAAGAAGAATGAGAGAAAGGAAAGGGAAAAAGAAGCAGAAGAAGTGGAATATGGAGGAAAAGAGGAAGAAGATGAAAAAGAAGTGTAAGCAGAAGATTTGGGGGAAGGAGAAGAAGAGGAAGAGCAACAATTGGAAGCAAAAGAACTGGGAGATGGAGAAGAAGAGGAAAGTGAAGACGAAAAGGGAAGAAGAAGAAGTAATGGAAGGAGAAGAAATGGAAAAAAGACAAGAAGAGAAAGAAGGAGATGAAGAAGAACAACAACAACAAGTGGAAGCAGAAGATGTCGTAGAAGGAGAACAAGAGGAATAAGAAGTAGTAATGGAATGAGAGGGGATGAAGAAGAAGAAGTGGAAGAAGGATAACGAAAGGAGAAAGAAGAAGTGAAGGCAGGAGAAGTGGAAGAATGAGAAGAGAAAGAAGATGAAGGAAACCAAGGAAACAGAAGAAGAGGAAGTGGAAGAACGAGAAGAAGAGAAAGAAGTGTAAGTGGAAGAAGGAGAACAATAGGGAGAATAAGAAGTTGTATAAGGAGAGGCGATGAAGAAGAAGTGGCAGAAAGAGAAGAATAGGAAGAAGAAAAACAAGTGGAAGAATGAGAAAATAAGGAACACGAAGAAGAAGAAGTGGAAGGAAAGGGGATGAAGAAGAAAAAGTGGAAGAAAGACAACAAGAAGAAGAAGAAGAAGAAGTGGAAGGAAAATTAGTGGAAGAGGGAGAAGAGTAAGAAGAAGAAGAAGGAAAGGAAGGAAGAAGAAGAAGTGGAAGAAGGAGGAGAAGAAGAAGTGTACACAAAAAAAGTGCAAGAAGAAGAAGAAAAGGAAGAAGAAGAACAAGGGGAAGCAGCAGAAAGTGGAAGAATGTGAACAAAAGAAGGAAGAAGAAGTAATGGAAGGAGGTGGGATGAAGAAGAAGAACTGTAACAAGGAGAATGAGTGGAGGAAGAACAAGTGGAAGAAGGAGAAAAGGAGCAAACAGAAGAATAAGAGGAAGAAAAGGGAAGAAGAAGCAGAAGAAGTGGAATATGGAGGAGAAGAGGAAGAAGATGAAGAAGAAGTGTTAGTAGAGGATTTGGGGGATGGAGAAAAAGAGGAAGAGCAACAATTGGAAGCAAAAGATGTGGGAGATGAAGAAAAGAGGAATGAGAAGAAGGAAAGGAAAGAGGAAGAAGTAGTCGAAGGAGAAGAAATGGAAGAAGGACAACAAGAGGAAGAAGAAGTATAAGCAGAAGAAGTGGCAGAATAAGATGAAGAAGAAGAAGAAGAACAATTGGAAGCAGAAGAAGTAGTGGAATGAGTTGGGATGAAGAAAAGGAAGTGGAAGAAGGAGAATGAGAGGAAGAAGAAGAAGAGAAAACAGAAGAATTGGAAGAAGGAGAAGAAGAGGAAGAAGACGAAGGAAAGCAAGGAAACAGAAGAAGAGGAAGTGGAAGAATGACAAGAAGAGGAACAAATGTAAGTGGAAGAAGGAGAAGAATAGGAAGAAGAAGAAATAGTATAAGGAGAGGCGAGGAAGAAGAAGAAGGAGAAGAAGAACAAGTGGAAGAATGAAGTAGTTAGAAGGAAAGGAGATGAAGACGAATTGGAAGACGGAGAACAAGTGTAAAAAGAAGAAGTGGAAAGAGGAGTAGTGAAAGAGGGAGAAGAGTAAGAAGAAGAAAAAGGAAAGCAAGGAAAATGAGGAAGAAGAAGAAGTGGAAAAAGGAGGAGAAGAAGAAGAAGTGTATGCAAAAGAAGTGCAAGAAGGAGAAGAAAAGGAAGAAGAAGAACAAGTAAAAGAAGGTGAACAAGAGGAAGAAGAAGAAGTAGTTGAAGGAGTGAGGATGATGAAGAAGAAGTGGAAAAGGAGAACAAGAGGTAGAAATACAAGTGGAAGCACAAGAAGTGGAAGAAGATGAAAAAGACGAACAAGACAAAGGAGATGGAAGAAGAAGAAGGAGATGAAGAGGAACAAAAAAGAGGAGTGGAAGGAGGAGAACGAAAGGAGGAAGAAGAAGTAAAAGCAAAAGAAGTGGAAGGAGGAGAAGAAGACGAAGGAGAACAATAGGAAGAAGAAGAAGTAGTATAAGGAGAGGCAACGAAGAAGAAGAAAAAATGGAAGAAAGAGAAGAAAACAAAGAAGAAGAAGAATTGGAAGAATGAGAAAAAGAGGAAGAAGAAGAAGTGGGGGGGAGAAGTAGTGGAATAGGAAGAAGAGTAAGAAGAAGAAGATGGAAAACAAGGAAAGGGAGGAAGAAGAAGAAGTGGAAGAATGAGGAGAAGAAGAAGAAGTGTAGGCAGAAGAAGTGCAAGAAGGAGAATAAAAAGAAGAAGAACAAGAACAAGTGGAAGCAACAGAAGTGGAAGAAGGTGAACAAGAGAAAGAAGAAGAAGTAGTTCAATGAGTGGGGATGATGAAGAAGAAGTGGGACAAGGAGAACAAGAGGTAGAAATACAAGTGGAAGCAAAAGAAGTGGAAGAAGATAAAAAAGAGGAACAAGACGAAGGAAAGGGAAGAAGAAGAAGGAAATGAAGAGGAAAAAAAAGAAGGAGTAGAAGGAGAGGAGATGATGAAAAAGTGGAAGAAAGAGAACAAGAAGAGGCATAAGAAGTGGAAGAAAGAGAACAAGAAGGATTATAGTAAGCAGAAGAAGTTGAAAAAGGAGAAGAAAATGAAGACAAAGAACATGTGGAAAGAGAAGAAGTGAAAGAAGGTGAGCAAGAGGAGGAAGAAGAAGTAGTGGAAGGAGGTGGGATGAAGAAGAAGTGTAGGAAAAAGAAGTGCAAGAAGGAGGAGAAAAGGAAGAAGAAGAACTAGTGCAAGCAGTTGAAGTGGAAGATGGTGAACAAGAGGAAAAAGAAGTAATTGAAGGAGTGGGGATGATGAAAAAGAAGTGAAACAAGGAGAACAAGAGGTAGAAATACAAGTGGAAGTAGAAGAAATAGATGAAGATGAAAAAGAGGAACAAGACGAAGAAAAGGGAAGAAGAAGAAGGAGATGAAGAGGAAGAAAAACTTTTAAGGACTCAAAGTGAATTAGAGACTAAAAAAAAGTATTTTTGGATTTTAAGGACTAAAAGTGATTTTTGGTAAAACATTAGAAAAAAAACTTATTTAAACCTACTTAAAAATAATATTACAATTTTTACATAAAAAATTAATTTTCTTTTTTATGCAAATTAGTTAATATTTTAAAATTCCACAAAAAAATTAATATTTTAAAACTTGTTAAACAAGTTTCTACTAATTGTTGTTTTTAAATTTCAACTTTGAGTTTGTTGTTTTATTTTATTTTTGTTCTTCTTCTTTAACTATTAACAAAAATTTTCAATTAATTAAGTTGCTCGTGTATATATTAATTACAAATAAAATAACTATGATCGAGATAAGAAGATCCGTCTAAGAAAGAATTATGAAAGAAGAAAAAAGAAAAAAAACTAACACTCCGATTGGTTTAGTTTTATTTTTAAAATATTTTTTAAAAAATAGTTTTTAAGAACTATTTTTTGAAAGAAAAAAAATTATTGTTTGAAAACTGTTTTTGAAGATTTGAAAGTAAAAAAAAAAAAACTTATTCATATTTACAAAAAAAGTTTAATTAGTATGCACTTACAGTGTAAAAAAATATTATACTAGTATTAAATCACATCTTTTTTATTTATATGACTTTTAAAATATTTGTTAGTAAAGTCAACAAACTTACCACAAATTAAAGGTTGTTAATGTAGTGTAAAAAGTGTTATCCTGACCATGCATACTAATTAAGCTCTTACAAAAATGTCACTAATGAAAAGTAAAAAAAAAAAATATTTTTCTTACATTTTGAGTTTTCAAATAAAAAATACAAAAATAAAAAGCAAAACTATTTATAGCTTATCTCCTTTTTTTAGTTTTTCAAAACTCAAACACAATTTTTTAAAACTATTTTAAAAAGATACTTCACCAAATGAGCTTTTTAATTTTTAAATATTAAAATATTAAAAACAGTTTTGTTTTTTTAGTTTTTAGAAACTAAAAGGGAGACAACACTAAGTTTTATGTTTCGGTTTTGTATTTTTATTTTTAAAACTCAAAATACAAGAAGAATGGGTTATTTTTTTGTTTTTCATTAATGACATTGTTGTAAACTTGCCTATCAAACCCTGCAAGTTAACTCGTGCGTAAAATCTACTTTTAGTAAACTCTAAGTAAACTCAATAGACTTTATGCAAACTCTATAAACTCTTGAGTTTACTACAAGTCGTCGTCGAGTCAATAAATCAGCTTGTTTTGTATGCGTTTAGAGTTCAATATACTTTTATTTAGTGTGACATTCTTAAATCGAAGAACAAATGCCTCTAAGAACATCAAACTTTCAATTTTTAAAAATATCAAACATCAATAAGAATGTTCTACCATTACTATCACCTTTGAAATTTATTATTTGATAATGATTCATTGTTATACTTAGTTAATTAAGTATTCTGAAATGTATAATTTACTATCTTGACTTATGATGTTGTTAAAATGTTTAATTTATCTTATTTATAGATATTTTTTATTATTTTTATACAAAGTAAACTCTTATGAGTCTACGAGTTGAGTTTACGAGTAGAGTTTCTCGAACTCCCACTAGTCTATATAGACTCTTATGTTTTGACCTGAAAATGTAGCTCAGTAGTTGAAACAGTTAACCCGATATATATTAAAAATATAAAAAAATATAATATTGAATAATTTAATTAATGCATATTTCAAATTTAAGTTCAGATGACTTTTTCAAGTTTAATTACATAAATTAATATTAAAAATTGTTATAAAAAATAATACCTAACTTATAAATCTAATAATTAGGCATGAAAGCATATATTAAATATTGTTTCAGTATTAGAATTTTATCAAATTAAACTAGACTTATTGTTTTTTATTTAGGGAATACTAATTGACCATTATGATTAAGTGGTAAGTTAATTCATTTTATAATATTCAAGTTTATGATTTAATTTTAGGTATGATATTTTTTTTTTATTAAAATTCACATTAAAAAAATCAAATGAAGTCAACTAGATCCAGATGTCGGTTCAACTATTTTGATCACCGGTCTAACTACTAAGCAACCGGGTTTGATTGGGTCAAACCAAGTCGATTACATATCCAATCTAAAATGTGACTCGAACTGGTTGGGTGACCAATTTCTAGTCCAACCGTCCAGCTGACTGAGTACCCATTATAAAAATATGAAACAATAAAAAAAAATTAGATGTGCAAATATATAGTAAAATGTACACATTTATTGAGATTTAATCTCATTACTCTTATTACACTAATGGCATTTTTATTGGTGTTGCTTAAATCATTTTTCTTAATAAGCAATTCATACTTATTTGGTAAAGAGCATTAGAGACATATAATGTGGAGATTACAACAAACAACAATTGCTTAAATAAGCATTGATTGCTTAACTTAAAAAGCAAAAATCATGCTAAGTATATGATTCACTTAACTTAAATAAGCAATTTTTTAAGGGTGCACCACTAGAGAGAAGAGTTGCTTAAATTAGATAAATTAAAAATTATTTATGCATTAAGTATGGGTCCACTTAAGTAACTTGTGAGTGATGCACCAATAAAGATACTCTAAAATTTCTTTGGATAATTTTCTTCAAAAGTATATGATGGAAAAAATACAAAGAAAAAAGTCAAAACACTTTTCATTAGTTTTTTAAATGAGTTTAATACATATGTACTAATGATATAAAAGTGTTTTACATTGTCATTCAGTCTCAATTCTTCATTTTTATGATTTTAAAATATTAATTGGTAAAATCAACAAATTTACCATATACAAATGATTACGAATGAATGTCGGTGTAAACTTTTTTACACTAGCAGTACATAAATCTTTTTTTTTTCTTCTTAAATTATGTGAGACTTTTTACAAGTTAATTTTTAAAAAGTCCCACATTTAAAAAAAAAAAAAAACTATTTAAGTTAGCTAGCTTCTATAAATTAATCAAAATTAGTTAAAAAAAGTTGTACATCTTTTTAAAAGAATTTTATGGAGAAGTTTTTTTTAGATTTTTTTCTTTCTAGAAGTATATTTTGAAAAGCTTATCCAATCATACTTAAAATTATCCAACTATTCTCTCTTAGGTTTTCAAAACCATCCTTATTGTTATGTAAAAAAATAAAAAGTATTATGCATAATATGAAAATTTTCAAGAAAATCTATATAATTAACTTTACTTATTGTTGTCTTAAGCGAGTACATAAATTCAAATATAAAAATAATGCGAGTAACATGAAAATAGTGATTAATTAACAAAGAAAATAAATCACTTACAAGAAAAGAGTCTTAAGCACCTTGAACGCTTTCAGATTCCACTTGATGCTTCCTTTATTCTTGGAGTCTTAATTCTGAATTCTCATGTAACCTGCAAACAAGTTTTCCCCATTATTCAGACAAGAAAGAATTTATTTCCCATCCATATCACTTCTTTGAATTGATAAACCGAAAAATGGGTCATGAAATCTTAATGTCAAGTTTTTTATATTGATTTTACGAACTAATATTTTAAAAATTTATATAAATAAAAAAGTTGTAATTAAATATAGTAAATTACATACTAATTAAACTCTTAATTTTTATAATAAATATTTAAAAGTTATACAAAGAAAGGCAGAAAATGCATATAGATAGCTTATGACTTTATGAGAAATGGCAGAAAAAAATGCAAAAACCATGCAGCTAGAAGATGATAAACCATAATAACATGAGGGAGAAGAGTGATACCTCAAAAGCTTTCATACAACTTGTTGAAGTTGAAGCTTTTTTTCTCAGCTGTATGTAGAATCCAAAACAGCAATTATTGAGTTGAAGCTTTTTTTTCTCAGCTTTATGTAGAATCCAAATCAGCAATTATTGCAAGGCAATTATTGTTACAACCTTTCCCTGTCAAACAGTTGGCAGTTGCCTTTAATTAATTTCATATTCGATAAATTATTATTACTTGTTAGTATATTAATTTTCTCAGTGAAAAATCTTCAAACTTACAATCTCTTTTTTATATTTTCAACTTTACTTCCAAATCAATTTATAACTACAATTGGATGAGATTTTATCTGTTCATATCTTTCATATCAAAATATCATATCTTTTTTATCTATAGAAAAAGAATAGGAGACATAAATTGTGGTGGAGAATTTTCATTCTGTTAAATTTGGATTGAATCACTTTGAATATTTTTACGCTAAATCAATGAATTTATACTAATTTTTATTTTTATAATAAAATTTTAAAAATAAATCATATCATTTGAGTGTCTATATTATAAAATTAATTTTATTTTAAATTAATTTTTTCAACATTCATCTAAATAGGTACAATAGGATGTTGTCGAATTACGTGTAACATTTATGTTATATGTTTATCATTACTTTTAACATGTTTTTTATATACATATACAGTGAAATAATTTTTAATTCTAAAATTTAAATAAAATTAATTAATAATATTATAAGTTTAAATAGTTTTAGTTATTATAACAACAGAATTTTGTTAAGGCCATAATTTTATATTATTTCATATATTTTTTTGAAATAATTAAAAAATAATAAATAAAATTAGTAAATAATATTATCAAGTTAAATAATTTTAGTTATGATATAGATTATAAATATTATTTACAAAAAATAAAATTATTCTCAAAATTATTAATTTCTACAATACTTTGATTCTATTTTTGTTGAAATATTTATAAATTTAAATAAAATTGATTAATAATATTATAGTTTAAATAATTTTAATTATGATAGAGACTACAATTATTATTTCCAAAAGTAAAATCTTACTTAAAACTATTAATTTCTTTGATACATTATATTTTTTTGTTAAAATATCTTTATATTATTAAAATTGAAAAAATAGAGAAATTATTATTAAAAATTTAGATGAAATTCACATGCGGAGAGAGGGGGCAATGATGAAAATTCATTGTTCACCATTTCATCCCCTTTCATGTCCTCCCTAAAAGAATATCATATCATTTAATAAGTTAGATACGAGATAAAAAATTATAAAAAAATATTAAGTGTATCTCATTAAATAACATGTTTTTTTATTGGTAAGGACAGAAAAATGGCATCGAACCGGGATAGAGAATTTCCATCCCAGGAGGGAGACGTCACAAGTTGCAATTCCTCCATTAATTAACAAAACTAACTCACTAACAATTAACATTTGTCTATCCAAAAATATTTAAATGTAATTAGTTAATAATACAATAAATTAAAATAATTTTAGTTATCATAAAATTTATAAATATCAGTGACAAAATCTACTAAATATTACAAATATATAATTTAATGTAATTAATTTGTAATTTTTTTTAAAATATATGCTTTAAGCAAACTTATGGCTCTCGATGTTGGTCATAAACTAAATGTTAATTATAATCTATTATGTTTTAGTGTTTTTTTGTTTTGGTACATTATGTTTTAAGTTTTATTTTAGTTTATTCTTTCTATTTCGTTAACTTTTAATAGCTTCAAAATTTTTAAGTAATTAAAATTAAAATAGTAGTAACTAAAAATGTGACTATCTTTATTTTAATCTATTAATCTTCCTAAATCATATCCACACAACCAATTAAATTTACATTTTTTTTATCAATTTTTGAATTTTGGGTTATGCATTGGTTCTGTAATTTGACTTTGTGATTCTTCTTCGCTATACCAGTTTTTTCTTGTTGGTTTGATTACTACTACTTATAAGACCAAGATTACCACATAAATTGCTTTTCATATTTGCATGATGTTTATATAAGAGTCATATTTATTTTTAAGCCACATACATTATATATCATGTCATCAAACTTCAACAATAAGAATCAATGTTCCTTATTAGTAAAATACAACTTATTTTTCAATTTCAAAGATGTCTTAATTCAATCTTGTTTTTCAATTTCTACTTGAACCAATTTTTCAATATAATACATTTTTTATCCGCTATACTACACATGACGTTAGGTTGTCCATAATTTCTTTTAGGGACCATTTTCCAATATAACACTAACATGTTAAAAAATAGTTTTCAATAAGTAGTTGTTCCTAACTTCTTTTAGACTTTAGGGATTTACTCATTTTTAATGTATAAAATTGTATTTTTCTTCTTTTATTTTGAGTTTTTTTCCCTCAAATATTATTATTATGTTGCACTTTTAAGTTTTAATCTCTAATAAGACACTAAAATCATGTTAAATTTTATTGTGTATAGCAGATAATAAATAAATAAATGGAAAATACCCAAAATAAAATAGCATCATATTTTTAGAGAAAAATATTTAAATTAAAAATTTTAAAACTTCCTAATAAATATATTATCCTAAGTTTATATTGCATTTTATTTAAAGGAAAAAGGGTTTATATTAACATGAAAAAAAGAAAACAAGATGTGTCATGTACAACTAGTATACAATAATTATAAAACTCCCACACTATCTTCAATATTCCTATGAGGACAAAATAAAAATAGTATATAATAATTAAAGATGCACTTCTCAAAATTTAGTATAATTACCTATGCTTTTTTTTTTTCAAATTACAAAAACTTATTTTACTTTTACAAACTTATTATAGTTGTATCCTCTCTTTTCCAAGCTATAGAGACCTCTATTTATTTTTGCATTATTCTTTTATAAGTAATTATTAGTCGTTAATATTTTATTATTGCATTATTACATTTTATTTTGTGTGAACATGATATGAATTTTTTTGTTAAGCTTCGTAACGGTATGACAATGGAGGTGAGAAAAGTGTCAGTTGTAACGTTAGAAAAATATAGAGATGCATATATGTAATAGCATACAAAGACTAGGAGGTACATGTGTGATAAATGTTTAAATTACCTATTTTTACATAGTTAAAATAGAGCAGTTATCTAATTTATTCTCATTTAAAGCCTTGTTTCCCTCTATTTTCTCTTAAAAGGATATTTATTTAGGAATTTTATATTAGCTTTATAGTCATGGTTATCAAAATCGCAAGTTAACTCATAAAATCGTACAAGTTTACAAGTCCTTGACAAGTTAAATCTCATGTAAAATTGAAAAAGTATTAAACTCAATAAAATCGAAGCAAACTCATAAAATTAAAGTAAAATCAGTAAAATCGGAGTAAACTCATGAACAAAATTTCTTAGGTGATATTTTTCTATGTTGACTCTAATTTTGAGTGCTTTGAATATAATTTGTTCTTATGTCTAAAATGGTTTTGAAACTTTTGAGTATTTTAACTTTAATTTCTACTTATTTGGAGTAATTTAAATTTATTATGTGGATTTGAACTTATTATGTATTGAAAATTTTCAATTTTTATGTGATTTATAATCATATTTTTAATGACATAAACTCTTACGATTTTACGAGTCAAGTTTACGAGTCGAGTTTACTGCACTCCCACGAGTTTACTTAAATTCTCGATTTTAATAACCTTGTTTATAGTTATTCATATTTTTACAATTATTTTTGTAGTTTCAGTTGTTCTGAGAAAGGTTGCGAGGAGGACTGAAGAAATGCTAGAGAATTCAAGCTAATTGGTGTTGTAACAGCTCTCACGCACCCAACGGCTAAGCTAGGAGCGCCCAGTACTGCTTGGTAGAGAGTACTCCAAAGTTCTATATGGACACTGCCTAACACTCCATGGTCGGCCACTGCTCGAGTGACTTGGTCCCTAAGTCAGTGAGTACCTAGCGCTTAAACAAAAATTGTGCGACAAGTTTTACTTCAATGCCCAACACTCACGATGTGAATGTTGGGTATTGCGATTTGAGACTATAAATGGGCATCTTTTGTTTTAAAAAAGGGTTACACACATTGCTGAAATAGGACACACTCCATAGTCATCTCTGTCCATTCTCTACCTTCATCCATCTCCGATGGTTAGTTAGGTTTTGTTATTTTGTTAGGATTTGATTTAACTAAATTTGAACTCTTGTGTATTTTTGTTCTTTTAATGTAATTTTATTATTTAATGTTGATGTTCTTCTTTACCCTGTAGATTTTACTAGTTGAATGAGCTTGAGAGAGGATTTTGACTTGTAAAATGAGAAGAACCTCCAATGGGGCTTATTTATAGAGCGACAGTAAAAGTCATTGATCATCTTAAGTTCATTTTCTTAATGTGAGTTATTTGGTTTTAGATTATGCGAGGATCGATAGTCTAATACTCAAATAGTTTAATTCCTCACTTGCAAGAGATTAAGGCTAAAGATACTTTTATGGGTAAGGGGAACATGAGTAGTGAATGATGATTATGAGTTCATTTATAAACTTGAGGGATGGTTTAGTGAAATCAAAATCCAACTAAATCACATTCGTGTAATTGCATTTTTTTTTTATACACTTCTATTTACTTTATGGTTTTGTAATTGTTAGTATAAAATTTATATCCTTTTCGTTCGTACAAGTAAAAAGTATTAAAACTTCTTATATAAAGTTTAGGGTTTTAGGGTTTAGAGTTTCTCTATAATCAAATAAAGCAAAAGCAAAATAAAGAATGAATATCAATTACAGTTCTAAAATGAATAAATTTTTATAAAGAATGAATATGAATAAATTTTTAAAATCTATCATATTTTTATAAATGCTTTTGGGGTAAGAAATTAGAAGCGTTACAATTTTTCTTTTTAAGTTTTTTATTTTTATTTTAAAAACTCATAACACAAGGTGAAGAAATTGTTTTTTGTTTCTCATCAAAGAAACTTCCACAAATGAGTAGGTGTTCTCATTTTCACAAATAGTTTTTTAAACAACACTAAGACAAGTTTTTTATCATCTTCTAGAAAATAATTCTTAAAACCTACTTTTTAAAACTATTTTTAAAAACTAAAAACCAAAATCCCAACAAACATTATTATTGAAAATTTGGTGAGGATGGCATGAAAGTGTCCTCGGACTCAATTGAAGAGTGAAGAAGGTGGCCTAATTGGAATGGTGGATGGTTTTGAAGGAACAAAAGTAGTCATCAACATGCGTTTTGGATAATACATTTTTTCTATTTTAAGGTCCGAAATATGCATTCCAGATAAATAAAAATAAGGTCCGACACACATTCAAAATGTATATAAAGCTTAAAAAGTCTTTTTTACGGCATTTTCGAATTACGTAAAATGTAAGTCCATAATGACTATTTTGTAAACATCCACCCCTTGGCTTTTCTCCTTTTGTACCCCGAAATTTTAAAATTGTTATCATTCATATTAAGGTAATGTTGTTTAATGTTACAGATCAAATCAACATATATGCAATACTGCATTTTGCATTTGCATACATATTATAAACCATAGATTCACAATTCCGTAAAACACATTTTAGATCACAACATCTACAGTTATGTAACTACATAATTACATATCATTTTAATGTACTATAATTCATATATATTATAGATTATGAGTTCCGTAACATAATGTATCGAGAATTACATAATTTGTAATTACGTGCATAATTAGAAATTATGTGATGCACAATGTATTTTTTATGCACTTTTTACTTTGTGTCTGCCAATTAAATTGAATTCAACCCTTCCATATTCATCTTTCACAATTCTCACTTATCGCAATCGGGTTGGGGACTCCAGGCAGGAGCTGTATGTGGGGTGGGGGTACAGGGCACAGATGGAAAAGAGGGTGTTTTAAGAAATTAGGATTTTTGGGATGCAAATAGAAATTTAGTGGGTACAAATAAAAAAGACCCCACCCCATAAACGTTATAGAATACCGATTTACAATGGAGGTGTAAGAAGAAAAGTATAGGATGCAAGAAGCAAAGGCGGAAAGATGAAAAGGAACTAGAAAAATTTCATGTAGAGCCCAAAAGCTAGATTGGCAATAGGTTCAGAGATTGATCTATCTTAGAATCATGTGCTATATTGGAAAGTTTACGGCTATTCCACTCTAATATGAAAGAACAAAATTTTGGATATTTTGTCTCCTACCTTTTATTTGACATTTTGCACCTACTCTTTTAATTTATTTTTTTTTTAAATTTCCACGATTCACGTTAACTGCTAGTGTTAAAAATCCAACAACTAACATTTGGATGTAAAAGATGTATGTTTTCATTAGTGGTTCGATTTTTGACCCATGACAAATGACAATTAACAAACAATCAACGTAATCACGTATCGGTTGGACAAAATTTCATAATTTCTAAAAGATTGGGGCAAAATGTCATGGAGAACAAAATTTCCAAAATTGAGAAAAGTACAAAAAGTGCAGTCATGCCTTTTTTTCCATGCAAAAATCAAACACATGTTAGAAAATTTAAAATAACTAATGCATCTTCCTCAGCAAACTGAACTATATACCCTTAACAGATCAACACCCTTTTTTTATGGTGCAGGATTCGTGCAATTTTAACTTAGAATTGTACTTAAATTCCAGAACATGATTGGGTCTACACTGATGAGAAATCTGCTTCATGCACTGTCTTTGTATTCCATATGTACAGGGAAGCAATTTTTCCTTTTAATCCATTTGTTAGTCTATTAATGCTCAGTACTGCACATGAAGTTTAGGTAGTTTATTTTGTCTTTTTCATTGCATTATTGCAACCTTTTTTTTTTTTCTTACTGGTAATTTATATTGAATATTTAGCTTAACATCATAAATGACTAACTAGTATGGCAAACTTGTTAGTTTCATTATGGGGTGTTTTGGGTCGTGGAGGGGCTTTAGTTAGAGAAGTGAGGATACATACAATAGGATAGGCAAGAAATAAAACATGCTTGCAAAGTTATGCTTTGAACAAATTTCACACTTTCAGAAGTATGAGAGTCAATAGGGATCGTTAAATGCCACATGTTATGAAGTTCTGAATTACTTAGCGATTCAAGATTCAGCACTTGTACCCCTTTCTCCTCCCTCCCACTCCTATGGCATTCAAAGGAAGAAGAGCTGGAATGCAAATGAATTATTAATTCTAAAATTTCACTATCTGCATATGAAAAAAAATGTATAAATAAAAATAACTACACAGCAATGTTAGGGTGGAAATCACAAGTCCCGGGATCTTTTAAGAAAAGGGACAAGTCTAGGCTGTTAAACCTTGAATTTACTTGAGATAATGAATTTTATAAACTTAGCAATCAATAATTGAATATACGATGATAATATAAATTTTGTATGTACAAATTGGTGTATCACTTCCAAACATCTTACCCTTTATTCAATTTACACTTCTGAGGTTAGAGTACTTGGAGCATAATCTTCATAAAGCACCTTTTTATAATGGATCCTGCATTGATCATACAAGCCATTTTAGCAAAAGCATCCTATTCCAATCTTGAGATAATTCTCAAAGGTAATATACAACAATTTACAAAAGTCACCCAACCCAGGCTAATTTCTCTGATATTTAAATAAAAATAAATAAATAATTAATTAATAAATAAAGTGCGGGTGAAATGTCATTCCATTCTAGGACCACTTCCCCAACGTGTATTGTCAAAAACCGTGATTTGTGCAGCAGTAATTGACGTGACGTAACTTTAGGATGTCTTTATATTTGATGTGTTGTATTCATGCAACAGTTGTGTGTTGTTTTTATTAGGATCATTTATGTTTAATTAATCCCGTAATTATAGGGATCTGTTTTTACGATTAGCAGTCTGCATTTCCTAAAATATGTAGTTGACTCATGTATATTTATAGAGGTTAATAACCTCATAATAATAAGATAAGAAACTATCCTATTTCTTCTAAATTTCAGATGGTATCAGAGCACCCGATCCCTGGGAGTCTCTGACCGTGCCATCAAACCTAAACCGCAGCCTTCATTGCTGCGCGACCTATAACCTAAAATCGCAGTCTTCATTGTTGCGCTACCTTTAAGTCTTGGTGCTAGCCTTCATTGCAGCAGAATTCTCTCCCTTAATCTCACCTTGTTATGGCTCAAGTCGTGAACCTGGAAACTGGGGACAGCCCTCAAACCATTGGAGAAATGCAGAATATTCATCAAACTTATCGATTAAATGGCAAGAACTATCTCAAATGGTCTCAAATCATTAGGACCATCTTGAAAGGAAAAGGGAAGATCAGTCACTTGACCGGTAATGCACCTAATGAAACTGATCCTAAATTCAAATCACGGGATGAAGAAGACTCTATGATTATAGCGTGGCTGTGGAATTCGATGATTCCAGAAATCAGTGATACCTGTATGTTTCTGAAATCAGCAAAGGAAATTTAGGAGGCAGTTGAACAAACTTATTCTAAGGCGAAGGATGCTGCTCAAATCTATGATGTAAAAGTGAAAACCGTGGCTGCCAAACAGGGAAATAAATCAATCACGAAATATGCCAATCAACTCAAGTCTCTATGGATGGAATTGGATCACTATCGAGTTATAAAAGCAAAGTGCTCAGAGGACTCAGCAATTCTAAAGGAGTATATTGAACAAGATAGGGCCTATGATTTTTTTGGTAGGCCTAAACCCTGAATATGACCAAGTCCGAGTCCAAATCCTGGGAAAAGAAAGAGTTCCAGGGCTTAATGAAGTGGTGGCCATTATCCGGAGTGAAGAAAGCAGGAGAGGGATGATGCTGGAAAACCCAACCATCGAAAGCTCTGCAATGATAGCTGAAGGAGGAACAATTATGATTGCTAACCAGAGAAAAAACTGGGTTCCCAGTATGGAGAAAAAACATGAGGAGGCTTGGTATACTTATTGTAACAAGCCGCGCCACACAAGGGAAAAATGTTGGAAATTACACAGAAAACCCCCAAGCCGAGAATGGGGGCTGAAAGATGGAAAGACCTCAAGCAGAGAATGGGGATCAAAAGGAGAAAACTCAAGCCGAGAATGGGGGCCAAAAACCCCAAGCCGAGAATGGGGGCTGAAAGGAGGCTTAAACAAAAAAGGAAGGCAAGGACAAGCATACATTGCTAATGGGCAAAGTGAAGAATCTGTACAGTTGAATCATGAAGAAATAGAACAGGTAAGATCAATTCTTAGTAAATTGGAGAAGCCCACAAGTACAGGTACGTGCTCATTGACATATTCTGGTAAGTTTCCATTTTTGTTTGGGCTCAATGTTTCAAATACACCATTTACACATTACTGGATATTAGACTCTGGAGCCACTGACCATATGATCCCCTTACCCAAATACTTCTCCACATATTCCCCATGTCCTAGCAACAAGAAAATTTCCACCGCATATGGAACCCTTATAACTGCAGCCGGACAAGGAGAGGTCCAAATAAGCCCATCCATGACTTTAAAAAATGTCCTTCATGTCCCTAAACTATCTACCAACCTGATTTCTATACAAAAACTCACCAAAGATCTCTCATGTACTGTTGTCTTTTACAGCAATGCTTGCAGGACAAGAACTCGGGGAGCACGATTGGACATGCTAGAGAATGGAATGGCCTATACTACATGGAGAATCCTAATCTGCCTACCAAGAGTCTTATATCTACATCCACCATGACCAATAAAGAGAAAGTTCAACTTTACCATTATCGGCTAGGACATCCGTCATTCCGAGTCATAAAAGTGTTGTTTCCTTCCCTATTTAAAAATTTAAATGTGGAGTCTCCATTGTGAGGTGTGTGAGTTTGCGAAACACAAGCGTGTACCTTTTCCCATTAGCAATAAGATGAGTTCTCTCCCGTTTTCTCTTGTTCACACTGATGTATGGGGTCCTGCTTATGTTCCTAATATCTCAGGTGCTAAATGATTTTTAACATTCATTGATGATTGCACCCAGGTGACTTGGGTGTTTTTATTAAAACAAAAATCTGAAGTCAGCTCCGTTTTTATCCAATTTGTCTCAATGATTAAAAATCAATTTGGGGTTAGTATCAAAAGAATTAGGTCTGACAATGCCAAGGACTACTTTAATCTTGTACTAAACTCCTTTTGCCAACAGGAAGGGATAATCCATGAATCCTCATGTGTGAACACACCTCAACAGAATGGAATTGCAGAAAGGAAAAATGGGCACCTATTAGATCAAACTAGAGCTCTACTTTTTCAAAACCATGTTCCTAAGAGATTTTGGGGAGGAAGCTCTTCTTACTGCCACCTGCCTAATTAATAGGTTACCCACTAAAATTTTAAACTCAAAAAGTCCAATGGAAGTTCTATCCTCATTCTACCCACACTTAGACCCTACAAATAAACTCCAACCTAGGATTTTTGGGTGTGTATCCT
Source organism: Psophocarpus tetragonolobus (assembly GCA_037954015.1). Lineage (NCBI taxonomy): Eukaryota > Viridiplantae > Streptophyta > Magnoliopsida > Fabales > Fabaceae > Psophocarpus > Psophocarpus tetragonolobus. The sequence goes on along the minus strand of CM075690.1, from coordinate 70,218,179 downwards.
TTGTGCATGTTCATAGTAATGAAAGGGAAAAGTTGAATCCCAGGGCTGTTAAGTGTGTCTTCTTAGGGTACTCTACCACACAAAAGGGGTACAAATGTTTTCAACCCCTCTCAAAAAGATTCTATGTGTCAAGAGATGTCACCTTCAATGAACAAGTTACTTTAAACAGCCTCATCTTCAGGGGGGAGACAGTAAAAGAGGAAGATGAGACTCTCATGTTCCCAAATATGATGTTCGGACCTGAAATTGTACCTGAAACTGAGGGAAGTATTGAGCATTCTGCACCTGAACAACCTGAACCAGTGACACCTCCTACATCTGCACCTGAACCAACGAAACAGCCTGCACCTGCACCTGATGCCGGAGGAAAGTTTGGGAAAAACCTGGTATATTCAAGGAGAGAAAAGGCCATTCCAGGATCCGGCAATGTCCAAGAATCCAACCCACCGTCACTGCATGAGGTAACACCTTCAAATCCTATAAATTTAAGTGATTCTAATGAACTCTTGTCTGAAAATATAGAAGCATAGGTGGACCAAAATCTAGACTTGCCCATTGCCCTTAGAAAGGGAACTAGAACATGCACCCAACAACCACGTTACCCATTGTCAAATTTTTTATCCTTTGAAAAATTCTCTCCTACCCATAAAACTTTTCTCACTAACCTCAACTCCACACACACACCTTCCTCTGTATCTGAAGCATTGACTGACAGGAAATGGAAACATGCCATGGATGTGGAAATGGAGGCGTTACACAAAAATAGAACATGGGAACTTGTCATCTTACCTCCTGGAAAAAAACCAGTTGGATGTAAGTGGGTGTATACAATAAAGTATAAGGCCGATAGGACAATCGAACGTCACAAAGCAAGGTTGGTGGCTAAAGGCTTCACTCAAACCTATGGAGTTGATTACTTGGAAACATTTGCCCCGGTTGCTAAGATGAACATGGTCAGAGTAATATTGTCATTAGCAGCTAATAATGATTGGGATCTACAACAATTTGATGTGAAGAATGCCTTTTTGCATGGAGATCTTGAAGAAGAAATATACATGGAATTGCCACTTGGTTACAACGGACATGTTGCTGCTGGAACTGTTTGCAAACTAAGAAAGGCTCTATATGGGCTGAAACAATCCCCAAGAGCATGGTTTGGAAGATTTACCAAGGTCATGACAGGTTTGGGCTACAAACAGAGCCAAGGAGATCACACATTATTTATCAAACATTCAGTTTCAGGGGGAGTAACACTTTTATTAGTGTATGTAGATGATATTATAGTAAGTGGGGACAACAAGCAGGAACAACAAGTGTTAAGTGAATGTCTTGCCACTGAATTTGAGATCAAGACGCTAGGGAGACTTAAATATTTTTTGGGAATTGAAGTGGCTCATTCCAAGAAAGGGATCTTTATATCTCAACAAAAGTATATTACTGACTTGCTTAAAGAAACAGGGAAGACAGGCTGCAGACCAGCAAATACTCCAGTTGATCCAAATATAAAATTAGGAAGTATGGAGGAGGATACTGCTGTGGACAAGGAGATGTATCAAAGACTTGTGGGCAGGCTTATCTACTTATCTCATACTAAACTAGACATTGCTTTTGCTGTAAGTCTAGTTATTCAATTTATGCACCAACCAAAGAAAGCTCATCTACAAGCTGCCCTTAGAATTGTTCAGTACTTAAAAGGAACCCCCGGAAGAGGAATTTTGTTCAAACGAAACAAGAGTGTAAGTCTTGAAGCATATACAGATGCGGATTATGCAGGGTCAGTTGTAGATAGAAGATCAACCACGGGATACTGTACCTTCCTTAGTGGAAACTTAGTCACTTGGAAGAGTAAAAAACAAAGTGTAGTAGCTAGATCAAGTGCTGAAGCAGAATTTCGGGCAATGGCTCACGGAATATGTGAACTTCTATGGCTGAAGATTATATTGGAAGACTTGAAGATAAAGTGGGACGAACCTATGAGATTATACTGTGACAATAAATCGGCAATTAGCATAGCCCACAACCCGGTGCAACATGATAAACATATTGAAGTTGATAGACACTTTATCAAGGAAAAACTTGACAGTGGCATGATTTGCACACCATATGTGTCTACTTAGAACCAACTTGCAGACATCCTCACCAAGAGACTGAACTGCAGTAACTTTAAAGGAATTATATCCAAGCTGGAAATGGAAAACACCTATTCACCAGCTTGAGGGGGAGTGTCAAAAACCGTGATTTGTGCAGCAGTAATTGACGTGACGTAATTTTAGGATGTCTTTATATTTGATGTGTTGTATTCATGCAACAGTTGTGTGTTGTTTTTATTAAGATCATTTATGTTTAATTAATCCCGTAATTATAGGGATCTGTTTTTAGGATTAGCAGTCTGCATTTCCTAAAATATGTAGCTGACTCATGTATATTTATAGAGGTTAATAACCTCATAATAATAAGATAAGAAACTATCCTATTTCTTCTAAATTTCAGATGTACCAAAACAGTTACTTTAATCTTTAACTTGGGGGGATTGGGAAAAAAAAGAATAAAAAACCTGTATTAGTAGTTGTCCTTGTACCCATATTACTAAACACTAAACAGTAATGAACAACGGCAAAAGATTGCCAATTCAAGGGGTTACGGTAAGAAAATGCATTATCATGAGTAAGATATTCTATTTAAATTTTAAAATTACTATCAAAATGCATAAATTATGCACCATATCATATAGAAGTTATCCTTCCAAAATTAGAGAAGATGCACAATATTTCCAGCATCAATAAATTCACTAAATAGAATACATTTGTCATAGAGAATGAGATCCACATATGAGTGTTTACTTTTATTTTTTAGCAGCAATAAACTAATAATATATGCAAAATCCTTTTATAATCTACTTTTCTAAATGTCCTTTAGAAACATCTATGTCAATAGGGAAATACCATCTCAATGACCCTAGTGACAACAAGATGTATGGCTAATAAACTTACACCAAAAACCATGTTAAAGCAGTTAACTGATTATAATTCAGGATTAACCAACAATATCAGATTTTGGAAGAAAGCAATATGAATTTGATTGCATAGTGCTCGTCAATGTTACTCCACTTTTTAGCTGTGCAATATTTCCTTGTGAAAACTCTTATAATAAAAAAGAACCAATTTTGGTGAACCAATATTTCCTAGGGAAACTCTTATAATTCACTAAACATCACACACCCCAGTCTTAATCTAATACTGCCCTTATCAGCCACTTCTTCATAGATTACATTGCACAAGTGTGGAAGAGCCTAACTAACTCAGCAAGTCAATTTATATTTAAAAGACTGATTCCAGACAGAGAAGATTGACGGAGAAAGTACCTAAAAGTTTATGGAGAAAGTACCTAAAAGTCTACTCTATCTGAAAAGGTACAACAAAAACAACTATATATGGCTGTCAGTAAGTCAAACATACAATCAGAAATCTAACATAATCTAATACTTCCCCTCATGCGAGTACATATAAGTTTTATGCACCAAACTTGGAACAAATGAACTACATATGAGGTACTCTTAAGGATTTGGTTAAGACATCTACAACTTGATAATTCGAACTGATAAATTCAGTTCCATTTTCCTTGGTCAACAGTTTATCCCTAACAAAGTAAAAGGAATAGAAACAGCACAATGGGACTTAAAGCAACTAGAGGAAGAAAACACAAATCCTTCGGAAAAAGTGCAATAACATTTTGAATACCACAGACATTTGACTAGTGGCTGATTGAGATACACAAACTGTTTATATAGTAGGGTACTCTTGATTCCCATTTTCATAGACTATATTCAATTTCTCAATCTTCAATTTGCTAGAGATCATAGGAATACTTAACAGCTTCCAACACTTCCCCTCAAGCAAAAGCTTACTAAGCGTTCAGCGTGAGAAAAATGATTGGGATGGGAAAACATGGCTAAAAGAGATTATTATTAACCAAATCGAACCCTAGGAACAACAACCGCTCCAAGGACAAAGGTAGATAGTGTAATTTAGGCATAGATGGACGAAGCTAATGTAACTAGAACAAAGATGGATGAGGCCAAGCAGTTGGCACAAAGACAAGTGAGGCCAGTGCAATTGGGACAAGACCAGTGCCTCGTGCCCTGTGCCAATCAATTGACCAAAGTTTCACTTTCCAAAGTCAATAGGCAAAAGCTTGACCACCAAGCTAAAGTCACAACTCAGGCTTAACCACTCAACATAAGCAAATATGATTATCCATCCACAACAAAGACCCAAATCAACAATTAACCATCATAGGTAGAAGCTCACAATAAAAATAAAAAATAAACCACAAGAACTTGAATCTGTCTTCATAAAGGACTTTTCACCAACACCATGTGAGCACTTCAATAAGCCAAATAGTTGGGGAAATATCTCTCAAACAAGAAAATATAGCAATCAATTTCTAAGACTCTCCATTGGTTATAATTTATTGGAAATCACCAATTTTGGTAGGTTTCACTTGTCATTAAATGACTCTCCTAAAATCACTAATTTCCAACAAATTCTAACCTATCACAATGACAGTTTAAGAGTAGAGTTTCTAAAAGAGTTTCCCTAAGCAAAAACTCTCACAAACTCTCTTTTTGAGTCTCCCTTTGTAATTGGTTACAATTTATTAGAATCGCCAATCTAGATAGGTTCCACTTGTCATAAAACGACTCTGTATCCTAAAACTGATAATTTCCAACAAATTCAAACCATTCACACTGAAGTTTCAGAAAGAGTTACTGATCGGCATTCTCCTTATATTCAAGTCCACACACAAGAACACTTTTTTACTTATTAATTCAGAGTTTAAAATTTTGAGTTTAATTGGTATACACTGTGAAGACAGATTTTTTACATTCAATCACAATTCTTCATTCATAGTAAATTTGTTGACTTTATTCATTATACATAAATGAAAAGTCATGATTGAATATAAGTGTAAAAATCTTTTACACAAACCGTATATACCAATTAAACTCTAACACTTATGCACTATCAATATATGTTCAATCACAAATGAAACTTTTATTTCCATGGTTTTTAAAGTATTAATCCATAGAGTTCTGATTAAGTTCTTATTAAATTAAATGCTAATCTAAAACTTTTTCCACTAAAAGAGTCTTTTTCTCATAAATTCATTTATACAAACATGCATACCATGATCAAAGCATCAATCAATGCCGCCGCAGCTGCTGCTGCAGCCAATCTGGAGGCGGCCAGAAAAGCTCAACAAACCCACCAAACTCCGCCAAGGACGAAATCTTTCCATCATCCAAACAAAAAACCCCAATTCCCTTAGCAACCCTATTATCATCAGCAAACCCATCACTCCTAAACACCACGCAATTCCCTCTGGCCAGACCCAAATCCACAGCAGAAGCAGAAAACGCGCAATCATCCCCCAAAAACAAAACCCTATCCCCCAATTCCCCCATTTCCACCCACCTCCCACCCTCCCCATCGAGCCGAAACACATCAAACCGCACCGTCCTCTCCCACTGTATCGCGCCCTCATGACCTTCCTCGACCTCATCATCATCCTCATAGAACAAACCATCCGAGCAGAAGTAATTGCCCCAGAGATGCACGTCCAGCAGCAACAACTCCCCCTCCGACTCCACCAAAAACTTCTTGTCCCCGCCGAACACCGGCGCCGCCACAACCGCTAAGCCGCCGTCGGGCATCACCGTCACGGCGCGGCCGGTGCTGTCGACGCCGTAGAGCGCGCCGGCGAAGGCGCAAACGTCGTCGTAGGGCATCCACATATCGGGGATGATCGTAAACCACTCGTCGCCGGATCGATAGAGGACCAATTTCCCGGACACGTGGATCGTGAGAAGGGCAAATTCGTCTTTTCTCTCTCCCGTGCGCGCTAAGGCCATCTTATCCGCGCAAAGTTCCGTGTTCGCGATGAGAAACTCTGAGCCGAGTTCGCGGAATCGGAGGCGCTGCAGGTCGAGCGAGAAATGGCTCCGTTTCGGGGGGAATCGCAGGGAGCGCGAGAGCGGGTGGTAGAGGCGCGCGGTGGAGGAGCGGGGATCGAGGTCGGCTTTGATGAGCCACGGCCTAGGGTTAGCGTTAGGGTTAGGGTTAGCGTTAGGGTTAGGGTTAGGGTTAGGGTTGGGTGGATAGAGGAGAATGAGGGAGCGGTGGGTGAGAGAATACGGTTCGGGGATAGAGAAAGAGCGAGAGAGAGGAAAAGCGTAACGGCGCCATGAGAAACAGACGGAGCGGAAACGGAGAAGGTAGAGACAGCTGTGGTCGAGGCGTCGAGAGATCAGGTGGAGGAGCTCCTCTGGAAGTTCTGACCAGTCCGCCATTGATGATGAAAATTGAATAAATGAATGCGTGGCGTGATAAAGGACTCAAGGAATATATACGTGTGTACCGGTTTAAACACGGGTTCATGGAGTTAGTATATGAACCTCGGTTCACCAAGTTCGCCCGAGTTTTTAACTGTTTTTATTTTAAAAAATAATATATATATATATATATATATATATGATTGTAGAAAAAAAAAACTCAAGATTTGAATTATTAAAACATCTCTATTGGTAGGGTTCTTAAGATCACAAACCTTCACAGATTTCGATTAATCTCTAGAGAAACGTTAACAAGGCTTTCCCGAAAATGAAACTCGGCGTTTTTGGGGGAGCCGATCAAGCGGAATGTAGGAAAGCATAGCGACCTGAAGTGTGGGAGCTGTTAAGTCCTAGAGAACCAGAGGGGACAAGCGCTTTACAAGCGCGCAGTCTCGGGTCTTAGTCTTGTGTGAATTTTGTGCGATGATGGGTTTGGCCATGGTTGTTTAAACGAACAATTTTTTTATTTATGTTGTTAGTTTGTGTTAATTTTGTGACTTTATTGGTTGTACATTGTGCTATTTTAGACTTTTAGTATACAAAATATTTAGCATTTTAGATTATTATAAATGATAATATAATTTTTAGATTATAATTTAGTATGATGTAAATAGAGTTTTAATTAGTTTAGAAAATGTTATAATTTTTTATTATTTTTTAAATATTATATATATAGGGGGACAAATTCTCATGTGAGAATGATGAAAATAGTTTGTATAAAAGGTTGAGATTAAAATAACTCACTTAAAAATATCACATATCTCATTTACTGTACTACCACCTCTTTCACCACTACCTTTTTTGTACCTTACCACTACTGTGACTACCACCATCATCGCCACCGTCACCCTCTACCCTTGCCACTCCCATCATAATTGTCATAGCCACAATCACTGCCACCCTGACCCTACCCCTGCCTCCACCTCCATCAATTTCAGCACATGCCAAGTGCACGTGGAGGACCTCGTACATTTTCCCCCCACTTACTCCATCACAATCACTCCCACATTCTTCATTATCTTATCAACTGCCAGATCCCCCATCGTCTCCTTCACCCCCTTCTGATAAATTGGGTTTCTCCACCACCAAATTCTTATTCCTCACCCCTCTCTAATACTCGTATAACACGTGGCACACGTACACATACTTCACCTTCCTATAACTCTCTTTCAGCTCCTTCACCCCATCAAGATGCACCATTAAGTAAAATGTGTCCCATGTGTACCAACCAAACTTGTTCACCATTCCCAAAATGTTTTTCTCTTCTAAAATCCTTAAGCTCTCCAAGTGGCCCTTCACCATACATGTCGCCTTTTTCACCATCCTGAGTGGGTTATCCTCTGCATGCATGTACACCACACTCTCGTATGATGACCCTGTTAAGTCCCTTGACTCGCTTTCCACACACCCTTAAATTCAATTCATTAAGCTAAGTGAGAGTGACAATGGCGGTGGGGTGGTTATGGTGGAGGTAAGGGTGGGGCAGTAGTGGTAACCACTACGATAGTGACAATGCCTGTGGGGGTGATGGTGGCAGCAGTGGTTGTAACATTCCAAATTAATAATACAAAACATACTAGTGATATTTAACCACTTAATTCCCTCTACTTAAATTTGTTTCATACGATTAAATTATACACACACATACTCCAAATTATTTACTAAAATAATAACATACTATTTACATAAAACATTTTATGTCTTTTTCCTACCAAAACATGCTAAAACATAACTCATTTAAAACAGTTACATAACCTGTCAATTCTCCATTAAAACTTAGTTATTACACAACTCAAATATATAACATAACTTCAGTCAATCCATATATTTAGCAATTTGAAAGATCTAGCTTATATACATAAACTCTAATACATAAACTATTTCAAACACAAAATGAGTTACTCTGTTACTGCCACTAATTCATTGTCAATCCTGCTAATTTTGATCTTTATCGCAATCACAGGTATCTGCTCTCATGCAAAGCACGATCATCATAGTCATACAGAATACACAAACATTGCAAGGGTAAGTATAATAATACATAAAATCCATAATATAGAAAACTTAAAAATCACAACATCATTAGTTAAATCAACCATACTTATATTCTCCTGAATACAAGCATTTCACACCATAGCATGTTCAAACTCGATACATTCCAGAATATTTACATTGAGTTCGGACACCGGGGCGGCTTAAGACCCCTTCTAATTGGTGACAAGCGTTCAAGTTGCCTATGTTACAACCAATTTAAGTCTAAGCAATAATCATCTAACAACCACAAACTGATGTATAATGTGTACACCCTGTGACACACACTCGTTGTCTGAGTATGTCCTTTAGGCACCCCCTTGCATATCCGGTATCAGGACCACAATGTAAATCACAGAAATATCCCCTTGTGTATCTGATACTTTGGATTACATTTACCCCAGTTGTGTCCCTGACATCAATGTACCCCACCAAACATACCAAGGGTAAGTTACCCAACTGTAACCGCTTGCAACCAACAACATAAATAAATATATCCTCATCATGCATTCCAATCATATGTATTACAACACAATTCCAAATAAAATATATTGTCATTCTAATAAATTTAATTCATGTTACAGAAAATCAATTCAACCAATATCACTAATCAATTACCACAATAACAAATTTCACATAACATCCAAAATCAGTTCAAAAGTTAAATCAATGACAACTAACAACCTTGATACTCTTAAAATCATAATTTTTCAAAGTTAAAATAAAGAAAAAGCTTTCCTTACCTATTTCTCCTTTTCAAAGCTAACTCAAAAGAAAATAGAAAAATCCACCCAAAGAAACTTCATAGGAACCTTAGAAATCAAGATTTTCAAAGAAATTCTCTTTTTAATGGGAACGACAGGATCGAAAATGATTGGAAAAAGGTTTGTTGATTCAAGATCAGACTTACCTATAATAAAGATCACTCAGCAACATGAGTTATGGAAGAGACCGCGTTGAAATTTGTCAACTTAAAGCTAACCATGCAAAGCACAGAAGAAAACGGTGAGAGAGAGAATTGAAGCAGCAGAGAAGAAAGAAAATCGAAGAAGAAGAAAGAAAAGAAGAAAGGGGAAAGAAAAGAAAAAAACAAGAAGAAGAGAATGGGGTGAGTTTAATGTGTTTTGACTTGCTATTTGCATCCCCTTCTAAACAGATTTCCGAAAACTCCTCGAAACTCAATTAAAACTATCTGAAACCAAGATATAATTATTATATTTCACTCCTCACCTCCCAAATATTCTATCAAAATTAATTAACTAATATGATATTATAAATAAACTCAGTTATTCTCCTACTGCTATATTAATCTAAGATAATCAAATATGTAATTCCCCATAACATTTATTTCCTTTCAACTAATAATCTATTAATTAAAAAAATCCTTACAAAAATTGCGGTGATGGTGGTTGTGGTGACAGCGATGGTAGTGGCAATGGTGGTACCAGAAAGGAAGTAGTGGTGAAGGAGGTGGTAGTACAGTAAAGGAAACAAATGATATCTTTAAGTGAGTTCTTTTAATCTCAACCCTTTATTTAAATTTGGATGGATACAAAGTATTTTCATCATTCTCACATGGTCCCGTGAACCAATCCATTAAGTATGTGGGTTTTGTAGGCCAGATACAAACTCTTAAAAAAATCCATTTATTTTTACGGACTGGACTTATCCAATCAATTTAAAATATGGGCATCGCAAACTTGACCTAAATAGGTTGAATCGGTCCATTTACCAAACCTTAGAAATTGTCCTACATGGCCTAATCTTCAATAATAGAAAATAAGAATTTTACACAGAATACTAAAAAAATCATATATAATTTTACAAATTACGTATAAATATAATTTTATAAACTTATCCTTAAAGTTCAAATTAACTAATATTAAATATAATTTAAAAAATCATCCTTTAAGTTCAAATTAAGTTTATTCACATTTATTCATGAATTCTAAAGAAAAAAAAAGTTATAAATTTATAACAACTTGTAATCATAATCTTCAATAACGAACAATTATAATTTTCTACAGTATATGAATGACAAATTAATAATTTCAACAATCACATAGTAACAATAAAGTAAAGTTTCCAAAATTAAGAAAAAAACATAGAATAATAAAGAAAACACATTTGATAGCATATTAATAAAAACTCATCATTAGTTTAAAAAAATATTAATTTGAAAATTTTGAATGCTAAGTTAACCTTACCAGATCATTGGTTCAACTCGGATTAATCAGGTCACATTGGGTCAATGACATGATCGTTTAGATTCTCAACTCAATTTGGTCAAATCATAGACTCACAATCTAAACGGTCAAGCCAACGTGGTCGATCTAATTTTTAAAACTATGTTTGCAAGAAACAAAAAATATATATATATATATAATAGTTTTTATTTAATTTAAGTGAAAATATTTGAATAAATGATTTAGAGTAAGAGTTTAATGAATATAAACAACATGGAGTAACATTAATTTCTTTTTCACAAACCACATTTTTTTTTCAAGATATTTTGAACATGGATGTTTGAGGTTGGGGTTTGGGTCTAAAATTAGTTTAAACCAAACTAAAAATATAAGCATAGTTATAAAAATTGAATCGAATCAACTGGTCAAACCAGTTAAATCGAGAATCGGATGAGTCACCAGCTTGGTTTGATTCACAAATTGGTCATGCATTCAAATTGGATCAAACTGGATTGAACCAGTCGATTTTGTTAAAAATTGAAAACTGGTGGAACCAAATCGGTTTACTGCTTTTTCTTCTTCTTCTTTTTTTGCATTTTGAAATGACATTATTTTTGTGGATTAAAGAAAATGATGTCATTTTGATCATGTATCACTTGATGGATAAAGAGTTATATGTAGAAAAGAAACACTTGATCATAATACAAATCCAAGATTGATAGTTTGAACTAATTAAATTTTAGTATTTAAATGTTGATGAGTTATGAACTTGTTTAAGAAATTGAGTCATTAAGTTATTGTTCTTAAACTTTGTTTTGATCTTTAGTTTAATTGTTATTTTGGATATTGGTACTTTATGTTTATAATAATGTGTTATTAATTTTGAATTTTGAATTATAAAGTTATGTTAAATATATTATTTTTAATTTTGTTAATATAGATCATTTCAATCAACTCAACAAGTGATAATCCAATTCAACCATTAAACTATCAAATCATTGCCTTAACTAATTCAATGATCTGTTTGGTTTTAATAACATTGAATAAAAATGTGGTGTAGTTTGGTTTGGTTTAGGCTAATTATAAAATTTCAAACAAACAAAACCAATTTTTAGCGATTTAGTTTTGTTCAATTTTGCGGTTTTAAAAATTCTATTATTAAGTAATAAAAAATACTTGAAAAGGTTCCTGGTTAAAATCATATAAAAATTTACTCACTCACAACAAAATTACATAAAAGTAACAAATATTACTTATTGTCAAGTTGTATCCAATGAAATTAAATCAAATAGTCTTCTGAAAATATTAATTTACCAATTGGTATATATTAATTAAAAAATATAATTAAATATTAACTTCAAATTATTGAAACTTAGAAAGTAATGAATAAGTATATATGTATTCTTGTACATTTACAAACTAGGGATAAACGGTTTAGTTCAGTCCTATGCAATTTCAACTAGTTAAACCACCAACCGAACCAAAATATGCGGTTGAATATATTATTACTTTAAAAGTCACATAAATAAAAAGTTATAATTGAATGTCAGTGTAAATTATTTATATATATATATATATATATATATATATGTGTGCCCAATTAATTCTGTAAGAAAACTAATAGGAAAAGTACGGAATTTCAATTTAATACTCTCATTATTTGAATTTACACTTGTTTTTATATAAAAATATTAATATTTTCTTAAGTTTATTTTTCTTATAAAAGTAAGCTTTTGTTATTGTAATTTTTTGACTATATTTTCTTCTTTTCTACTTCTCATTCCTTTAAGTGCTTTATTCTTAAACAATAAATTAAAAAAAATAGCAACACCAAAAAATAAATAATAACTTTATGTCTAAAAAAAATTTAGTGATTATAAATTAAAAATAATTAAAATTTGAAATAAATTTGTCTATAAAATTTAAAACTATTAATTTCAATTTTTTTAACTATGGTGAAATCTTGTTGGAGAATAAAAGAAATCAATTTTTGTTTACTTTTCGGCAAGATCTCGTTGGAGAATTATAAAAATTTAAAATGTTTTTAAATCTTTGGCAAGCTCTTGTCTAAAAGTAAAAAAAAAAATTGAATTTTTTTTAACTTTAGAGTTAATAGTATTTAAAAATCACCAATAATAATAGTTAAGGAACAAAATGAACAAGAACAAGACTGCCTGAAGCCACGAAGAATGAAGAAGAAAAAATGAAAGAAGAAGAAGTAGCATAAGAAAGAATGAAGAAGAATAGGAAGGATGAAGAAGAAAAGGAAGGCTTTAAAGGACAGGCGAAGAAAACAAAAAAGGAGAGAGAAAGAGGACTAGACGGAGAAAACAGAGAAGGAGAAAGAAGGAGATAGAGAGCAATACGCGAAGAAAACAAGGAGTATTTAAGAAGAGAGAGTGAGAATTAGGGTTACAGGATAAAATGGATATTTAGAAAAAAAAATTAGAATGATAGGTGTAAATTCAAAATGTGGGAAGTGTTAATTCAAATTTTAAGATAATATGTGATACAATCATAATGATAATTAACTTTTTCTAGTATAAATAGTTTCTTGGTACCTATAAAATAAAATTATTTTGATTTTGGTATCTAAGATTTATTTGTATTTTGCATTTGGTACCTAAAAATTTTCTATTTTTCTAAAAAATGTACCTACCATGAAAATGACGTTGATGTTGACTCGAAAATTTTAAATGGTGTTGACTTAATGATGTGACACTTTCGTTAGCCATGTTATCCATTAACAAAAGACACTTAACAGTAGGTATAAAAATGAAATACTAAAAACTGTTAGGTACTAAAATAAAAAAGTTGAAAATTTAGGTACTAAAATCAAAATGGACAATTTTTTAGGTACGAAAACGATATTTAAACCTAAAATTTATATCATCCCAATATCATTAGCATAAGTACAAATATGGTATGTAGGCTACACAATGTAATAGAAGGGTAAGATAAGAATAGATAATTTGTGAATTGTGATGATTTTCATTATAGTTGTATGAAATATGGTGATATACTTTATAAATTGTGTTGGTGGTGATTGAATGATTTTTTATAAGTTATTGAGGTGCATGACTTTGGGATTTTTCCTACAATATAAGAGTGATGTGAATTATAATTGGACGCATGATGTGTTAATGATGATGGTCAATGTGTGTCTGATGAGGTGTCATCACAATTGTGGTTAAGGGTGGATTGTGATGACATAATTAAATATTGATATTGTGAATTATGTTGTTACATGACATGCATGATGCATGAATATAATAATCTAAGAAGCTTGTAAGGATCACTCATTTTGTGGTGCTTTAGAGCAAGTATTCTTAGGTTGTGTTGCATTGCACGATTGTACCTACGTATTACTAGCGTAGAAGAAGATTCACTTCGGTGGACCTACGGTGAGATGATTGTATCTACGTGTTATTGACACAGAAGAGAAAATTGCTTCATGTGTGTGCCAAAGAGAGCATACATGAGTTACATTGCATTGACATTGTTAGCATGACTTGAATTTACTGTGGTTTCATGTGTGATATAATGTGGGTGATTATATTTCTTATTTATGCTGCTTAAATATATGAGTAAATGTCTCCCTTCTTATTTATGTGTATGTCGCTTGAGGTTGAATGTCCATAGGCCAGGATGATGTTAAACAAGTAGAAGTTAGTAGTATCTAAGATTGATGTGGGATTTTGTGCTCTAATGGAGATGGCATTGGGGCTTTGGAACTATATTAGGATGTTGAATTATTTTCTTGTTTTAGGAATTTATTTTGATCATGCCTCCAATTTTCTTCTTTCTTTTAGGTTGACTTATTATTATTTTCATTTTAAAATTGCAAACTTTAATTTTTTTTTTATCAAAGATAATGTTTTATTGGGAGAACTTTTGTAAACTTTTTTCCTAATTAAAGGACTTTTATTTACTTATGTTATATTTATTTGGGGTAGAAGAGTGTCATAGGGTTTATAGTGTTGTATCACATGATTAACAATTTATTTTATGTTCATATAATGCTCATAACTTTAATTATAAGTTAACCCGATTTAATTAATCTATGTGGACTAGTAGTTTTTATCCCTTTGAGCATGCTTTTAACTCAATATAGAGGTAAATTATTTTTCCTTCCATGACTTGTTTAGTAATAACTAATTTGTGGTATCACAATGTGAATCATTTTACCCAAGTGACAAGTTTAGTATTTAAATGAACAAATCTCTATATTATTTTGTAAATTAAATAATAAAGCGTTTGAGAGTAGAAGACTGTCACATCTAAATTAGGATTGGAGACTAAACCTCACCCATAACCATATAAGCTTCAATGGTTGAGTGATGATGGTGAAGTGACGGTAAGTTAGCAAGTGAATGCTAAATTCTCCATAGGGAAGTATGATGATGCAATTTTGTATGATGTAGTGCCCATGGAGGCTTGTCATCTACTTTTTGGCAAGACCTTGGCAATTTGATAGGAAGGTTATTTATGATGGCTACACTAATAAGTTCTCTTTTGTTCATAAAGATCGCAAAGTTACTCTTACACCTTTGACTCAAGATAAATTAGTGAGGATCAATTAAAAATAAGAGAAAAGAGAAAACAAGATAGAAAAGGAAAAAAAGAATGAAAATAGAAAACAAAAAGTGAGTGAAAAAAAAATGGAGTGAAAAAAAAAGGAAAAAAAGAAAGGGAAAAATATCAAATCTGTTCATAAAAGAAAACAAGGTGAAAAAGGCTTTTCATATGGAAAAACCAATGCTTTTACTTTTGAGTAAAAAGTGTAATCCAAGGGATGCATATCCTATTAACTCTATTCCAAATGAAATTTCTTATTTGTTGCAAGAATTTGAAGATATATTTCCTAAAGAGGTTCCTCATGTTTTA
Source organism: Psophocarpus tetragonolobus (assembly GCA_037954015.1). Classification (NCBI taxonomy): domain Eukaryota; kingdom Viridiplantae; phylum Streptophyta; class Magnoliopsida; order Fabales; family Fabaceae; genus Psophocarpus; species Psophocarpus tetragonolobus. The sequence continues at coordinate 70,202,684 of CM075690.1, read as the reverse complement.
CCTCCTTTGAAAGGCATAGAACATCAAATTCATCTCATTCTAGGAGATTAATTGCCAAATAGATAAACCTATAAGTGTTAATTGAGTTAAGAACCAATTAACACTTAATTAATTTAGAAAGACCCAAACAAGGTCCTAACAAAGTGGATCATGTTCCCTTGAAATTCAAATTTGAATTTGAGAGTGCCATGCAAAATTCTTTCAAAATTCAAATTTGAATTCATGAAAGCCAAGTAGGCGCCACCTAGGAGAGACAATGTGGTTGATGCCACTTGAGGGGAACAAAAGGGCTCCACTTGTCTCTTATGCTTTATGTATGTCTTATAAGGGGTATGAGACAAACTAGGGGGTGTAGTTAACAAAAACCACACAGCCAATGCTTCCAAAAAGGCTCATTCTAATAAGCACACTTCACATAAAAGGTTAGTTACACCTCCTAACTAAAATCAAGAAAATATGTCAAAATACAAGGCCAAAAAGATAACTAAATACACCTCCACAAAGCTAAAAGAAAGGGCAAAAATATAAAGCACAAATAAAGGGACTATGACCTAATGATCTTTCACTTCAAGTAGGATTTGAGGTATCTCACACTCCTTCCTAGCCATGTCTTCCTCTATCTTCCTTGCCATGACCCTTGTGATGGGATCCTTGGCAGATAGGATTGCATCAACATGACAAAAAAATATTAACTAATTCTTCATAGCCTGATGTTAGACCTAATCAAAGCATCCAAATAAAAAAGGTTAAGAGAGACAAAGTTTCATCACCCATAATATCATCAAGATCTTGCACATCTAAAAATGACATTCAACCCAAACAAAATGCAACAACAAATAGCAAAGGGTGAGGATATGTCTCACACATGTTAAAACACATATAGAGAGAATGAGTAATCAACTAAAGCACAAGAGTTAAGCACATCACAAACACATATACATAATGGCTCAAGTCTTTTGACTCATGACAACTTATGCTCTTAACTCTATATGCATGTGGTAGCATGTCTCTTAGCACAAATCACAAATATTGTATATAAGGTGAAGAAGAAACCACCAATGGCATCCATTTCGGGATCAACGCAAGCCACAAAGGGCATACCAAACATTAGGCTTCCCAACCACCTAGGCACTCATTACAAGTCAAACAAGCCATAGGGGAACCCAAAACATAAACTGGGTCACACAACCAACTTAGGCACCTATTACAGGTCAACACAAGCCATAAGAAAATCCAAAATATACCCTGGGCTATACAATCACCTTAGGCACCCATTATAGGTCCGCACAAGCTATAAGGGATCCAAAACATATAAATGCATGCATGGACTCTCACACAATGCATCAAACATATAAACACATGGCCATGCATAACAGGACTTAAGCATTGCTAGACAAAGTTTAGACTTTCACGAATGATCAAGTAAATCGGAGTTCACACATTGCTAAGCAACAACTTAGACTTAACTTTTAGCACCAAAAAGCTCATTAACACTAATTACTCAAAGCACAAATTCTCATGGCACAAAATATTATTCATAATATTTAATATATTCACTTTCTCACATATACATATAGGAATATTAAATTTAGAACTCACCATGAACTTTTCTAAGTTTTGAAGATTTTCTCACTCATTTTCTATTAAGCATTTATGACCTTTGTGGAGGATAAACGCGATATCTAGAGATTTATTAACCTATGATATTGTTTCTTATCTAATTTCAAATTTAGGACATTTATCTATAACTCCTATGGTGACCTCAAGATATAAAACAAATGTTTAATATGTCAAAACTTAGAGGGAACATGAATCCATTGTCTAATTCTGGCAGCTCGACCTTTACTTACTAATATGATCATAACTTGAATTATAAATATCGTTTTGAGGTGAAACTAATGACATTAGTTAGATAACATCTAAGATTACAACTTTATTGAATACCACTTTCTCAAATTTCATTTTTTTCTATCAGTTTGCTTATTGGAAAATCACGAACATTGACCGTAAAATATGTTATCCTAGTAGTTCGACCTTTAGTCACTAATTTGATCATAACTTGAGTTCTAGGTATCTTTTTTTAGTGAAACCAATGACATTAGTTAGATATTATCTATAGCTACAACTTTCATGAATATCACTTTCTCAAATTTAATCTTTTTCCTATTGGTTTTCTTGTTGGAAGATCATAAACACTAACAGTAAAATATACACTAAGTACGATTTTCCATTGTCTTTCTCTTGTAAGGTTTCGTTAATCCTCCAAAATATGCTCTAAGTCATGAAATTGAAATCAAATCATTCTCAATCAATTCTTAAGAATAAAACAATGATAAATCAATGATAACCTCATTTTGACTAACCCAATTGTTATAACTAATCACTAGGACTACAAAAGGGCACTACTCCAATCGTGCAATAAATTAATACAGACAACTATTCCTACTATGTTCAGGGGCACTAATCTCTAGGTATAAAAAAAGGACACCTCAAACCTGCCAATCTAACAAAATTAATACAAACCTTCATTAGTTACATTTATAGGTACCAAATACAAAAGATTTAGAAAAACAAAAACATTCTTTTTATTAAAATACAAAAAGAAAAAGTATAATGATAACTGAACCAATCAATATATTTACACAATCACATACAAAACATATTATCATCACTCATTGTGGGTGCTCATAACCCTTGAATGCATACATAAAACCTATTGAAGCTTAAGGGTCGCTTCACTACCCACTCTCCCTACACATGTCACATGAGAGATAATTTCTCACTCCCTTACCTTGAATGATAATCTTAGTTACGAAGAATGTGACCTCAAGTCCTCAAATGTTGCTCCTCGAGTTTCCCCTATAAGGTTCCCTTTGTAGCTTCCTCTCAAATCTTCGAAGTAAAAAACGTGAAACTGAAACATAATACCATTACCTAGGTTAACATTTGGATTGAACTTTTTAGTAATAGGTAAATTAACCTTTCTTACTATTTGCACCCACATTTATTTTATTTATTGTATAAAATTAATTTTCAATTTATTTTAATAAACATAATTAATAAATTAATTTAAGCCCACTAATATAGATTACACATTTTTATTAATATATTATTAATTTTTTTAAAAAAATGGATGTTACACATGTTACCAGCGTCCGGGTTTTCTTTTTAAAAAACAACTTTTCTCTACTGCTTGGTTTCAATTCAGCAAAACCACTTTTTTGTTTTTTAATTCAGCAAAACCACTTTTTACAAACACATTTTGAGACCCAAAAATTCAATCAAGTTGTTACCTTATGGGCTAATTCACAACTAATTTATATAATTGTAAGCTTTCTGATTTTGTAAATTTTGATTTAAATTTCGTAATTTTGTTTTAATTTAATTTTTTTGCATAAATCTTATTTAATAATCCTACAAAAGATTTAATATGTATTTATATTTAAGATAATAGATGATAATTTTAGAACAATACACAAACAGTAATTTATATAATAAAACTAGGATGTTACATTATTGATATTTCATTATTTATTTTGATAGCAAAATGTATAAAGAAACACGCAATTTGCAAATAATAACAAATTTAACATACAAAAAAAAGGAGTTATCAAAAGAAGAAAGGATTTATATATGGAAATGAGGAGTAATGAAGAATGCAGGAATAATAAAATGAGCAATGGTAGACATATTTTTGTAAAATGAGAATGCTATTAATACGACTTGAAAGTAGTACATCAAGTATGCAACATTCAAAAATCAATTTATAATTTGAATTTAATTAGTATCGTGTAAATTTGTTAACTTTACTCATTACTACTTTAAAAGTCATATAAATGAAAAATTATAATTTAATGTCAGTATAAAAACCTTTAAACTCTTATAATTTATCCTACAACTCATTGATTTGGGATTTGTTAAGCATACTGAGTTTTGTTATAGTGTTTTCAGATATCATCCTTTAGGGATTCAAGATATTTTATAATCTCTTTTCTTGAAAACTTGAAAAAATAAATATATATAATGAAAAACATTGTTATAAAATTAAATTGTATTTAAAAGTAATTTATTAACAAAAAACTAGATTTAATAAAAGAACTCAATACAAGTGAAAAAATTGGATTAAAATGTATTTTTTAACACTTTTGCTTTTAAAGAGTAAACATGAATTCAAGTATCATATTCCCATGTCCATAAAACAACTTAACTTGATCCCTCAATATTAAGTATTTAGGAAAATAAATCTCAAAACATGATGATTCTTTATGTTTAAGATCTAAACCTTACACTAATATCAAAATAAAAAATGCAATGACTAACAAACTCTATTATATTTTAATGGATAAATTTTTTAAACTTATTATATATAAAATGAATTTACCATATATAAAAAAGATAAATTCATTTTATTTGGGGTTTTTTTTTTGTGTATATACCTTAAGGCCCAAATTATCAAAAAGTAAATACTTCAAATTGACAGGTCGAAACCCAACCCACTAGACTAAACAAAAGCATATCAAAACACTTTCATTGCATCAAATTTAAAAAATGCATTTGAGACTGTGTTAAGGTTCCTCTTGAACTCTCAAGAGGAAAACTGGTTCCAAACTTTTTCTTATGTTGGATGCCACCATGACAGCATGCATGTCTGTGCAAAAGTTATGGAAGTTTATCTCTGACATCCCAACTTCCTCATAGCAACAATTATTTGTTTATTTTTATTACATGGCTGAATTTTCAACATGATTTAATTATGCTCTTTCTGAAAATTTTAGTAAAACAGAAACTTCTCTTTTTTCATATATGAGCATGATAAACTAATGTAGAAACAATATTAGAAAGTTTTATTGCAAATGAAAGATAATTATTTTTTGGTGCCAATCTTCAACTTCAATTCTGAATTTAACTTGTGGCTTTTCTTCTTCTTTATTGTGATTAATATCATGCTTGTGGTCAGTTTCTATATTTTTTTTAATGAAAATTTGTCCCCTCTTTGATTGACTCTTCTTCCTACTTATAGGCTTCAGCTTTCTTCATAGTAAAGAAAGGGTGAATGACAACTCTTTTATAAAAGCAAGCTATTTGAGTGTTTACAAGAACAAGTGGGAGCAAAGATACTCTATTTTTTCTTGTTTTAGTTTATTATATTTTTATTTTTTTTTATTTGAGCTTAATTAGTATGTACTGTCAGTGTAAAAGATTTTACATTGATATTCAATCACAATCCTTTATTTATAGTAAGTTTGTTGATTTTATTAATTAATACTTTAAAAGTTATATAAATAAAAAGATGTAATTAAACCTCAATATAAAACCCTTTTACACTGTCAGTGATAGTAATTAAACTCTTTTTATTTTGTATCTTATATTTATTTATTTATTCTACCTTGACTGTAATATAGCAGATTTTCTAAAACTGGGTCAAAACCCAATCAGTTTTAATTTGTGCATTTACTTTTTACACCCAACATATGTTACATACACCATGTAGTCCAAATATCATTTGGTCTAGACATTTCTATTTACATCTTTATCTTACACTAATTACATGTCCATCTTGCTTTAAGGGTTCAAAACATTTCATATGAAGTTCTTTCTATTTACACCCTTTCCTAAAATGCACCTTTTTTTATCTTTATGGCCCAATAGATCTTTTATGGATGTATTTAACAAAGATGTGAGTGTAAATAATAAATACCTATTTTGTTGTTTTTTTTATTTTATCTTTATTTTAACTTCAATCGAGCTAAAAAAAAACTTTATTTAGAGACAGAAAGCAAATGTCCCAAAATGAAAAAAGTTGAATAAAACTTAGTGTCTACAGTAACTAATAATAAAGTTTTACTTATAAATGAACAAATAAAGTTTTACTATAAAAATTCACTAAAATATAATTTCCTAACCCATATTATAAATTAAAATATGATTTTTTTTTATAATTCTAGACGTTGACTGAAGTATTTTACTATTTTAGCCTTTCACAAATATTTAATATTATAAACATATACCTTAATCCTGTGTATCCAGGGGTGTTCAAAACTGAACCAAATTGAATTAAAAATAAAAAACCAAACCGTTCAAATCGAAAACCACAAAACACCGCTTTAGTTTGGGGTGATTTGGTTTTTATAATTTTCAAAACGCATGGTTTGATTCGGTTTGCGATTTGAGATGTTGAAACCATACCAAATCAAACCAAACTACTAATCCTTAGTTATTTTAGCAAATCTCTAAGAAGACATATACAATTACTCATTATTTTCTAAGTTTATAAGATTTTGACTTAATCTTTAATTAATATGAATTAGTTGATGAATAAATAATTTAGAAAAACTATTTGATTTAATTTTATTGGATACAATTTGACGACAACCACTAGAGTTCAATGTTTAAAAAATTAATTATTTATACTTTAACTTTAATAGTTGCTGCTTTTATATAATTTCATTGGAAATGACTAAAATTTTATATAATTTTGGAAGAAATTTTTTTTATATATATTTTAATACTTAATAATAAAAATTTTAAACCACAAAACCAAATCAAACTAAGTCATAAAAGATTAGTTTGATTTAGTTCAAATTTTATAATTAATCTAAACTGAATAAAACCATATCATAATTATTTTTATAGTCTAGTTCAAACTAATTTTAAACTCCCCATACCGGAACACCCATCTATTTAACAATGGATGCAATTACACCGTTAAAATAAAGGGGATGAGTTTGGTAGTATAAAATGGGAGGTTGGCAGTAATTTTTGTTGGAGCAAAAAGGGATAAAGAAAAAGGTAAGATTGTGTTTTGGACATAAGAGAATGGGCCACATATGCGTATGCAATTGGGGTTTGAAAAATGAAGTAACATGTTTTACAGTACACCCAAATGTCAAATATCAATGTTGGTAGAATAATTATAATGGTGATTTCTTCGAGAGTGTTTACGTTAAAAAATTAACTTGTGAAAGTAAAATAAATATATATTTTTAAAATAATGTATAAATTTTTTAAAAATGACGCCTGCAAGCTTCATAAAACTAACTTTTTTTTTATTATTATTGAAATAAGAAGTTTACTTAAGAAATTATTGTTGGAGATAAAGATGATAACGGACTGGATAAACACGGATTTGGCATTCTCATTCCTATTCTCACATGTGAAACTCATCTCATCCTTGTCTCCATACTCAGCGGGTATGAGATTTATATCCCTATCTCCGTTAGGTATCGAATATATCCATGCCCGTAAAAAATATATAATAATATTTTAGTAAAAAATAATTTTTTTGAATATAATTATATTAATTCAAAAGTTATGTAATAATCACAAAATTTATAAGTTGTTAATGAAATGTTAAACTTTTATTTTTTATAAGATAAATGAATATTTTATTGATTAAAATAAAAACGAGGTGAGATGGGTACAAGGACATTTATGAGTATGAGTGATTATCTATATCTCTATCTCCATTCCCGACTTAACAAATTAGATATTTCCCATGCCTAGTCAAATTAGAAATTACCCATCAACTTTGAGACAAGATCGGAAATTACCTACCATCCCTAATTGGAGATAATTAAACACCTTATTCCCTTTATTATTCCAGCCATGTATCTTTTTAAAATAAAACTGTTAGAAAACCACCAAATTCTTAGGGTACAATATCTCATACGTAGTTATATATGCATAGATGTTTCTGTATGATGTTTCAAAACTAAGAACCTGTTAACCGTGACCTACAAAACTTGTCGTAATGTGCTTTTGAAAGGATGGGTCTTTGCTTACTTCTCAGTTACAATTATCTCTCACACAAAGCTACCATGTTTTATATCCTTAATTAACCTCAAACTCAAATGAACCAATAGTCCTTTCTGTTCATGTTAATATACATTGCTTTATTTGTTGTTACTTTTGAGTTTTAATAACTTTGTAAAATGAGTTCACCAATTACTGAAACTAGTAGGTTTGTTAGTAATTCCTCTTTACTCATAAACTACATTTAAACATGAGTTTATTTAATTTATTTTGAATATTTCATAGATGATAATAAAAAATTATTAGTATTTAATATTAAGAATATATTAAATAGTATATTAGTATCAAGGAAAATAATTATTTTATTTTATTTCAAAAATTATATTTAGTTAAAATTATTGAAATTTATTATAATTTTCGAAACTATGGTAATGTACTACCTATTTGAATGTACAGATTAAATAGGAAAATATATAATAAATAGAATTTTATAACTACTTAAATTCGTGTATTTAATTTTTTATAATAAATCTGATGTTTAAATCTACTTTAGTTATGTGTGTTTAAAATAAGTTAAAAGTATTTATTATAAAATTAGAATTTATTTTTAAATAAAATTATAATCATTCGAAAGATTTTAATTATAGAACATTGTTGATGTTTTGATTAATCTATTAAACTTTTTAGTATAAATATTATAACTAAATTTCAACTTTTATTTTTATCATTAATTATTAACTTAAAATAATTTTTAAATAAATTTAATATCAGAATTTAATATTAAAATTATATATAAATGTTTAATTATCAAAATTACATATAAATAGCATTAATTATTTATGCATACATAAATTATTTTATTTTTTTAAATATTAGTTTATAAAACATTATTTCAAATATAGGACTAATATATTAATCTTCATCATTGAATATCATAAAATAGTTAACCAAGAAACACGACTTTTTTAATTTTTTATACCAAAAAAATTATTTACAAAAATGACTCACCCCCACATTATTTACCTAAATATCTTGTTTTACTATTCATGTTGAAAAATTGATGTGCTTTATTTTTTTATGTTAAAAACCTATAAGAAATCGATTGTGGGGAAACCAATTTCTCAATGTGCTTTATTTTTTTATGTAAATTTTTTTTTAGATTTTTTCTATATTTGTTTTAATTTATTTTAAATTTTTTTATGTACGTATGTTTTTTCCAAAGTATGATTTTAAAATTTTTTAAAGTTAATTTATATTTCATTTTATTTTTTATGTGTTTTATTTTTTATGTTGTGTATCTTTTTCATCATTTTAAAGTTTTTTAAATGTTTTGTAATTTATTTTTCAGTTTAAAGTTTTTAAACCTAATATTTCAAATTATTTTAGTATAATTTGTTAAGTACATAAACTTGGAATGACTAAGTACAAACCATCGAAAACTACCAAATTTTGCTTTAAACCGGACATTAATTGTCTTTCTACACTTATCTTTCTACAATTCCCACTTCTATAATTCCTAGACTTTTACAATTTCCAGACTCAAAGTCATGTTTGTACAATTCTGAGAGTCACAATCTTCTTTATACACTTTTGAGAATCAAAGTCAAAGTTATGTTTCTACACTTCTGAGAGTCAAAGTTTTCTTTATATAGTTTCGAGAGTCAAAGTTTTCTTTATACACTTTCGGGAGTCAAAGTCTTCTTTATACACTTACCAAAGTCAGGACTCTCAAAACCAAGTCTCATATTAATTCCCAAAACAACTTGAAATAGTTATAAAAAATTTTAAAATATGAAATAAATGGTGCAAAAACATGCTTAGCATGGTTCGAACCCTAGACCCTTATGTAACTTGAAAATACTACTAAACCAAGTTAGAGTTTGATCGATGTAGTACACCTTTTCTCGTCCAGAAAACCATTAACCTAAGGGAAGGACGACCAATGAAAAATTTCACTGTTAGGTTGGGTAAATAGTGGTGTGACTGTAATAAATTTCAAAAGTTTCACATGTCATGTTTGCATATCTTTGTAGCGTGTAAATATGCTCACCATGATTATACATGTTACATACATACATTTACATTCTTTATACAGTTTCGAGAGTCAAAGTTTTCTTTATACACTTTCGGGAGTCAAAGTTTTCTTTATACACTTACCAAAGTCAGGACTCTCAAAGGCAAGTCTCATGTCAATTACCAAAACAACTTGAAATAGTTATAAAAAATTTTAAAATATGAAATAAATAGTGCAAAAACATGCTTAGCATGGTTCGAACCCTAGACCCTTATGTAAATTGAAAATATGTTACTACTAAACCAAGTTAGAGTTTGATCGATGTAGTACACGTTTCCTCGTCCAGAAAACCATTAACCTAAGGGAAGGACAACCAACGAAAAATTTCACTGTTAGGTTGGATAAATAGTTGTGTGACTATGATAAATTTCAAAAGTTTCACATATCATGTTCGCATGTCTTTGCAGCGTGTAAATATGCTCACCATGATTATACATGTTACATACATATATTTACACGTTGGAATACATATCCAATATGGATAATAAATTGGCTTGTTTTTAAGAGGTGTTGGATGCCTCTAAGGATAACCTATTTTGGTGCGTAATAAACATTAGTCTCTCGGTCTAGGTGTGAATGAGGAAGTGGTACATCCCTTCATACCTTAGGTGCATGTTTTAGTACCCTACTCATGTTTATTTTTGCCTTTATTGCTTTTGCGTTTTTAGTAGAGGTGCTTGAGTTCCAAAGGGTCTTGCATTTCTTAGGGAGATAACAAAAAAGAGTAAGGAGTGATCTTGTCTCTTGTGTAAAACCTTACCTTAGCACATCCTTGCATATCTCAAATGACTTCACACATTTCTAGTAACAGTGTCAATTAACAAGGGTCTCCTAAAGAGGACATTAAAACCTTAGTGCATGCTATTAAAGAGTGGAGGGTGGCAAAGAGAAAAGAAAAATGGATATAGGGGAAAGAAAGCGAGCTAAGTGGGGAGTTAAGAAAAGAAAGAGAAAGACAAAAAGAGGAAAGAGAAAAGAGAAAAGGGAGATGGAAGAAAGAAGAGAAAAAGAAAAAAGACAAGAAAGAAAAGAGGGAGAGGAGAGGGAAGAAAGAATAGGAGAAGAGAAGGAAAGAGAAGAGAGAAGGAGAGAAGAAAATGAGAGAGATAAAAGAAGAAAAAGAGAGGGAGAGAAGAGAAAAAGAAAAGGAAAAGGGAAAGGAGAGGGTATATGTCTAGCCTCTAGGTATTAATGAGGATTTAAGGGCTACCATTGCTAGGTTCCTTAGTGGTTTAAGCATTGAGATAAGGGATAAAATTGAGCTTTTACCATATTGGGACCTAGATGACTTGGTCCAACTTTGTATTAAGGTTGAACAACAAGTAAAAAGAAAAAGTTCTGAAAGAAAGATTACTCATCTTATACAAAGAAGGATCAAGTCAAGGGGAGCTCTTCCAAGAGTTTCCCTAAAGAGGAACCACCTAAAACATCATTCAAAGAATATAAAACATTGCATCCTAGAGACAACCTCCCTACTAGATCTACTTCTATGAGTAGTAGCATTAAACGCTTTAAGTGTCTTGGGAGAGGCCACATTGTCTCTCAATGCCCCAACAAGAAAAATTATGATCATGAGGGGCCAAGACATATATAGTAGTGAGGATAACTCACCTTCCTCCTCTAGTAAAAATGAGGAAGAAAGGGGTCATGAGCATGATCATAACATGTTCACTACAAGAAAAATACTAATTACCAACAAATTTCTACCCACAAATTTAAATCCATAGGTAAATTTACATTACCAATGGAATATTATCGACACATTCACTATTTATGGAAAAATAATACTTTTAGACAAATTTTACCAAAAAAAAAATATTGTAGGTAAATTTGATTTACCTACGGAATTATCGATAGATGTTTTGTATGTTATCGATCCGTAAAAAAATTATTATCGACGAATATAGTATTTTTTCAAAAAATTATTACCGGCGAAATTAACCGATGGAACAAAAGTCATAGGTACATTTAATTTACCTACAAAACTTACCGACAGATAATCGGTGGGTAATTTTAAAGTTATAAAATATAAATATTATGACTGAGTTTTTTGCCATTACTAATGTATAATAATATGATATTATTTAAAATAATGTGAATAGACTTTTTACAAGCTAATAATTTTTAAATTATGTGGTATAACTTCTATATATATTAGTTAAAATTAATTTGAAAAAATCTCGCATCTTTTATAAAAGTTTTTTTACATTTTTTGTATTTTTGTCTTTTAAAAGTGCTCGTAGAGAAACTTATTGAAACAAACTCTAACTAGAGTTGGAAAATGTGACACATACTCATCAGAACAAAGCATGAAAATTTGTTAAATTGAATCAATTAATTTTTTTATTGCTCTTTTTAAGCTTATTAATTTGAATTTGACAAATTTACGTTTAATAGGTCAAAATTGACCATTTTTAATCGATTTCATGAATTTTACTAATTTTCTTTTCATAATTTCAATTATTTAAAAAATGATATGTTTTCATTTTATGGAAATATAATACATTTATTGTTATAAAAAATTGGTATTACATATTTTTAACTAGAAAATAAATTAAAAATTATAAATACACACACACACACACACATATATATATATACACACACACACATGCACACACATACACAACCATATATATATATATATATATATATATATTAATAAAATTATATCTGGTGAGTTCAAATTTTGCATCTGTCATGTTGAAAGCTGAACTCATGGATTTTAATACTCTTTTCCCCTATCATATCACTTGTAACAACCACCAAGTTATTGTTCTAAGCGATATTGAACTTTGTAACATTCATTCTATTATTGCATGATCTATTTGAATTTCAATTTAGAAATTAGAAATAGATGTTATAAAATTATATCCACCTCAAAACTTTTGTGTTAAATTATTAAAAAGTTGTATAACGTGCTAAAATAAAAATTATAGTATTGTTAAATTATAAAATAAAAATTTCATAATTTATTTCAATTTTAAAGAATTTTCTGAAATAAAAACATTTTGAAAAATAAAATTCACTAAGCGAAATTTATTTGCTCAGCGAAATGAGTTTTCTTCACCATTAAGAATTGTTACTTGTTTCACTACTAAGCTACATGAGAGTTTCTTCACCATTAAGAATTGTTACTTACTTCATCGCTAAGCAACTTAAGATGTTTCTTCACTATTAAGAATTGTTACACCAAACCTATAAATAGGGACCTTGGGGTGTTTTTATAATGCATTCATTCAATGTATTCTAGAGAGAGAAAGTTAGTTTGAGTTAAGAGAGATCCTAGAGAGAGAAAAAGAAGAATTCTAACGAAGAAAAAGTGTCCCTATAGAGGTGCTGTCAAAGTTCTTCACCACTTAGAATCAAAAGCCTCTTATCAAGGTAAGGAGAGAGTGAAAGTTATAAGCGGCGTAGGGTGCTTATCTTAATAAACTATGTGTTTATTCTTTTTCTGCTAGTTGCTTATTCATGAAAAAGGTGTGTGCTTATTCATGATGAGGTATGTGCTTATTCATGACGAGGTGTGTGTTTATTCATGATGAGGTGTGTGATTATTCTTGACTAAGTGTGTGTATATTATTCTATGCCAGTTGCTTAAACATGACATGTTTACTTGTGTTATGTATGTTTTATTCTTTGTTACCCTTTGGACAATTGTTTAGTCCCTTACTTTAGACAACTATTTGGTTGTGGTTGAAGTATTTCCTCCAGACAACCTTCTGGTCAATCAGTCCAGATAACCTGCTGGTCACTTTGTTACCCTTCAAATAACCTTCTGGTTACTCGTTCTAGATAAATTTCTGGTTGTGGTTGCTTTCATTTCTTACCCTCTGGATAACCTTTTGGTCATTTGTTCCAGATAACATTCTGGTTGTGGTTGTTATTATTCTCCAGACAACATTCTGGTCCTTTGTTTGATTATTAACTGTTGTTCATGATTTCTATTTGTGTTCACATGATGAACTATTTAAATGCTAAATATAATGAACTATTAGGAAATACAATTGAGTATGCTTTGTGGTTGCCATTTAATTCGATATTCCACATTAGAAAAGATGTCTTGTAGAAATATTATGCTGCCATTGATGTATATTGATCTTTGAAATAAATTGCTTACTATTTATTCTTGTCTAAATGAAGTTAATAATGTTGTTATGCTTGCATGATTAAATGATTCCTTATAAACTGTTGTATAACTTGTGAAAACTATCCCTTGTGAATGTGTTGAGAAATGGTGAGGAGAACTTAGTAAAAGGTCTAAGTTCCCTGATAAAAATGTTATGTAGTATGCAGGAGTTTAGTGTATTAGTAAGTCACAACTTGGTACACTATGAGATGGAAAATAGGATTGGAGATCCTTGGATTGTTGTGAGTAAATGAATATTCTGGTTGTTGGTGTTGGGACTTGGGATATGTCATCAAGTGGGTGAACATCTAGATTGGTCTATATTATTGTTTAGATGGAATATTCATTTATTTAAAACATTGAAAAATGCCTAACATCTCACGATTCGTATGGTATATTTTGTCTAGGCATGAAAAAGAGCCAGTTGAGGTGTTGGACAGGTGGTCCAAAATTTGGTAGTTGGCCAAAATATTATTAAGAGCGACGACTCTAAGTTTTTGACCTGATCTCTCGAGGGAGAACTTGTACCAAAATTTGAATAAAATATACTACTACCAATGACTTCCCAAATGAGATCCTTGATGGTTAGGCGAATCATCTTTGATGGTCATGGATCCATAACTTAGAGTCAAGTGAAGATGAGTCTAATGTTGAGAGGTGTGAGATTAATATGTTGAGATAATGAGAAACTAAGTCCTAGGAAGGATTAGGTCCCCATTGTTTGTACAGTTTATTAAGATTTACACTTATGGTTTATAATTATCTCACTCCTTTGTGTGTTTGTTTTGTTTTCTATATATCTGTGGTATGATTTAGAAGAAGAGCATGATCAGACACAAAAAAAAAAGACTCTGTTGAAGATTTTCTTTATGCTTGAAGAAGATTGATGTTTTTGTATTACTTGCTTTTATCTAAGATGTTTTGTCAAAGGTTCACTGCTCTGATTTAGGTATAATTGAGGTAGTGGGGATGATTACTATATGATGTACTATGGATATTTGTATAAGAAAATTCTATACTGAATGTTATTATTCACTTTCATTTTGAAGAGATTGTGGTTCTTTATGTAACTTTAAAGATTTTGAAATTTTCATATTTATGGTAATTACCTTTGGCAAAATTTTCATATATTCTATAATTGAGTTTGGTAGAAGTTAGGTCGTTACAAACTCGATGTCCAAAAGCTAGATGTGTGGTTTTGTCTTGTTTATGGAGAAAACGTGATTGGAAGAGGAGATATTGCTAAAAATGCGCATAAACACTTGAAATGTAATATTTTATTAAAGGACCGGAGACATGTAAATTTTTTTTATAACTTGCATTAAACATAATATTTTAAAAATAATTTTAAATGATTTGAAATAAATATAATTTTTATTCATTCTATCTTTAGATAATATTTGACTGAAATATAATTTTGCTATCTTATTTAAGAGATTTTAGGTCATGTCAAGATAATATATTGTTATAACTAGATTTACAAAATTGAGAGATTGAATATTTTTATTTTAAAATAAATGACCAAAATTTTGAAAAAAAAACTATAAAAAGATGTTAAAAATTAAGTAGACAAAAATATTAAAAAAACATAAAAAGAAAAGAACAAAATTAAATATTTTAAAAAATAAAGAAACAAATATTGTATTCAAACTGAAATATTTTGAAATCTAAAAAGAATTGATTAATTTTTAAAATAAAAATTAGTTATAATACAAATAATAATATAACGAGATAGGGTGCAAATTAAAGATGAATGCTACACCAAAAATTGATTAAAATGTAATAAAAATGAAAAGATAAATGATAAAACTCATTTTTATCTTTAATAGATTTTGATAAACCTACAATATAATATATATATATATATATATATATATATATATATATTATAAATACATATTTTCTTTGCTTCAGTACTAGTCTTCTTAATCTTATTTTAGAGGAGAGTCTTAAAACTCAATGTTGGATTAAAGATGTAGGTGACAACAAAAAAAGATGATTATATGTGCTAGATAGTTTGTTTGTGACTATCATGTTGGGGATGACAACATTATGTATAAAAGAAAAACATCCAGTAGCTCACAATGACCTATGCTTATGGGCAACTACTGTCACTAAAAAGTCCAAAATCTGTAGAAAGAGGTACAATAGACTTTGACCTATAGATGGTTTTCCCGTCAACTTTAAAGGGATGTACAATGACAGGTAATGGTCTGTCACTATAAGATTTACCTACAATTAAAATGTCTATAGGTAAAAACCATAAACTTATACTTACATCTTCCAACTATAGGTAAAAGCCACTAACTTATAACTACAACCATAAATTGTAGGTAAAAGTCATAAACTTATACCTTAACTATAGGTAAAACCCCATGTAAAATTTTTAACCTATAAACAATATAGATCATTCCACAATTACATCCTCAACTAGTCAAGAGACTACCGGAAAATGCTTGAAAATAAAATTATATTCCTTAATTGCCAATGATAGTACATTTATATTCAAGTAGTAAGACTCTAAGAAAAGTCTTTAATAGTGTACAACAGCAATAAAAAACTAGAGTAATAGAATACAACCACTATAAATTGAACAAAAATAGAGATAAACCATGGATCACAAGAAAAATTAACAATCATCCTCTTTTGATCATGAGATTCTTTTATCACCCTCAAGAATTTTTTAACCATGAACCTCAAAATTAGACAAAAAAGAAGTTAGTTTAGAATGGATTTATCAAATTTTGTTGGTTAAATATATTTATATTTTTTATATTAATAAAATTTGCATTGAGTCTCTATAATTGTTTTTATTTATATTGAATTTTTAATAAATTGTTTATTTTATTTGAGTTTGTATCATTTAAATTACTTTTTTAAAGATCTTAAAACCATGTATAACACTATCTAAAACACTTTAAAATATAAATAAAATAATAAATTTATTAGTACATAAAGCAAAATTTTATTAGAGACTCAAAGAACACAACACTGCTAATTGTGTCTATTTTGCGAAATTGGGTGTGAGAAAAGGAAGAAGTATTGGAAGGCATGAATCTAAGGCCGTTTGAGCCATTGGTTAGGATCGCTACAATTATCTTTGGTGGAGTAGCCACTTCGAATTTGGCTTCTACTATTACCATCAAAGTGCTGCAATTTGTGTTTGAGAAAAAAAGGGGTAAAGATTAGCTAAATTTCATGGCTTTATTCTATGTTTCTGGAAATTCATGTAATGGGATATGTTTTGTGGGTTTTAGCATAATTAGTCTCTACAAAACCAACATAAGGTTCACTTTGCTATGGTTAGGATTAGTTAGCATTTCTTAATATTTTCCTGTAGTTGAAAAACAGAATAAACTATGCACAAGATTGATCACCAAGGGGCCATGCCTCGTGTTTCATCAGTACTAATGATGTGAAAAAAAGAAATACCATTAAGTTAACTAGAATAAATTCACCCTCATACTTCGCTATAAAGTAGAGAAAAAAACCAATAATCTTTCTATAACTTTATTTTAAAATTAAAACAAAATGAGGAATATATACAAATATGAAGGATTTTATTTACCTATGCATTTATTTGTTTAAATGCATTGCACAGTAGATAAGCAGAAGGTCAAGGTAAGATGCTTTGGTAAAACTATTCAGAAGTTAAGTTGTCTAGATAAAAAGGACAGGGTTTGATTCTGAATGCCCTTCATTTATCAAAGTATCTATGTCAAAAAATCAATCATTTATCATAGAAAATTAAGTTGTTTTTGGCTTTGCCTTGATTATCTTCACCGGTGAACAGAGGAAGACACCAAGAAGAGCTGCAATAGTGTTCCTGAATACAACAGTAATAAGTGTCTATATTAATTTATTGGACTATTAAAGTAATGTCTTTTTGTAGTTTCTTGTGATTAGTCATAACAATTAGGCTAGTTGGAGATGAAGTTATCATTCATTTATCACTATGTTATATTTATTTTATCTTAATAATTATTGAGAATGATTTTATCTCAATTTCATGATTTAAAGTGTGTTTTAAAGTATTAAGCAAACCTTAAGAGAGAGAAACGGAAAAATCATAGTGTATATTTTATTGTCAACTTCCATAATCTTCCAACGAGAAAAACAATACGAAAATGATGAAATTTGAAAAATGGGTCTTCATGAAAGTTGTAGCCCTAGATTTTATCTAAAAATTCTATTTGTTTAACCTTAAAAATATACCTAGAACTTAAGTTATGAACAGATTAGCGACTAAAAGTCAAGCTGCCAGAATTAGGCGATAAATTCATATTTCCTCTAATTTTTTACATAGTAAACATTTTTTAGCTCTTGAGGTCAACATAAGAGTTGTAGATAAATATCCTAAATTCCAAACTAGATAAGAAATAATGTCATAAGATTAATAAACTCTATATATCATGTTTATACTCTACAAAGGTCATAAAGGCTTATTAGAAAATGAGTGAGAAAATCCTCAAAACTTGGGAAATATTGTGGTAAGTAATGAATGTAATAGTCCTATGTGTATATGTGAGAAAGTAAATGTATTCAATATTATCAATGGTATTTTGTGCCATGAGCACCTATGCTTTGAGTAATTAACGTTGATGAGCTTATTTGTGCTAAAAGTTAAGTATGAGTTGTTGCTTAGCAGTGTGTGAACTCTGAATTAGTTGCTCATTTGTGAAGTCTAGGCTTTCTCTAGCAGTGCTTAAATCTTGTTTTTGGATTGTAGGGGTGAACATAGGTTAGGTTGGGTCGGATTTAGGAAAACCCAAGACTCAATTCAACGATAAAATATTGGGTTGGTTGGGTTAGGTTTTCACTTTTTTTTTCTCATTAAACCCAACCTAACCCGCCCTTGAACGGGTTGAGTTGGGTTAATTGGGTCACAATTTTAAAAAATTATTTTTTTGAAAACAATAAATTTTAGAATATTGTGTTGTTAGCTTTTTTAGAATACCTTTTTTAAAAAATAGACTGTATCATTGTTATAAGATAAAAATAAAAAATAAATTATAGTTACAATTATATATCAAAACTAAAACAAACTACAAGTAACATACAACTAAATTTTCAAGCAATAATAACTAAAGAAAAATTTTTCCAAAATAAAAGTAAACATAATTTGTCTAAGGTAGCCAAGCCATACAAATTACATAATTTGTCCAAACTAAGAAAAAAAAATAATATCAAAGGCAACACATAATAACAAAACACATAATTTCAAATAATAATATATAATAATTTAATATTATGGTCGGGTTGGGTTGGGTATCAAGTTCAACTTACGGAACTTGTCACCCAATCCGTAATGGATTGGATTTGATTGGGTCGGGTCGGGTTTCACCTAATCATAAGAAAAACCTAACCCAATCTGTTTGAATTGGATTGGGTTTTTTATTCACCAACCCAATGAACACCCCTATTGGATAGCCATGTGTCTATATGTGTGATGTGTTGTGCGAGAATCCATGCATGTATTCATGTGTTTTGGGTTCCCCTACAACTTGTGTTGACTTGTAATGGGTGCCTAAGGTGGCTGTGTAGCCCAAGGTGTGTTTTGGGTTCTCTTATGCCTTGTGTTGACCATTAATGGGTGCCTAAGGTGGTTGTGTGACCCAATGTATGTTTTAGGTTTCCCTATGACTTGTGTTGACTTGTATCAGATGCTTAAGGTATAGTGTTTGGTATGCCCCTTGTGCCTTGCGTTGATCTAGAAATGGATGTCTTTGGTGGTTTGTGCTTCACATTGCACAATATGAATTTGTGCTAAGAAATATGGTACCACATGCATATAGAGTTAAGAGCATAAGTTGTCATGAGTTAAGAGTCATTATGGGTATGTGTTTGCGATGTGCTAATTCTTGAGCTTTAGTTGATTGCTCATTCTCTCTATATGTGTTTTAACATGTGTGAGACGCATTTTCATCCACTTGCTATTTGTTGTTGCATTTTGTTTGGGTTTAACGTCACTTTCATGTGTGGAAGGATCTAGATATTATTGAGGATGATGAAGCTTTAACTTTTGTTTACCTTTTTTGTTGAGATGCTTCAATTAGGTGCGAGATGGGGTTAGGGAGAATTAGTGAATTAATAGCTTTTAGTGATGTGAACGAATTATTTAATATTTTAATATGAGATTTTAGTAATTGAGAATCTTGTAAAGCTTATTTTTATATCTTAATGTATTTACTTATGAATTTAATTGGTATAGACTGTTAGGGTAAAAGATTTTTACATTAACATTCAACATGACTTTTTATTTATGTGACTTTTAAAGTAGTAATGAGGAAAGTCAACAAATTTACCATAAATGAAGGGTTGTGATTGAATGTTAGTGTAAAAATCTTTACATTGAGAGTGTATACCAATTAAATTCTTTACTTATATGTTACATTTTGTTATAATTTTCAAAAATAAGTATATACTGTGAGATATGAATCATTTTACCTAAGTGTAAACTCTAGTATTTTAAATAAACAAATTTCTATTTTATTTTGTAAGTATATATTATTTTTAAATAAACAAATTTCACCACTTTTATATTCAATCTCGTACTCACCTTGCGTTTTGCATAGATACATATGGAGAGGGTTGACTCGTTCCGTCGCTTCCCTATTGCCATTCCGAGTGGAGATGGACTTCATTGACTCAGTCCTAATCTCATCATATAAATTGTTAGTACATACTAATTAAACTCATTTTTATTTATATTAAATAACTAATAAATAAATAAGGAAAAGACTTTTGCAGTATTAGTCTAAAAAATTTTACACTTACATTCCATCATACATCTTCATTTATATGACTTCGAAGTATTAATTGGTAAAATCAACAAACTTACTATAAATAAAAAATTGTGATTTAACGTCAGTCTTTTACACTGACAATACACAATCCTTTTTTTAACATAAATTACATTATCATAATATTATTTAAGGAAATAATCTTTTTAAAAATTTATTACCGTTAAATTTTTATAGATTAAAATTTATGCAATATAAACATAAATTACATATTCATAATATTATTTAAGGAAATATTCCTTTTAAAAAATATTTATTACCATTTAATATTTATAGATTAAAATTTAAAAAATCTTTAATCATATTATTAATTTAATTAGTATCTATTAAATTTAAAGTTTAATAATCTCGATTATATTTAATACTAATTAAAATAAGTTCGAATAATATTTCATATTATATGTTACCTGTAATAAATGCATTGCAATTTTTTTAATTAATTAAAATTAAGTAATAAGTAGTTATTAGTAATTAAATAATTTATTTCCAAAAAAAGTAATTAAATAATTAAAGAAAAGGATGGAGGAAATTGAAGTAAACCGGGACATTGTACGAGACCTAGAGTACTAGTCAACGACCTATTCAACACTATTATAAAATCTGTCTAATTATGGTCACACATTATTTGAACAATAATTTATCCACATATGTCAATTGGATAATTAATATACACATTTTTATATTTTATTTTATTTTATTTACTATATTGAACTGTTATTTTACTGTGGAAGATACGGGCTACCATTTAGTTTTATATAATAGATAGATTAATTAGTGGAATATTAATCAAGTAAAGATTCTTTTTAAAATAAATTATTGCTATTTAACTTTTATAGATGAAAATTTGAAAATATCAAATCAAAATAATGAAATTATTAATTTAAAATCTTAATCAAAATAATAATTAATTATTAATAATTAAATAAGAAAGAAAAAATGGAGGAAAAATTAAACAGAATATATCACCTGTTATTATTATAATATAGGTTATTATTATTATTATTATTATTATTATTATTATTATTATTATTATTATTATTATTATTATTATTATTATTATTATTATTATTATTATTATATGAAAATCCTCCAAACTCAGGAATAAGTGTGGTAAGGTCAGCACTTAAAAGTGAAACAATAAATTAAAAAGCAGAAAGAAGAAAAACAAAGGATAAAATATAATAATAAAAAAACTGCAATTCCATCAAACCATTACCATCAGCAGTGAGTTTCTTAATTATTTTAATCATTAAAATGCATAACATTTTAAAATTAATTTAACCTGTGGTGACAAAAAAAATATTTACTATTCCTTAAACTTCAAAGATAACATGCTATAATTAATAATTAATTATTAGTCATTAAATAAGGTAAAAAATGAACAAAAAAATTGAAGACACATAACACATGCACTACCAATTACTCTAAGAAATGCAACCCTTAGATAATAACCAAAGTATTAAAAGAGAGATTAATTACTGTGAACTCATAGTTTAAAAAATTTTGATTTTATCTTCAATCACAACTCTTGGTCGCTTTTAGGATATTAATAAGTAAACTCAAAACATTTATTATAAATAAAATATTGTTGTGATTGAATGTTAGTATAAAACTTTTTACATCAACAATGCATACTAATTAAACTCTTATAAGAAATAGTTTAATTTTTACGAATAATGTAAAAAAATATTATACTGTCATTCAATTATAATCCTCCCTTTATATAAAATCAACAAACTTATCATACATGAAGGATTGTGATTAAATCTCATGGTAAAAATTTGTATACTAAAAGTACATAATTTATATATATATAATTAAGTTTTTTTACCTGAAATTTCACTAAATTTTATTTTTGGTTTCTAAAAATGAAAAATAATATTTTTATTTTTGAATTTAGTCAAAAAAAATTATTTTCAATTTTCAGGATAAAATTTAAGGAAGTAAAAACCTAATTATGTGATATATATATATATATATATATATATATATATATATATATGTGGTCTATAGCATGAATGTTATTGGATATGAAAAAAAAGGAAATATCTTGATTCTTGAATTGATTTAACATTTCCTTACTTATGAAGTTGATGTTACCAATTTGACCAGAGAAATTTGTAAGAATCAAGAATGTCTTGACACTTTTTAATTCCACACCAACTTTGAAATTTGAATTTCTTTTTGTCGGACGAGAAACACTTGGACAGAAAAAAAAATTATTTAAATACATATACGATTATTCAATTTTAAATACACATTCAGTTCTAAATTTACAATTATTTAACTTTAAATACTCAATTTTTTTAAATAAATAATATTATAATTCTTAAAAATATAAGTTTAAAGAAAATCTTAATTAGTAGTTAATAATTTTTCAATTTTATAATAAATATATTGAATATTTTCTTAAAAAAATTAATATATAAATATATTTAATATTTCCTTATTTAAGTGTGAAATTTATTTTAAAATTCTAAAATTTGAAATAAATATTGTTTTAAATAACTAAAATATTTTTTTAAAATTTTTATAATTAAAGTTACTTAAAATTTTAATTTATAATTTGCAAAGTATATTGAGATATGTTCTAACATATTTTTCTTTTAAAATGGAAGATACAGCTAAAAATAGGAAAAGAAGTACAAAAATAAGTTAGAGTGAATTGTCTTAGTTTGATTAGATATTTTGACATTGGGTTCTAAATATATGATTGTTTCAAATAAATACTATTATAATTCTTAAAAAATAAAAGTTTAAATCAAAACTTAATTAGTAGTTAAAAAATAATAAATATACTAAAAATGTAATTCATTAAGAAATTAAATTATTATACTAAAAAAAAGAAATTAAATTACTCTACTAAAAAAAAAATTAAATAATTATACTATACTACACTAACCAAATATTTAATTAAATAATTATACCAAACACGTAATTCGTTAAGTAAATTAATGTAATAAACATGTAATTACTATGATAAAAAAATAATAAATTAAACAAATATATTAAAAATAATAAATTAAGTACACTAAAAATTAATTAAATTACTATACTAAAAAAATAAAAAATTAAATAACTATAATACATGTAATTAACTACACTAACCAAATAGTTAATTAAATAATTATACTAAACACGTAATTCATTAAGTAAATTAATATAATAAACATATATTTACTATAATGAAAAATAATAAATTAAACAACTATACTAAAAACAATAAATCAAGTATACTAAAAAATAATTAAATTACTATACTAAGAAAATAAGAAATTAAATTATCATACTAAAAAAAATAAAATAATTACACTACATGTATATACTAACCAAAAAGTTAAAAGAGGAGAGAAAAGGGACAAAAAATAAGATGAGGAAGAGGAGAGCTGAGTAAGGGTGGAGAAAATGTTGTAAGGGAAAGAAAAGAGAGAGACAATCAAGGATAATGAAAATTTAGAAAAGAATTTTAAGAGAGTAAATATTACTTCAAATTAAGGTAAGTGTAATTTTAATTCCCTAACTTAGTAATATTTAATCTTGAACAAAAAAACTTAGTTATTACATTTAATATTTCGAATTTGACTGCACTATTGACATTCACTTTAGGATACAATGGATAAAACTTAACAAAAATATATGATTAATATTTATCATAAAATATTCTTAAAAAAATAATAATAAAATTAAATTCATATATTATAAAATCTTACATTAATTACCATTTGAATAATTAATTTTCCTATTTTATCTTCTAAAATTAATTCTCCACATTTTAGAGAAAGGAAAATCTTAGTCAATCAATCTGAACATAGTTGAGGAATTGCAATGTGCAGCGTTTGACTGTTAAACAATCACAAAGCACAAGAAAATAACGAACTCATATTTGATTTTTCTTTAAGAAAAGTGCTTTTGTTCCAAATTCTGGTAACACCCCAGTATTGGTTTCGTCTCAGTTTCTTTTACCCCTACCCAACACACTTTTGCTTCTCATAATCACTTTTTCTCTCTCTAGAAAACTAGCTCTATCTTCCCTCTATAAATATATAACTCTTAGTTTGGCATTTACCACAAATCTCTCTACAATCCTTACAACTTTTTCTTCTCTTCTTTCATTTTGTGTTCTTTATTTGCCATATAAAGTGAAAACATATGAGAATGTCTCCACAAAGTGCTTTTCCTTCACTTTTCATTGCCTTGTTTGTCTCATTTGGGGTGTGCTTTGGTTCTTTCCTAGAAGACACATACCATCTAAACAATTATCATAGTTACTCTTTGAAACCAAATCATCAATTTGGTATCATAACAAAAGCTTATGTGTCTACCCCATCTACAAGGTCTAAAGGAATCATCAATGTTGATGACTATGGAGGCAAAACTAATGACAAAAAAGATAACACTGAGGTAATGTTGCTATTTTTTTCATCAATTTTTATTATCTGTTTGGTTTTCCTTATTAAACGATAGTCATACATTCTAAAGTTAAGTTTTATGAAGAATAATAAATAATGATCAATATACGAACTTTTACAAGGTTTTTAGTACATGTTTGAGAATGCAGTGAAATATATTTATGGAAAAAATTTACAAAATAATTAGAATCTTTGGTTTTACTTCTTGAATTTTACACATGATAATATGTGTAAGGTATTTTCAACTTCAATCCAATGAGGGTATAGTTTGAAACATGAATTCAATCCCACTAAAATACTCTCTTGAAGAGAGGTAAAGAACTTAAGTGTAATTAAATTCTGAATCGAGTGATAATGGTATAAATTCAATAAAACTGATTAAATCTTGTTCTTCTTTTTAAAAGTTACCATTAAACATGAGAATTAGATAGTATTTAATACTATTAACTTATAAATCTCTTACTTTTCCTTTATTTTTTTTTTCTTAGGCATTTCAGAAGGCATGGCATGATGCATGTTCTTCAGGGAGTACTCTTATAGTCCCTAAAGAAAAAATTTATCATTTAAAGCCAATCAAATTTTCAGGACCCTGCCAACCCAATACTGCATTCAGGGTGAGATTAACATTTTCAATGAATGATTAGTTAGAAATTAGCTCTTTTTCTAGTTTACCCACATTTTGCTTCATCATGTGAATGATCTAATTAGGTCTATGGAACCATCAAAGCATGGCCTAAGATGTCTTCATACAAACAACAAGATGGACCACCACACTGGATTGTGTTTAGTGATGTCACAAATCTTAGAGTTGATGGAGGTGGCACTCTCAATGGAAATGGGAAAAAATGGTGGATAAAATCTTGCAAAAGAAATCCAAGTCTTGTAAGTTATTCCATTTGACTCTCTAATTGACTCAAATTCCTGTTTCATTAATATTTTATTTATATTTTTTTATAGAGAAATACCGTAATAAAGTCTTTGACTTTTTTTAATAGAATATTAGGTAAATTGGTTTAAACTTCTTCTTAGAAAAAAAAAGACTTATATTTAGACATATATAATAAGTATTTATGGTAACTTTTAGATGTTTGGGTAAACTTAAAGAAAAGTTAAAAACAATTTATTTCAAGACCGAAAATTAGAAAACATAAAGGTAATTAAAGGGTAAAATATGTGTTAGATTCTAATTGAGATTATATTAAATACATTCTTCAATACTTTTTTGTATTATATTAAAGAAAATTCATGGTAAGTAGAACGTGCTTCGACTTCCTTAAAACAATTGGAGACTTCAAATCAAATCTAAAATTATTTAAACTAAGAAACTTGTAGGAAAATATGACATCAATTAGACAATTAAAAGTTCTTCGTAAAAAAAAAAAAACACTGAAAAAGAATGGGAAAGTAGAATAAACGAAAAAAGAACTCTTTATTAAAAAATAAAGAAGGAAAAGATACTACTAGATTATTGCCAAAATTCTTCAAAAAACTTTGATGTTGTTGGTCATAACCGAAATAATCATTATGGTTATCAATAAAAAAAATATCGTCAAAAGAATGAAATATTAAAATGAAATATATATCTAAATACATAGTAGAAACATGTTTATATAGAATTATTTAATAAATTACATATTAAATATTGTTCCCTAAAATAGTTAAGATAATATGTATACATATTATTTTTTACCTAAACAAATTCACTCATTGTCTTATTCTTGGAAACCTTTTCCTTTGATTGAGTATAAGAGATTAAGTTTTAATTTGTTTTCACTTAAATGATGTATTTAATAGAAATCAAACACAAATTATCTTTCATATGAGAATATATCATGAATGTTAGAAACTTCATAATCACTCACGCATCATCTGCTGAATCAACTTATTAGACCCTTCTTCTAAATGACTTCTAAATCAATGGATGTGTATTATCAATTGAATAAGGTCCATAAAATTTACATTTTCTTCTAAATCAATGGATTAAAAATAAATTACATTAGTATTTTCTTAATATTTTACTTACTGTATAAACTAATATTTAATTATTCTATTATTGTCTATATTTTTGTTCTCATTTTAATTTATTTGAACTTTTGTTCTTGTGATTTTTTATACTGATCATCATCTGTTTACTCTCTCCTTTTATCTCACAGGAATGCAAACCAGCACCAACTGTAAGTTAACATTCTTTTTCAAAATGAATAAATTACACATATTTAATTTTTTTTATGTCTGTTCTTATTATAGATATCCCTTTAATTTTGAATTCTATATAAATTTATCTTAATTTTTTTTTACTTTTATTTCACACACTCTTTATATTTTACTTTTATTATTTTGACCTTTTTCTTAAACAAAAATAATACTCCACCAATACCTTAGAGACCAGAAATAATATAAAAGAATGAAAGAATCATAAGCATAATGAAGATAAACCTTAAAAAGAAATTTATGTACTTTACTTTTTTTTTTATTAGCAAATTACAACGATTATTTTTTAATTTTTATCAAATTATACATAATTTCACTATTTTTTATTTTTCTACACTAACAATCTTAAGTTTAAAAATATTATACTAATATTTCATATATATTTAAAAATATTATATTAACACCTTTCTCAATATTCCAATAACACTCCACCTAACTACAGCAAAAATAATGGTATTCATACTTTTTATACTAATTAGTTTTCTTTAAAATTATTTTAAAATTATTTGTTACATAGGCCTTGATATTCAATCAATGCAACAACTTGAGAGTCACAAACTTAAGGTTACAAAATGCTCAGCAAATGCATGTAAGGTTTCAAAAATGCAACAATGTCACAGCTTCAAATTTGATCATTAAAGCACCAGGGGACAGTCCCAACACTGATGGAATTCACATCACAGAGACACAAAATATGATCATAAGCAATAGTATCATTGGGACAGGTGAAAACCAAAATCAACAAAAACCTAAAACATAGTCTTTATTGAAATTTAAAATTTCTAATTTTTTTTCTTACTGTTTTATTGAAGGTGATGATTGTATTTCCATAGTAAGTGGGTCCCAAAATATTCAAGCCATGGGTATCAAGTGTGGACCAGGGCATGGAATCAGGTTTGTAATAAATATTATTTTAAAATATTTTATCTTTTTATAAGATTCTTTCTTATTTTCCTTGTACTAATTTTTGTTTATCAAAACTTC
Source organism: Psophocarpus tetragonolobus (assembly GCA_037954015.1). Taxonomy (NCBI): domain Eukaryota; kingdom Viridiplantae; phylum Streptophyta; class Magnoliopsida; order Fabales; family Fabaceae; genus Psophocarpus; species Psophocarpus tetragonolobus. The sequence continues at coordinate 70,174,322 of CM075690.1, read as the reverse complement.
CAATCATGGTAAAGGATATATCTAGAAAGATATTATAATTTAAAATATATTTAATACAAATAATTAAATTATTCACTTTTTAAATAGAGTTTAACTGACAGTGTCAAAAGAATTTTAGACTCACGTTTAATCATAATTCTTTTTATTTATATAAATTTTAAAAAATTAATTAGTAAAATCAATAAATTTATCTTATATAAAAAGTTGTAATAGAATGTGTATAAATATTTTTTTTTTCTTTTTAATATGGGTAATTTTAGTAGTTGAATCTTGTAAGAAAGGGCAAACTAGCAATAGACCTATATTGTTATTCAAACATATTTTATACCTTATTAGGTTTTTTGTATTTTACAAAATTATTTTGAAAATGCATACAAATTAAAATATTAATTTGTGACGGAGTGATAATATAAAACTATTTTACTTTAAATTTCCTCATCATTAAACTCTATAAAATATGCAGATGAATTTGATAAGTAGTGTATATACTCACAATGTTATACAATTATAAACATTCATATATATATGCTACTGTTAATTAATTGTTATGATAACTATTTTAAAAATTATTACAGAAAACTTGATAATATTTTAAATTGACAATATATTTTTTTATAGGCTTTAAATTGACAATACATAAAAATTATTGGATAGAAAGGTTGATGCTTTATCATTATGTTGCAGCATTGGAAGTTTAGGAGCCCACAATTCTGAGGCTCAAGTCTCTAATGTGTTAGTGAAGGGAGCCACCTTAACAGGAACGACTAATGGAGTTAGAATAAAGACATGGCAGGTATATAATGTGTTAGTGTTTGACTTTGTTTCTAAAAAGCACAATTGAAGTTACCCAATTAAACTAATTTAAGATTTGCCAAGTCCAAAGAAAAAATTATTAAATGGTGCGAAAAATCCTGATCAGTAATAATTTATTGTTTATGATTTGATTATATATTCACATGATTATTATGAGTTATAAGATTAGTTTAAACAATATGGAAAGACAAAATGTAAGAAGAATAAATCATAAATTTAAATCTTTTTAATAATAAAATAAAAAATATTAATAATTAATATTTATCTATTCAAAATATCACATGAGATGAACCATAAAGTTATGTGACAGTTTCGAGTCGTATAATAATTTCTTTCAAATAGCATAGTAAGACAAACAGGCAGTCTATTTGTTTAAGCTAGCAAAATCTACAAAGTCTATAATAATGAATTTTAATATTCTATTTAGTAAAATTGTCCAAATAGTTCAAACTTAAAGAATGAAGTAAATTAAACTTAAAAAATCTAGGCTCATAAAACTAACCCTAAATAAGTCAACCTGATAAGTCCATAGGATCAAGTTGAGATTGAAGAACATAAACTCATGAAATTAAACTTATTTGAATTTAACATTATTTAAATTTTTGGTTTCCTTTAAAATTTATAAAAGAAAGAAAAGTGAACCCATTTGGGTTCGCCCATAAGCCACCAAATCAAGAAAATACAACCCATATTAAATATAAATAAACCTTTTTTAAATTTAACTCAATAAACCAAACTCATTAACCAACCCATTTTAATATTTAGCTAAACACAATTGTTCCGCAAACCTGCATTCTAAACAACTCGACCCATATCGCAAATATAAATAAACTATTTCCAAATTTGAGAGTAATGATCACACATTGCCAAATTTTAGGCACAATAAGAATATTGCATTAGTAAGTTGACCAATGGGGTATAGGAAATTTGGTAGTTAGTAACATAGAAAAATGGTGCACCCAAGATTTGCAAATTCCCACTTCGTTAGCTTACTTTTGAGCTACCAACTCCTTTTTTAAGGTTGGTTATGATTTCAAATTGACCCAAAGTTGACCTGAAATATTTCGACTAACCAAGTTTGGCAAGTTCACACATTCCACCAATTCCCAACCTTCGTAAAACAAGTCAACAGCTTTTTTTGTTTTAAGGAAAAACAACTGTAGTTCAACTTTCTTATATTTTTCTTCTTAACTAATTCGAACCAGCAATTTTTTTTTATTTGTGCTTTGTGGAATGGCATGAAATTTTCTGTGGGAAAATTCTTTATGTCCAGTAATGTCAGAAAAGGCAAACATTTTATACAGTGTAATGCTTAAAGCATTAATATATAGTTTATGCTTCATATATATAAGTGGCTCTTTCTGACTTTGGTGGTGGTGATTAAGGCAAATTTGCATTAAAAAGAAAAGTTAAATTATTAATTGGGTACATTTGGATAAATTTATTTTTTGAAAAAATAATATTTATTTTTAATAAAATAAGCAACTTTATATTTTTTTAGTATGTTTAACTAAACTGTTCTGTTTTTCGTAAAAAAAACAACTATGGTGTTGTTTAATTTCATTGAATTCTCAAATCCACCCTTATGGCTTATAAATTATTTTTATCATTTATAAACCATTCTGTACTTGCAAACAGGTTTTATTATCTTGATTGAAAAAAGAAAAGAAAGGTGTTTATTATCCTTATACAATAAGGACTTACATGAAAACTTAAAATAGTATAGGGATTTATTAATCAAATGTGTATTTGTGGAATTTTTAGTATAGTCATTTATTAATCAATTTTGTACCTTGAATGGTTATTAAACTCATTTTCAAATAGTTACTTCATGTATAACAAAAATTATCAGAATTTTAGTGACTGCCAGCTAGTAAGGACTAATTAAAAATATTCTGTTAAAAACCTCAAAATTATATTGATTAATAACTTTTTATATTTGAAATTCAAAAATATCTTTAGTCCTTAAAATTGATTTATTTTTTTATTAACATTGCTTGTTTATAGATTTTGATATATTTGACTATATCAAATTTGAAATTGAAGACTAAAGTTTAGGATTGAGCATAAGAGTGAATAGTGAGTAGAAAAATGTACTTTTTTCTAACCGTGTTAACTATAAAAGAAAGATTAAAAGTTAATCAAAAACTAAAAAATATTTTTAAATTTTAACATTAAAACTTATGTAAACCTATTTAAAATGTAACATAAAAATAAAGAGAGATTCTTAATGGAAAATGTTTTTCCTTTAATTAAGTTTAATTAAGATGAAAAGTGTTTTAATTATATGATATCTTACGTATATATGTTTCTTTCCATCACAACACAGGGAGGTTCTGGCTTTGCTACAAACATCAAATTTGTGGATATAACAATGAAAAATGTGACGAATCCCATAATTGTAAATCAAAATTATTGTGACCAGAAGAATCCATGCCACGAGAAGGTGATTCATTTTCTAAAGCTTTGATTTTAGAAATAAAAATTGTTTTTATTTTTTTATTCATACATAACCAATTGAGTAGGCATGCATATTTATATATATATATATATATATATATATATATATATATATATATTTATTTATTTATTTATTTTTGTATATAGGACTCATTATGAAAAATTGTTTTATTTACCCTTTGTTCCATTGCAACATATATGTTATTAATGATTGGAGGATACCAAAAACACCAGTTGTGAAATTCTAGAAGGTTGTTTTTCCAATGAAAAATTCCGTTAAAAACTAAACATTATTGAATGTGTAATGGCATCTCTACAAACATTATTATTATTGAAATTTATTTCAAGTGAAAATAGAAAATAGTAGTGAAAATATAATTGTTTTTAATTTAAAAAATATTTTTATTGAAAATTTTTTTAGAAAACAACTGAAAATAAAAAGAAAAGAAAATTAATTTAAGTGTTTTTAAAAGTTAAAATACTATGTGAAAATTTAATAACAGTATTGTAATTATATAAAAAATAATATATAAATATATTGTAAACTATATATATAAATAATTTATAATATTTTTACTAAAATTAATGAAATTTTAACAATATTATTTTTTGAAAATAGAAAAATATCAAATAAAAACAAACATATTTTCTGAATGTTAAAAACTTTAAAAATAAAAATTGATAAAAAAACAGAAAATATTCTCTCAAATTAAACGTCAGCTTCTGGAATTTATTTTTAGTTTCAATGATATAATTGTTTCTATTAACATTGTTGCATTGAATAAAATTGATGATTTGTGATAATCACAACCAACTTGGTCAAATTTCAGGAATCAGCAGTGCAATTGAGCAACATTAGGTACCAAAACATAAGAGGAACAAGTGCTTCAGAAGTGGCAATTAAATTTGACTGCAGCAGAACTGTTCCATGCAAAGAAGTATACTTAGAAGATGTGATTTTAACACCAGCACAACATGCTGCCAGTGGCACCATTGCTACATGTGAAAATGTTAGATATGTTAACCGGGGAAAGTTCTTTCCTCCATGCAATATATGAAAGAATGAAGAATATAGAGGAGCGTCAGTGAAACTCTTTTAAAATTTTTTATTATTATGATTAGTTAAAAATTTATTACAAATCATCAGTTTTAGTTGATTTCAGAAAAGAAATATCGCAGGATATGTTAAAAGTTGATGATTTTTTTTAAAAAAAAATTAACTAACCATAAAAAGAAGGTCTTTAAAAGAGAGTTTCATATAGTTTCGGTGAAGTATAGTTACTATCAGAGTTGTAAATATGGACCAAATATTTTGTTTTCCCAAACAAGGTACAAAGGCATTTACACATCACATGGAATAATTTAAATCATTTTGTGATGCTTTTTAGTTTATTAGGTTTGGAGTTAATGGAGGGAGATAGAAGCAAAATGGTATAACAGTTGGACTTGATGCTCAAAATGTACCATTTTATCAGAATAATAAACTTTCTTGTTTCCAAAATGGTATAACAGTTGAACTAATCAGAATAATAAACTTTCTTGTTTCCAAATTAAATGTTGTACCATTTTATCAGCAAAAAAATTTATATAATTTTTTTATAAGTCAAATAATTTTATAAGAATAAAATTTTGGGCATACAAATCAAGACAATGTATGACTTGGACCTAATTAGCCTAAAGTCTAATTAATCCAAGTCTTAGAATTTGGGCACCTAATCTAATTCATGAGGATGCACATGTCTCATCCAAAATGTGAGGATAGTGAGTTTAAAACGTTATACATAAGGGATCCCACACTAAGTCTACTCATTCAAAATAACTAAAAACACTCTTCTTTTTAAACTAAAGATAAATTATCAAAATACAAAGTCTTAATTCAAAATAGTCTTACGCCCTATATTCCTAGGAAAAGTAAAAATATTTACAAGTCAAATACAATGAAAACAAAAACTTAAATTCTTCAATAAACCCGCATTCATGTCATGTTTTTTTTTTAATCCTCCTAGCCATGAAAATATTTACATGACATGTCATGTTGGGAGGATTAAAAACACCCATTTTATTAAGTCTCATTATTTTAAAAAAAATACTTTTATTTATCATTTGTAAAGTTTAAGACTATATTAATTATCTTTCTATTAATTGTTTTGTACTTTTTATTTCAGTTGAGAAAGAAGAAATAAACACTTTATTACATAAAAAAAATAAGTTATTGAGAGTAATTTTTAATGAAGGAACTAACAAATTAATGATAATTATTTTTTTTATTTGTGTACACAAACCTCCTCACATAAAGGAATGAGAAGTAAAAATTATTAATTTTTGTGGGTTTTACTTTTTATTAAATGTTCTGTCTTTTGGTAATTTTTAAAAATTTGAATCAATCATAGGGATAATTTCCAAAAGAGCTTTTGAGATTTTTTTTCTCTTTCTTTTTGGTTGGAAGAGTACTTTTTATTAAGTGTTCTCTCTTTTAAAATTGATAATTTTTAATAAATCTAAATCAATCATAGGGATAATTTCAATAATAGCTTATGATATTTTCTTTCTTTCTTTTTGGTTGGAAGTGTGTGTGCATGGTGCAAGTAAGTATAGGGAATACTCAATTTGTTAAGCCGAGATGAGACATATACATATTCACTGCGTCCCTATTTTAATGACTAAAATATCTTAAACTCTTACCCTATTAGACCTAGTTTTCAAATTGAATGATTCCTTAAATTCCAATTTAACAAATTACAATTTTGAGATGTAAAGAAAAGTTTGGCACTTGTGTTAAAAAAATTAAAAAGTTTTGACATTTAATTCACAAATTACAAATTTTACACTTATTAGAAAACTTTTAAATTAATATCATTATATTTAAACAATTTATTGTTATTCATAAATTATTTTAAAGGTATGAGACCGGTACGGGTATACTTAACACCCGATAGTAGAGATGAGGATGAGGACATAATTAAATTTTATTCTCATTGGGTATTAAGGAGGTGGGGCAGGAACATGAATAACATTTTCATCCTCATCCTTGTTTTTGAAACTCATCCCATCAACACACACACACACAAATATATATATACATATATATATATATATATATATATAGTGCGGTAGGGGTGGAAGATGTAGGTAAGTTACGGTGAAGAACACATACAATATCTTTAAATGAGTTGTTTTAATATGAGCCCTATTGTTATTATCAATTCCTCTCATTCTAATAATACATTTTTTTCTCAATATGTCCCCTCTATAACCTTAAGATTAAAAAAAATAGCGCAAATTAAAACAATTTACTTAAATATATCATTTACCTCCTTCACCGTAACTTACCCGTATCCCTTACCGTCACTACCATCCCTATAAGTTATGGTGCGAGTAAGTTATGTCTTTACTGAAAAAAAAGTAATGTATAATTTATCACAATATATTCTGTTAAACGTTTCTAAAGTGTATGCAAACATTCTTTTAAATTTAAATTTAAATCTATCCCCTATAAAACCCAATATTAAAAAGCAACAATTAGATCATCCATATGTAGTAATCAACAGTTTGAGGATTGAGGTTCAACAATAGAGAATGGAAACCATGAAGACATGTTCGAGATCGTGCTTAAAAAAGATCAAGTGAGCATTCTAGAATTTATCCGCTTTGGCTTCATCATTCATGAAGATACATTTCTCATAATATTTGCATCTTTGCTTATTGTTACTTTCTAGGAGTCAGCAAAAATTTCAAAAAGCTTTTTACAGTGACACAGTTCAGAACTAAATGAATATGCTTTAATTAGACATGATGATGGAGAACACTACTTAGTGGGTGTAGACAAGGTTGAGTCTAACGATGGTGTGAATTATCACTTTTTGAGAGGGATCAAATATGTAAGGGATAAATACTAATAATGGCATGTGTTACGGGTTACTACAATATACTTGAAATAGTAACTTCAAAGACACATTCACTACAACGAGGTCCGATTCCACTTGATCAATGAACTGACATCAGGCTCGACTCAGCACAATGAAGGCTGCATTGATTGGGAATGCAAAGAACTATGTAGCACAAACACCAATATGGATAGAGACACGTTGACACGACTAATATCTAAAATGTAGGACAGGGAGACACGACATATATACATATAAATAATGAGTTGCTAATGAAATAAAAGATGAGTACCATAACGAATTAATTAACTAAAGTTGTGATACATTCACCAATTTAAATAAATTTTCTATGAAACAAGGCTAAAAGGTAGGTCCAACATTATTTTTTAATAATGTAATTGTGTGTCCATCTATGTTGAGGTGTAAATTTAGACATCTAAGCTATATATAAATGTGAGTTCAAGTTTTTAAATAAAAAATAATAAACTTTTTATTAAAGACCTAACTAGAAGTGTTCGATATGAGTGTCATGTCCGACACATAGACATTTCAAACAATAAAGATATTCGTATTTCATAGAGAATGTGTTGAACCAAAACCAACAATCAATCATTGGCAAATGGTAGATTAATGGAATGGGATATACTAAAATAATATAAGTTTGGATACAGTTAAAAAAACTTCCGACTTAAAAGTTGAGTCATTGCTGAAATTCAAGAAGGATAATAACATATAAGAGGTTTTTTTTTTTACTATAGGTGATGGAAATTAAGTGTTTGTTTGGCAACAGTTTTATAAAACTATTTTCAGTATTTTAGGCCCCGTTCGGGGTGGTTCTAAGTTTCTGGTTTTTGGTTTTGAATGTATTTTGAAAACAGAAACATGTTAGGCAAAAATGGTTCTGTTTTGGTTTTTTACTCATTTTCGAAACAGTTTTCACTCAATTTTAAAAATAATAAAATTTGGTTTTTAGATTTCTGTTTCTATTTTTATTTAAGTTCATTACTTAACTTCATCTGTCACCATTGACCATCACCTCTGACCAAAAGTCACCGACCGCCATTCCGACGGTCATCGGTCGTCACCTTCGATCGGTGGTCACCAACCCCCATCTCCGATTAGCATTCGCTGGTCGCCACCTCCGATTGACAGTCACCGATCGCCACATCCAACCGGCGGTCACCTCCAACTAGCGGTCACCAACCGCCACCTCGATCGGCAGTCACGACCCCACCATTGATTGCGCGATTATCGTCCGCCACCTCTGATCGGTGGTCACCAATCGCCACCTCCGACCGATGAGCATCGGCCGTCACCTCCGACCAACGGTCATCGGCCGCCACCTCCGATCGGCAATCACCGGCCGCCACCTCTGACCAGCAATCACCGGCCGCCACCTCTGACCAGCAGTCACCGGCTGCCACCTCCGACCAGCAGTCACCGGCTGTTACCTCAGACCAATGGTCACCGACCGCCACCTTTGACCAGCAGTCACTGGTCTTTACCTCCCACTGAATGTCACCTTCAACAACTATCTCGATCGCTACCTTCAACTAGTGTTTTGGTTAAGATTTGAAACCAATGTTTTAAATTTGGAAACAAAAACAATGTTGTTTTTAAAATTTTGAAAACTTAAAACCAAAACTAGTTTTTTGTTTTTAGAAATTTTAAAACTAGAAACCAAAAACCACCCCGAACGGGGCCTTAGTTTTTAAAAACTAAAAAACTTGTTTAGGTAGTATTTTCTGAAAACAGTTTTTGAAAACTGTTTTGGTTTTTTAGTTTTTAAAAATTAAAAAACTGGAATAGTTGAAAGTAGTTTTGTTTTTCAATCTCAATTTTTGTTTTGAAAACTCAAAATACAATCAGAATATGTTGTTTTTTGCTTTTCATTAATGAAATTCTAATAAACATTAACAAGTTTTTCCATTTCACTTGCCAAACAAGTTTTTTTTTCTTTTCTTTCCGAAAACAGTTTTTGAAAACTGTTTTTAAAAACTAAAAAACAAAACCAAACCAATCAAGCCCTAAGTGTTTGTTTGACAACAATTTTATAAAAATGTTTTTTCACTATTTTAGATTTTAAAAACTAAAAAACTTGTTTGGGTAATGTTTTCTGAAAACAGTTTTCGAAAACAGTTATGATTTTTTAGTTTTTAAAAAGTAAAAAACAGGAACAACTAAAGTAGTTTTGTTTTTCAGTTTTCTATTTTTGTTTTGAAAACTCAAAATACAATTAGAATATGTTGTTTTGTGCTTTTCATTAATGAAATTTTAATAAATATGAACAATTTTTTCCATTTTTACATCTTTAAACAGTTTTCAAATAAAATTTGTCAAATAAGTTATTTTTTCTTTTCTCCCCTAAAACATTTTTTTAAAACTATTTTTAAAAATTCTTTTCAAAAACTAAAAACTAAAATCAAACTAATCAAGCCCTAAATATTTACTCTACCTTCCATGAACTGCAATCTAGAGAACACAAAAAATAAATGCTTTTAGTTTTCGTTGGTCTATTTTACTAGCAAGTCCAAATGTATTTGCTTTGTTGTGTGATTTGGTTCCAAATTAACGCTATGTTAATTGTTTTTAAATTTATGAGCAACAATTTTTTAAATTGAATAATTTTCCAGTTTTCTATCAACATTGTGCTGGGATGAAGAGGTTCATGAAAACACTAAATATAACCATTCTATTCTATTCTTTTATATCATTAAAAAAGTATGTTATTTTAATGTCTATCATTAATATAAATTAACAATAAATGGAATGGTTAATGTAAAAGGTTAATAATTTAATAATAGATATGTAAATGTTACTAATATAACTACACATGTAAACGTTAATGTAAGGGTTAACAATGAATGAAAAAATATGTTATTTTAATGTCTATCACTAATATAATTAACAATAAATGAAATGGTTAATGTAAGGGTTAAACATTTAATAATAGATATACAGCTTAATATAAACGTTACTAATATAATTACACATGTAAACATTAATGCAAGAGTTAACAAAAAGATTATTAAAGAGAGGCAATTAACTTTAATGTCAATAAATACCTTTTAAATCAACCATCTCATCAAAGTCCACATACTGAAAAAAAAATGTTCCAACTTGCAACCACTACCCTTTGTTGCTTTTTTTTTTTTTTTTATTAAGCGAGCTAACAGCGCAGGAAACAATTATAACCTAATCATTCAATCTATAAAAATTCTTATGGCATCCTTGCACAGAAGGAGGAATAAGAATTAGATGGAGAAAAAAAGCATGTGTGCCTAATGCATAGGAGTGACCCATGTTAGCTAAATAGCCTGTCGCCATGTTTACCTCTCTGAAGATATGATCAAACATAACTTTCCACTATCTGTGTGCCCGAACCCAAATAAATTGCACTATAGCCAACAAGGGTGTCATCCTACCACCCCATTCTTAATAAAGTCCACGACCATATCAGAATCACATTCCACCTGTAATTTCCTAACACCTTTATTCCAAGCAAAAAGAAGGGTCAAGGCTATTCTCCACAAATCTGTCATGAAACTATTTGTAGAACCTAAATTACAAACAAAACCCCCATCCAACGACCTTCATCATCACGTATCAGGCACATGTAGCAGATTTTCCATTTTGCTTAACTGACTTGTCTGTATTGGCTTTAATCCATCCTCTAGCAGGACATTTCAACCTAACATGCTGGATCCTAAAAGATTTCAAAGTAGGAGCCAAATGGATATCCCAAGCATATGAAGTCTACTACCTTTCTATATCACTGAGTTGGCAACCTGATAGTAATCAAACTACACCTTGGAACACAGTTACTATGAGTCTTCAATATCATACTCAAGGCAACCGAGAATAACACATTCCACTGAATTCCATATATGGGTTTTGAGTTATGGATATTAGCTGTAATCCATACATCAAAATCTAGAGAGAAGAATGCATGAGGCAACGTCTAATTTATACACAACCAGACAGTTTTGGAGAACACACAATCTCTCAAGATATGCTCTTCTATTTCAACTTGTTCAAAACATAATAGGAAACGAGGGATATTAATCATACCTCTAACATACCTGAATTCATTTGTAAGTAAGCCACCATGCAAGCACTTCCACAAAAAATCTTTGCCAAAGGGAAGAGGGATTTGTAAGTTCCTAGACATAATTAACTCATAAGTTGTCTTTGTAGAAAACTGGTCATTAGTGGTTGATGCAACCTTGGTTTTCATTTCCCATGATCTTTTCAATAGGTTCATCCAATGAAGACGATGAAGGTGAGAAGATGAGAAATGGAGGTTGGAGGCGCCACTTCTAGAAAGATAAGCCATTGGGGAGCTTGCCACAAGGGAAAAAACCCTTGATAAAAGCCATGAGAAGGTTCTCTCTAGGGAGAAAAAGACATTCAATTTTCGAAACTCACAAAGAGAAAAGTCTTAGCATTCAAGTGTAAAGAGTTACAAGAAGGAGAAAGTACCTATTTATAAAAGAAAACACAAGGCTATGGGCCTTGAGTTGGATGTCCAACTCAAGGGAGGTTAGGAGGGGATTAACTAGTTTAATTAAGTGTTAATCGAGCTCAAGCCAATTAGCACTTAATTAACTTAACTAGATCCAAACATGGTCCTAAGATCATGAATCTATGTTTTCTCTAGATTCAAATTTGAATTTGAGAATGTCATGCAGACTCCCTCCAAAATTCAAATTTGAATTTGAGAGCCATATAGGTGCCACCTAGGAGAGAGAGGATGGTTAGCGCCTAATAGAGGGAATATGGGGGTTTCACTTGTCTCTCATGCTTCATGTGTGTGTTAAAAGGATGTGAGACAAATCTAAGGGGTGTGTTTGACAAAAACCACGCGGCCAAGACTCTCAAAAAGGCCCAAACCACGCTCCACATAAAAGACTAACTACACATCCTAACTAAATTAAAAGAATAGGCCAAAATACAAGGCCAAAAAGGAAACAAAATACACCTCCATGAAACTACAAGAATGGGCTTGAATACAAGATACAAAAATGAAGACTATGGCCAAATGATCTTCACTTCAAGTAGTAGTTGAGACTTCTCAGACTCCTTCCTAACCATGTCCTCTTCTATCCTTCTTGACATGGCCCTTGCGATGAGACCCTTAGCAAGCACGATTGCATCAATGGTTGAACTCCAAATAACTTGATCATCATCTAAATATGAAGATTGTGACATAGTGTTCATTATCTCTCTAAACATCCAGTTAGGGACTAAGTGTTGGAGCAGATGAGGAGACCAACCATTCTCGTCAATAGCAAAGGTGGCTACCACCGTAAAGTTTCCACTAATTAATGTCGTATTTTCAACGAAATTACCAATGATGAGTTTTGAGGGAAGCCATATATCCCACCAAAATTTAACCTGCCTACCATTTCCCACCAGCCACCTGCATCCTTCAGTCACTTTCGACCAAACTTTATTAATGTCGTGCCACAAATCAAAAACATTATTAGTAGTTGATACATTGGGTATGATGTCAGTTCCACATTTGTACTTGGTATGGAGAACACAACCCATAGAACATGTTGGTCATTAATAATCCCCTGTCCTAGTTTCATTACCAGAGTCTGGTTGAATATGTGTAAATCTCTTAACCTTGTTCCCCTTGCTTCATAGGGGCTCATAAATGATTCCAAGCAATAGTGTGACACTTCTTTCCTTGATCTATACCTCTCCACACAAATTGTTGTATGAAGATTTCAATCTTGGAATATACCTGCTTAGGAATAATAACAGTTTGCATAATGTAAGTTGGTAATGCAGCAAATACTGATTGGGCCAAGGTGCACCAACCTACAAAAGATATGTTTTTAGCCATCCAAGTGCTGATTTCTTTCAACTAGGGAGTCATAAAGAGCTCGCTTCTTCCTTCTATGTATCAAGGGAACTCCCAAGTCCAAGTACTTTCCAAGATCATTAGCAAGCAAGTACCTAAACATGTTATGAGAAATTGCGCCTACCCATGCGAAACATTCCTTCATACAAACAATGGAGTTTTTGCAATAGAGACCTTTTGTCTAGAGGCCTCACAAAATTCAGCCAAACATCACGTCATCACTTACAATTGATGCCCAGAAGCTTCTGCAAAAAGCAATAAGTAATATGCAAAAAACAGGTTGGTAGATAGGTGGTCCAACCTTTCAACACAGAGAACAAATAAATAAGGTGAAATAGGATCTGCATAAGGCCTCTTGATATTCCAAAAGAATCATATGGTGCACCATTGATCATAACCTGCATGTTAACAAAAGAAATACCCTTTTGCTTTCTCAATGCATTAAAAAAATAAAAACATTCGAGACACCAAAGACAAAAGATCGAAGAGATTGTCATTTGTAGGTGAGTTTAATCAATATAATGTCCATTATATTAACATTTTATCAAATAAAGTTAAATCCAAATTGTTTACTAATATAATTTATAAATGATAATGATGTTACACGCATGTCGAAGCAACTTTCACAAAGAGCAGAACATTGAGAAACTAAAACCTACCACTACTATTAAATGACTTGTTTGTAGCAGTTCATGTAATTATGTTAATGTAAGTATTGACGGAAATGGTAAAAAGGTGAGCATATTCATTTGTAACTTTAGGACTTGGTAGTGTAAAGAAAACTGTGCACTCATCTTTCAATTTGCAGAATATGGACCCTCAGCCTACTTGCAATTGTAGAGAAATAATGTTTGAATTACTCTTATTAAAAGACCAGGTATGCTAAACACACTTGTCCACCTATTATTTATTCATTTGCGTCAACGTTAAGTGTATTATTTTATGAATTTCATTTAACCTTAATCATACATTGTTATTTTCCGGAACGTGCTAAAATTTCATGTTTATATTCCAAAAGTTTGGGACTGAAATTAAATGTGCATTTATCATAGACGTTGAGGGTGAGGAATATGTTGCTTGTGTTGAGGTCAAACAAAAAATGGATTTCAGGATGCGTTTTTCGTAATGGTATTTGCTATGTCTTATTTAAGTATGTTGATGACAGTAATTTGTTGCAACTTTTTCTCTGATCAATCCCTCTTACGATGTCACCGATGATGACTCAAATGAATCTGATTATCATTTCGATGATGAGATCAATTAGGAAAAGAAAATAACGCATAGTATATTCTTTGGTGGGCAAGCAGTGGTTTTTAGTGTTATTATTTTTTTAAATATAAATTTCCAACAAATTAGTTCAGCTTTGATGTGTGAAACATATTTTGTAGGCTATACCAAGTTATGTAAGGACAGCATTATTTTCTCACTCGCCACATCGGTTACTCTAATATTTTTTTACGGTGTTTGAAAGGAATGAAAAATTCTTTACTATTCCACCAAGCAAAATTTAGAAGTGAATTCTACGAATTTATCAAGACGACAAATTTGAGACTTGGAAGTATCATTGGTTTTGAAGAAGAAGTCACCAATGATGAAATCCTTATTAATAAGGAATTTGTGATGGGTGAAATCCTCTCGCTAGGTGCAAATTCAATTGAATTCCAAATAGAAACAACTTTGATTGAGTGAGGTCTCTTACTAGTCGCAAAGCAGAAATATGTTTAACAGAGGACAACTTTTGCTGGACGAGATTCTGCACATTACAAAATCTCAACTACTTAATTAAAGTATGCTAAAACTTAAGCCATAGATTTTAGTGTCATTCACATTCATACATACTTATCAAGTTTAGTACATACAAAATTAAATATAAAACATTTTCTTTCATCTGTTCACATAACTATAATCATCCAAAGGTTGCAGTTATACATATTACTACACACATTTCTCAATACATACATAACATATACTATTTCTTTTACAAAAAGAACATTCTTGCATCTTCACTAAAGTTATCTCTACTTCTGTTGATCTTGTCCTTTGCCCTCTCTACTACTATCCGCTCTTGTACCAAACATGATCATCATAGTCATACAGAATACACACACAAACAAGAGTAAGCATATAACAGTATTAAATATATGTAAACATAAAAATTATGCAAATTAACAAGCACTCCAATCAAGTCAAATCTACTAATATGAAACAACCACACTTATGTTTCTTCAAACATAAGTACTCATAGACCTCTAACAGACGCTTTCCAAAAAGACTTTATTGAGTTCGGACACCAATGCAGCCTAATGACTTCATCCAATTGGTGTTAAGTGTCTACCTAATGCACTCTAACAACTAATTAGACATACTTATCTAACAACTATTTTGCTAGTGTCTAACATCAACTAGAGCTATATGACAAACCAGTTGTGTCTGAGTATATTTCTTAGGTATCCTCGCTTAAATATTTGGTATCAGGATCATAATGTAAATCACCTATGTACTCTCACTTGCATACCTGGTACTAGTGTTACATTACCTTACATGTATCCCTAACTCAATACACCTCATATATATATATATATATATATATATATATATATATATATATATATATATATATATATATATATATATAAATCATCCAAAGCTAAGTTACCTCTTGTAACTACCTACAAACATCAATTTCAATACAACATTTCAGCATCATGCATTTAATACAACATCCCATCGTCATGTATTTAATGTAACACTTCACTATCATGCATAACACCAACATGTATGTAATGCAAAACCTCATCATCAAAGTCAACAAACAAAACATCAAATCCCTTTTCAATTATAATTACAACATTATAATCTTTACACTCATCAACATTACCTATTTCACAAAATAATCAAATTCAATTCAATAACTCAATCAATCACCTCCTATTGATTTCACCTTCACCACAACACAATTATTTAAAATAAAAGCAAAGTTTCAGCTTCCCTTAACTATTTCTCCCTTTAAAAGCTAACTTTAATTTAGAGAACGAAATCCCATTAAAGGAAACACTAAAAAACTTGAAAAAACTCCAAATTAAACAAGAACCTAAGGAAATAGGATTTTTAAAGAGAATTTTCATTCCAACTAGAACGACCAAACAAAAAACGAATGAGAAAAAAACCAAAGAATGACGATTAAACTTACCTATACTGATCACCACTCAGAATCAGGAGCAATGAAAGAGATTGGTTGAATCTTATCAACTGAACACCCACCATGCAACCAAGAAGAGAAAAACAGAAAAGTGAGAGAAAAATGATGGATAAGAAGAAAATTGGAAGAAAGAAGAAAGGAGAGAAAGAAGGGAAGAAGAAGGAAAAGAAAAGGGGGAAAGGTGTACTTAGTAAGTTCAGCTTGGTATTTGCATCCCCATCCTAAATAGATTTTCGAAAACTTCCCAAATTTCAGCCCAAACACCTTGAATCAAAGAAATAATAATCATGATCACCTCTCTACCCTTCTAATAATTATCTAATACAATTACAAATCATTAACATGATTAATAAATCCATAATACCTCAATCTAATTAGTAATTTAAGTAAAACTTAAATTTAATCCTTCTTACTATTTATTACATGCACTTTTAATCTATTAAATAAACATGTATTTACATCCCTAATTCAATGTATCACAAACAAGGCTTTGTTACCTTCTCGTAATAGTCCATAACACATTTCATTAATCATCATCTCAATAAATCACCAATTTCGAAGCATTCATCAACTCAACATATCATCAATTATCCAAAACATCAAAATAAAAAATCAAAACATAAACCACTTAGCATATTTAAAATTGACCATCCACACATTAAAAGCTCAAACCAATATCCAAAACCTCAATCACTCACATGCAAATACACCAACATAATCAAATCAAATTTTTTTCCTAAATTAAAACAAGGATCAAGCTTTCCTTACCTATTTTTCCTACAAGTTGATTGTAAAGGAAAAGGAAGACACAATCACCCCAAAATTAATCAATTTCCCAATTGAAAAAATTATTGAAAACCTACCAAAAACCCCAAAAATCAAAGGAAACTTTAAGAAATTGGGATTTCAAAGCTGATTTTCCTTTACTGAAGATTATTGAACCTTAGAGAAAAAGGAAATGGTCTAAGGAAGTAAAATCAAACTTCCTCACCTGAATCAACGACCAAAATCAGGAGAAATGCAAGAGATTTCCTTGGATTCTGTTAACATATTGATTGACACGGAAGAATGAGAAGGATTTGTTGAGAAAGAGAAAGAAATTTGCTGGAAAAGAAATGAACAAAAGAAACAAGAAGAAGTAAAGAAGGAAAAAGGGAAAGAAAAAAGAACCGAGGTGGGTTTAGTAATCTTGATTTTGCTAACTACAACCCCTATTCTAAAAAAGCTTTCCGAAACCAACCCAATTACCTAATTCAAAAGAGTATCATCTATACTCACCCTTTACCTTACTAAAAATAACTTTCCCATATTCCATTAATTAAACAAAATTCACTTAATTTCAATCACATTCATCAAAATAAAACATAGATATCAATATAGATTTACAACCAATCATTCCATAATTAATGTATGAATTACATTTTAAATTAAATTTAGTTTTTCCTTTTTAATTATGTCACACATTTATAACATTACAAAATCACCTTTAACTCACATAAGTAAGACTTGTTACATTATCAAATTACTATAATTAGTTTGTCAAATAAAGAGGCAAAATATAAGTTTAAGTATTTATGTTTTTTATTGATAATAGTGCATTATTAAGAATAAAATTAAAAAATTAGAAAAATTTGTTTAAAAAATCAATAACATTGATTCATTTTTTTGGCATCTGTGAGTTATGTGTTAATTTCTTGTAATAAGAACTAGATAAGCATAATTATGGAAAAGAAATATTAACAACACGTTTTATATCTCATTCTTTTTAACTTGAAATTTGTTAAAATATACAAATTATGAAGGGTTTCAAACCTTCTTTAATATTTTATTTCCTTATTTTATAATTTTAAATAAATTTTTACTAACAATAAGTTATTTGGATCCTTGTTAGTAATTGACTACAAGGCTATAATCACCCTTCAACAACCCAAATTTCTTTCATGTATCTTAGTATTTAAAAAGTAAAAAAGTTGTTTGGTTAGTATTTTTTTAAAACAGTTTTCGAAAATAATTTTGATTTTTTTTAGTTTTTAAAAATAAAAAAAAACAACTGGAAGTAGTTTTTCTTTTTAGATTTCTATTTTTGTTTTGAAAACTCAAAATACAATGAGAATATGTTACTTTTTGTTTTTTATTAATGTCAATCTATAAATATGAACAAGTTTTTAATTTTGACATCTTCAAAACAGTTTCAAATAATACTTATCAAACAAGTTTTTTTTTTCTCTTTTTCTAGAAAACAATTCTTGAAACTATTTTTTGAAAATCCCAAAAACTAAAAAACAAAACCAAATCAAACAGTTCTTTGAAAACACCTTACCCAACTTTTTCAATTTAAAAAATTTTAACTCCCAATTTTTTAATTTTGATACTATGGTAATCAATTATTAATTTACAATAATCTATTATTTATGTAATGAGATATATGTAAGACATATGATAATAAATTATTTGCTTACGATAATCAATTATTTGTACAAGAAAACATTTTCAAGGTTTATAATAATTGATTATTTACTTAGAATAATCAATTATGCAGTCAAAGGCTAAAGCTCACTGAGGGAGACTCATCACCCAACGAGACCTACAGATAGCAGAAGCTCTACTACATAATTACTTAAACCTACTTCAAACAATCCAGTTATTTTATAAACATACTCCATTTCACTCAATCAATTCCTAACATGGTATGTACTTAGATGCATACATATCCTATCCCAGTTAAGTTCCTAACATAGTATCCACACAAATGCATAACATGTTCCTTTCTTAATAAACATAACTATTACATAAAATCATACATTACATAACTTCAGACATTACAACTTAAACATTCTCGATAATTCATGTACATGCTTAAAACATCACTTCCAATTTCATTCAATCCATACTTTCAACATTCTCAAAAGGTCTAGCTTCATTTACATAACCTAATACATACATTCAAAAAAAACTATTTCTATTACAAAAGCGTAATTTAGTTTCTGCCTCTAATCCTTCACCAACCATGCTAGTTATTACCTCCACCATCATCATTGATATCTGCTCCCATGCAAAGCACGATCATCATGGTCATATAGAATACACACACAAAGCAAAGGTAAGCATAATGAAACCTAAACTTCACAATATAGATAAGTTAAAAAAATCACAATAATATCAATGAAGTCAATCACACTTATACTCCCTTGAATATAAGTAATTCACACAACAATATGTTCAGATTTGACTCATTCTAAAATACCTATATTGAGTTCGGACACCAAGGCGACTTAAGACCCCTTCCAATTGGCGATAAGCTCCAATTTGCATTATGTTACCGCCAATTTAAGTCTAAGTAATACTCATTTGACAACCACAAACTGATGTCTAATGTCTACCTAACACTCTATGACACACAACTGTTGTCTGGGTATGTCCTTATAGGCACCCCTTGCATATCTAGTATCAGAACCAACACGAATATCCCCTTGTATGTCTGATATTCTGGATTACATTAACCTCAATTGTATCCCTAACATCAATGTACCTCACCAAACATTTCATCCAAGGCTAAGTTACCCCAACTATAACCGCCCGCAACCAACAACAACAATAAATGCTTCCTCATCATGCATTTCAACAATATGCATTATATCATAGTTTCAAATATTACATTATCATTCCAACAATTTCCAATTTCAATCACAGATGGTCAATTCAACCAAAACCATTCATTAATCACCACAAATAATCAATTTCACATAACATCCAAAATCAGTTCAAAAGCTAAATCAACCATAACCAATAACCTTAATACTCTTAAACTCATAATTTTCAAAGTCAAAACCAAGGATAAACTTCCTTTACCCATTTCTCCTTTCCAAAGCTAACGCAACCAATCAAGAGAAGAATCTACTAGAGAAATTACATAGGCATCTAACAAGATTTCCATATTAAACCTTAGAAATCAGGATTTTCAAAGAAATTTTCCTCTTAACGGGAATGACAGGATCGAAAACGAACAAAAAAATTTCCAAGTATTCATTATCTAACTTACCTATGATAGCGATGACTCAGAATTAAGAGTCATAGAAGAGACCACGTCCAATTTAGTCAACCCAAGGCTAACCATGCAAAAAGACCACAAAATAGTGGTGAGGGAGAGAAGGTGAAACAGTGGAAGGAAAGAAAGAAAATTGAAGAAGAATAAAGAAAGGAAGAAAGGATAAAGAAAGAAGAAGAAAAGAGTGCGGGGTGAGCTCAGTAAGTTCAGCTTGCTATTCGTACCCATTCTTAAATAGATTTCCGAAAATTCTTCAAAACTCAACCAAAATTATCCAAAACCAAGGAATAACAATTATACCTCTGTTTTTATCCCAACTATCCTCTTCAAGTTAATTAGCTAATATTGATATTATTAGTAAAATTAACTATTCTTCCATTACTATATTAACTAAATATAACTAAATTAATTCTCCGTATTATTTATTTTCCTTCCACTAATAATCTGTTAATTAAATCGGACCTTACAACATTCAATCACAACCCTTCATTTGTTAACTTTACTAATTTATACTTTAAAATGAATCAAACCAACAACTTAATTGATGAAACGTAATTTATGAAGGGAAAGTTGAAATTTTCAAAAGCCTCACTAAAACAACTACCCACAAAAAGAAAAAATTTTGACACAACTGCCTCTATTATGATCCATTTAATTGTTTTGTTTTTCCAGCTAAGTTGTACAAATTATATAATTTTTCTTCATTTTGAAGGACATGAGTTTTTTTTAACTTAACCCAAAAGCTCTTAGTTAACAAAATAAGTTAAAAAAAATAATTTAAATGGTTAAAATACATTTTGGTTTCTTATTTTTTTAAAATAAAAACTTTTGAGTCAACAAATATTATTTTTCAAAAAAAGAAAAGTTAAATAACTGTGGTATTATAATATTGAGTTCTCTAATTAAATTCTTGGATGATTAATAACTAATAATTTTTAATTATTTTTTAAATTAAATACTCTACTAATCAAATTAATTAATAATTAAAAATTCAATATTATAGTGCCACATCATCGATTTAGCATTCAATTGTTTTTTTATTAATAGTCAACACCTATTGATAATTACGGGGTGAGATGGAAATGGATCCTGAGAAGAAAGTCATGTTTTGAGAAGAAAAGGGGTAAAAGAGTTAGTGAAAAAAGTGGGTGATGTAACAAAATCACCAAGGGTATCAAATGGGTGAGTGTGGAGTTTAGAGAGGTTTGGTGTATACTCTATATCCTTGGCGGACAGGTTTTTTTATTTTAGATCTAGGAGAAGAGTTAAATGTGTTCTATGGGTGAAAGGGGTATCTCTAAAGGTGCAACTCTTGGCTTAGCAAGTTAAAGCAGATCAACTACCAATAAGGAAAAATTTGCAGAAGCATAAAATATTACCAAAGGGGGAGGAATTTTATGCTTTTTGTAAAGGTCAGAGGAAATAGGTGTCCATCTATTCCTAACTTGTGTCATGACTTATAAGGTGCAGTTACGGTTAGGGATAACAACAGAGTAGGGCGGGAGCGGATTTGCCCTTCCCATCCTCATCCCTGAAAAGTGTGGGGCGGGAACAAGGATGGGAATAGGTATAAAGAAAGCAAGTATGAAATTTTAATTCTCGTCACGTATTTTCAGGTTTGCGTATACCTGCAGGTACCACATTATATTATTTTTTATAATTTATATTTAAATTTACTTATAATTTATTAAATAAATTATATGTTAATTTATTAATTATTAAATAAATTATACGCTAAGTTATTAATTATATTTTAGTTTTAATAATTTACAAAAGTGTGAATTTATACATTATGTGAGATTTTGTCTAATATATAATTATAAGTAAAACATAGAAACAGAACGGGACAAAAACATGGATGGGACAGGGATGGGGGCTAGGAATAGAACCTGAACCAACAACTTGAGTTTTTCCTATTAAAATTAAGGTGAAATAGGGACGATCGACCATAATTATCATCCCTAGTGATAATTATGTTATTAGGGACATTACCGCAATGTTACAAAGCGACTTCAAATTTGATTTCAATCAATTCTTGGAGATGTCTCCTTTTTACAGAATAGTTAATAAATTCCTGTTGTGCTTTCTAATTTGATATCTAATTCTGAAGTATAAGATATCAAACATCTATTTCTCATAAGGAAACCAAAATTGCCAATTAAGAAAAGTACGAGAACCATTTTTTTAAGCAACCAATATGTCAATTTAATTAAAACTAGCATAACCTTTATGGTATGTTTGAGTGCATCTTTCTTTATTTCATCACCAAAAAAGTTGAAAGAAAAAAGCAAGAGAAAGTGACTTGTAAAAATAAAAATTTAAAATTTTTTTCTTTAAATTAAAATTTCAAACTCTCTTTTATTTCTCTCTACCATACCAAATAGACTATTAATTTAAGCATTAATTACTCATGTTATAAACTAGTTATTAGTCTTTGATTAAAAAGAAGATGTGACATGATGAATACCACAAAACACACAACATTGATCAAGTATAACGAAAACGTAGAATTTAGGTTCTCCCTTTAGAAAACGATTAAAAAAAAACAAACATTGTTAGTTGAGCTTTCACTTCTAATCACTCTTGAACCACTTTAACGGTGGGATAAACTTTCACTTCTAGTCAAGTATTGCATCGATAAAAAATCAATAGAGAAGAAATTAAGAGAAACCAACTTAAAAACAATAAAACTACTTAATTCATCATGAATAGAGTTAAGGGTTAAACATCAATCCTAGAAGAAAAAGTCTTACTCAGACATGTTCATGACTATAAAAAAACAGAGAAATAAAATTCATCAAACTCGAAAATAAAGAGTGAAAAGGAAAAAACTCCAAAGTCTTGCTCTCTATGCCGTCTTTGAATAGAAGTTCAAGACTCTCTTTTCAAACTAAAACTTTCTATTTAAACTAATGAGTCTCTCTCACGGAAGCTAAAAGTGTCATGAAGAGCATTTAAACTTATTATACAAGAGATTGTATATTTTTACACAGTAGTACAATTTTTCATTAATTAACCATAATTCATTTTTTTCTTGTAAATTTCCTCAAGAGTTCCAAGCTCCACTCCAATGCTCCAAATAATTCCAAAAGCGTATCAATGTCTACCAAATTATATCCTAAATACAAAAAATCACTAAAAGCATAACAAATTTCAAAATATAATTAAAAACACCTAAAATGAAAATATTAAACCTAAATAACATAAAAATATATAAATTTATAATTAAAATAAAACTTAAAAATAGATAAAAATACAATGCATCAATTCACAAGTACAAAAACATATTTTCTGTCACCAATTTTTTAATGTATATAATTATATCCAGTTTTTGTACTTGTGAATTGATGCATTGTGATTTTAAGGAATATTTTTTTTAATTAGAGACTAAAAGTGAATTAGAGACTAAAAAACTATTTTTTTTTTAATTTTAAGGAATAAAAGTAATTTTTTGTGAAATATTAGGAAAAAAAAACTTATTTCAGCCCCCCTTAAATACAAAGAAAATAATAAACAAACTTTTTCATAAACTTTATTAAAAGATGTGAGACTTTTTTAATTTAATTTTAACTAATATATGTAAAAGGTTTCTCAAATATTTTTTTTTTAAAAAAAATGTGATATTTTTTAAAATTAGCTTATAAAAATTTCAACATCATTGAAACAAATTTTAAGGAAAAGTTTTTTGAACTTTTTCTTTGTATTTTTTCTACTATAAATGTTTTTAGAGAAGATCACCAAGGCCCTAGGTATGATAAGGCTCTATGAATTATTTTTAACTAGAAAAACTATTTTAAGTGAAAGTAAAAAATAGAGTTTAAAAAATAAATATAACAAATTTATAAAATTCATTTTTTTAGTTTAAAAATTCAGTTTACGTTAAAATTCGTTAAATTAATTTGTTTTTGTCTAATAAAAACATTTATAAAATACAATTTCATTATAAAAGAGGTTTCTTAAAATTCAAGTTTAGTTAAATACTACTGGATCCAGTTTCTTTTTTAAAATAATTATTTTTAATGTATATAATTATATCCTTAATTTTAAATATATTAACGTTAATTTCTTTATATCCCTATTTTACTGTAGATTATATTAATTAGATTCTACCAATAAAAAAAATATATAATTAGATAATACTCATTTTTCATGAAAGTAAATATATTTATTAAAGTAAATGTTTAGGTTCATTGGTTGAAAAATATTTTTTAAATAATGAGGTATAGTTTAATATAACAACCACTTTTAATCATTTAATTTTATAAATATCTTTAATAATATTTAAATTTATAACATTATCAATTAAAATTAACTAATTTAAATATGTTTATTGATATTAATGAATTATATATTTGTTTCACATGAGATAAAATATGTTAACGAGTCTTTTTTTTAAGGCAAAAGAAATTATATTATATAAAAAGATAGATGAAACAAAATGTTTCATCTTTACACACAATTCACCATATTTTACTCCTTTTTCCATGATACAACACTCAGCACCACAAACCTATTTGAAATTCAGCATGCACATCCTAGAGTTGGCATACCAATAAGAAAAAATACCCCCATTATTAAATCCAAAAGAGTACAATAACCATTTCTACGAAATTAACTTAATACACATAAAAAATATCCAAAGACTCAGTCGATGCCCTTTGAAACACAGTTGAGTTCCTGGATATCCAGATATACCATCACCCAGTAAGCCAAAACACATACCTACACTTCTTCTTATGCTTACTCACCACCCATCTGCTGGATAACAGAAATAGCTGGGTCAGATCCCCTAGGAGTTGTGATTGTATTCCAACCCAATTTAACACTTTGTACTATAACCGTTGCATTTGTGGGCATGTTAAAAAGAGATGATTTTTGTTCTCTGCACAATTCTTACAAAACACACAAACTAAATCAAGTAAATGATTGTCTACACCTCACCTTACTAGATTATCAATGGTGGGTAGTCTATCCAATAACAACCTCCATGAAAATGTAATCACTTTGGACAGTAATTTATCCTTCCACATTTTACATAGCTCATGTGATCCCAAATCTATAATTCCTGAGTCATTTGTTTCTCCTCTCAAGACCATATATGTCTCGGCGACTGAAAATCCCCCATCCATAGTTGTGTTCCAAACCTATTTATCTAAGACTTGATCCACAAGAACCACATTCTATAGCAGCATCGCCAAAACGTGAAGTAGATCTACCCCTCATATGAACAATTCCCTCTGCTATGCCCACTTCCATGCTGACGGTGCGGCCTCCGAGCCCCATTTTTCCTTGACGGTGATAAACTTATCTTCTATTATTCCATACAACCTAGAGAACACTGCACTCATCGCCCCACCACCCCATCCACCTTTGCTCCTAGAACAGAGTATCTCTCCGCTTCCTACACTCTCCGTAACACGATTATCAAACCACCCTGATGTTATCGCCTTTGGTCCATCAATCCCCCAAATATCCTTACACCATTGAGCGGTGTGATTAAATAATCTGGGTCTCTCTGTCAATTTTTGTACATCCCAATACCTACTTCTCATCAACAGTCCCTGTATAGTCTTTTTGTCTGCTAATATTCTCCACCTCCACTTTATCAGGAAACTCAGATTAAATTTCCACAAGCATTTCACACCTAATCTTTCTTCTCCCTTCAAACGACACACCTTGTTCCAACTTAACCATACAATTCTAGAGTAAGATGCGTGAATTATTATAAATAATAACACACTCTTATACAAAAAATATAAAAACAAAAAACGGGAGATTGAATTATTATAAATAAAATTTAAGAGCTCTCTCGAATCTTTCAAATCTATTGTATACCTTTCCCTATCTTATAAACATTTAAAAAATCTTTCAAAAAAAGCGTAAATAACAATCTTCAATCAAAGTTGTACGAACAAATAATGCATGGCCCACATAGCTGAGATTGAATTACTGGCCAGTACAGATTTTTCATCCTGACAAGTACAAAAGAATTCATTCCTATATATAACAGTAAAGAATCCCTTAAAAATATAACAACAAATTATATACACAACTTTTATTAAATAACATAATTTTATTTTTACATTAATTTTTTTAAAATTTAAAATATTATATTAACATCTCATGTATATTTAAAAATATTATATTAATATTTCTCTCAAATCTTAAGTTAACACCAACTTAAGAGTGTGAACATAATTATTAATAAAACAAAAATACATATATAATTATATTAAATTTTAATACTTTTATTATAATTTACTCAAGATATGAAAAAAATTTAATCAATTGTGCAGGTTAGTCTTTAAAATGCACTATTAGAAGACTAATTCGTCCATCAATTTAATTATTAAAAGACTAATCTATATGAAAATGAAGACTAGTTTCTTTTAGTGATGTAGGAGTGTGTTTGCAAAAGATTGTAATATAAATATGTTTTGAAAAATAATTTGAAAAGAGAATATGTAGAAATGAGAGGAAAAATTACTATTTCTCTAATTTTATATAGTAAAAAAAGTAGTTAAGAAAGTGGGACAAATTTGGTGAGTTATGTTTTATTTTCCACTCAAAACATATATTAAAAGAAAAGAAAGTACAAAGAAAATTTATCATTTTAATTTATAACTTTTTATCATTTTCACACATTTTTTATATTACTAAACAACTTTAATCTTAACTTTATATCTCATCTTCGTTTCTTTCTCAAACTTTTTTTTCCAACCAAACAAAGCCTTAATTATTTTCAGACAAGATTTTGTTGCATCTTTTGCAAACAAGATTAATTATTTTTAAATTACTTTTCAACAAATTAACCAAAACAAAAATTAATTATGATGGGATAGTTTCAGTTCCAAATTCTGTCTTCTCTGGATAAAAGGGAGTCTCTTAAGATAAAATTTTCAAGTTTCTGAATCAAGGGTCTCTTCTTTAGTTTCCCTTTCTCTGTCACACACAGTTGTATCCAGTTTCTTCTCTTCTTTTCTCTTGCCCTTTTCTGGTACAATTGCATTCTAAGGAATGGAAGCAGAAGGAAAAATGTCTGCAGAAAATGAACACCATGGAATAAGGTTCAAAAGAATATGTGTTTTCTGTGGTAGTAGAGCTGGATACAAATCTGCATTCAGTGATGCAGCTCTTGAGCTTGGTAAATTGATGGTACTTATTTCCTACTCTACTGTTATAAACCAATTCATCAAAGAATGTTATAAGCCAACTACCCTTTGTGCAATTATTCTAATTTTAGAAGTTTTTCTTGCACATATGTTGGTTAAGTTGCTCGAACAAATGAGTGATTTGTTGGAAACTTGATTCAGTTAGTTGAACAGATTACATGAGTTATTATAAACTTAGTTTAATTAATTGAATAAGTGCGTGAGTTATTATAAACTTTATTATTCAATTGTTAGAACATCTACATGAGTTATTGTAAACTTGGTTCAGTTGGTTAAATAAATGCATGTGTAAACTTAGTTCAGTTGATTGAATATATGCGGAAGTTATTATTAACGTGTTTGATAAATGTTTTGACAGGTTAAAAGGAGAATTGATCTGGTTTATGGAGGAGGAAGCTTAGGACTAATGGGTTTGATCTCTCAGACAGTGCTAAATGGAGGTTGCCATGTTCTTGGGTATATTTTCTATTTTTTATTTTTCTTAATATATATAAATTAAGTTAGATTATTAATAATATAGTTTCATTTATGAAATCATAAACTTGATTGTTTATTTTTTATTTGTTAGAGTGATTCCAGAAGCTCTATTGCCTCCTGAGGTACCATTAACTTTATCATTAGTTTCTGCAATCAATTAGTGCATCTTTGAATCTGAATTCTAGAATTCCAAAGATCTTGCGCACTAAAAACTAACTCTCAGCAAATCTCACTTTTAGATATCTGGAGAGACTTTTGGAGAAGTGAAAACAGTTGCAGATATGCATGAAAGGAAGTCAATAATGTATGAACAAGCTGATGCATTCATAGCACTTCCTGGTATATTAAAATTAACTACGAAATTTCAATCTTCTAATCATTATTTTGAACATTTTCCTAGTGGCTTCATATACATAGAAATTAATTAACTTAATCAAAGTCTCACAATGTTCAGGAGGCTTTGGAACCATGGAAGAGCTGCTAGAAGTGATAGCATGGTCTCAACTAGGAATACATGACAAACCAGTATGATCAAATACTTCTTTACTCCTTCAAGATCAATCAATATGTCATATCAAAATGTTTAAAATTATCAATATGTGCGGCATGTATCCTCAAGAGAGTATACTAGCTGCAATCTCTTTAATCAGAAAATATTAAATCTTTGGAGACCACAATGTCATATGTAGTCTCAATTATTAAGTATATATATCATATAATTAATTAATCAATTTATCTCATAAGTTATGTAAATTAAATAATTATATGTTATATATATATGATAGTTGAGTAATATTATTAATTGGGACTACTAATAATAATTTCTCATCTGAAAATTGATTATTACATGTTTTAACATAAATAAGGAGACAATTTTTAAATGCAAAGCAAAGCTTACCAAATTTATGATTTTTAATGAATTATGAAGTCTTTTAAGATAGTATCACTAGCATTTCTCATCTGATAAGGATTTTAGTCCATATATATGAAAAAATATATATTGATAGAGGTGAACCCTTTAAATAAATCAAACACTGAGAATTAGAGAAATACTTTAAGAAGAAAAATGTTTGAAATAGAAGCCATTAAAAGTTTTTTTCAATAAAAGAAACATGTATAATTAAATTTAGCACATGGGTTTTCTTCTATTGTTATTAATTGTCATTTCAACTTTGAATTTGCAGGTGGGGTTGTTTAATGTTGATGGTTATTTCAATAGCTTGTTGAGCCTATTTGACAAGGGAGTGGAAGAGGGTTTTATAGAAAACTCTGCAAGGCATATTGTAATCATGGCAGAGACAGCAGAAGAACTCATAAAGAAAATGGAGGTAATTAGATATAGGTAAATTATGCTTTAGGTGTCTACATTTAAATTTTTTTTTTCTTAAAAAGTATTAATTTGATCTTTTAACATTTAAACTTATTTTTAGAAGTTTTCATTTTTTAATCTCATTAAATATTAAAAAATATAATTATATAACTTTTAAAGTATTAATCAGTAAAAACAATTTCTTATATTACATTACAATACATGTTATTTTCTCATATTATTTTAATAATATGAAATTGTTAATTACTAAAATTGAACTTACAAGAAGTGATTATATTAATTTATTTAGATTTTTTGTTATTAATCAAGAAATATTTTTTTAATGTCTCAACTAAGTCCTCTCAAACATCAAAGTTGGTATAATCACGTCTGTCTTCAACCTTAAATTACTTTTTAAGGGAGTTACAAAATTATAAACTGTAATAATATGCTTAAAAGTCAGATGCAACAAATTAACACAATTTTAAAAAAAAAAATATTTTTTACATATATTTTATGAAACCTAAAACCTAACTTATCCTCTAAAAAAGACAAAACATGGAATTTTCAAATCTTCAAAATGCCTATGATATATAATAGACATTTATTGTTGGTCTACTTTGGAAATTATTAGGAGAATGAAGAAACAAAGCATATGATAAAGAAGTAGGGAATGATTTGTCTTGTTCATTTATTTGTTTTCAAATTTTCTTTCTCACAGGAATATGTTCCAGTCTGTGGTATGGTTGCATCAAAATAAAGTTGGGAAGTGGACCAATTATTAGAAGCTACACAAAGTGGGGAACCCTAGGATCTTAAATCTTGATCATCCATCATTGTAGAAAATAAAGTAATATATACATATAATTCAGTTTAGTTTCAATTTGCTGAAAAGAAAATGACAGCAAATTAAGTACTCTGTCACTTTCTCTAGTGTGGATGTCTCAAGATCCCACATCTCAACTACCCTTTGTTAAGCATGAAACATGAATGTTTCTCATCATCATCAATTTTGAATCATACTAAAGTTCATGAACACTTAATTATCTCTTTTTTTGGCAAAGGATATATCAACTACAATATATGTGTTTGGAACAACTTTCTTTTGGAAAATAGTTACTTAAGAAAAAAATTCTTAAAATGATAATAAAATAAAGAATAAATTATAATAATATCCATAAATTTTTATCATATTATAAATCATTCTACTTTTTTTTCACTAATCTCCTGCGTTTGAAAACATTACACTTTACAATACGCACGAACAAACTCATTCATAAATTCTTAGAGTATATTTTGTAAATCTCCTATAGTGTTATGTAAGATGAAGAGATATTATAAATTTTATTCTAAAGATA
The DNA here is from genome assembly GCA_037954015.1 of Psophocarpus tetragonolobus. NCBI lineage: Eukaryota > Viridiplantae > Streptophyta > Magnoliopsida > Fabales > Fabaceae > Psophocarpus > Psophocarpus tetragonolobus. Next base: position 70,143,733 of record CM075690.1, on the reverse strand, counting down.
AAATTCATTTTAAATTCTTAGTTTATTTTTAGTGGTATGATAATAATCGTGCATTCTAATATTTTTATAAAATCATTTAAAATAATTTATTCTTTATGGGTTTTAAAGTGGTCATTCTTTTGTTCTTGTGGTTAATAACACCTTACCTACAAACTATGTATAGGATGTACTTTTTTATGTTTCAAAACTACATGCCTTCATCGTGTGGTTTGGGATGATTTTGTGTCTAAAATTAGATTAAATCAAAATAAAAAAAAAAAGTATAATGCGATTTGATTTGGTTTATGTTAATTATAAGATTTGAATTAAATTAAATCAATATTTACCAATTTAGTTTGGTTTGGTTTTGTAATTTAAAATTTTATTATTAAATATTAAAAAATAGATTAAAAAATTTATTTAAAAGATATTATAAAAGTTTACTTACTTTTAATTTTATTATATAAAAGTAGCAAGTATAAGTTAAGTATACATAATGAATCCATTTAAGCATTACATATTACTTGTTAAGTTATATTTAATGAAACTAAATTATATAGTTTTGTCACTAACTGATACATATAAATTAAAAATTTCAACTAAAGATTAAATCCAAGTTTTAGAAACTTAGAAAGTAATAAACAACTATATATGTTTTCTTGCGTATTTTTTAAAATAATTAATAGTGAATGATTTAATTCAATAATGTGATATGATTTCAACATGTAAAATCAACACAACCATAAAATTTTAAAATTACAAAAACTAAACAAACCTCAAAGAAAATCGTCTTTTTAGAGGTTTAGTTCAATTTTAAACATCATATTCAAAACATTAAACCTTCTAATAATGATTAAAAATATAGAAATGATACAATTTTAGAGGTTTATTTGAAGTATGTACCACAGGTCCACAGTATGATGAAGTTGTTATTAATTAATAATTATAACTATTTTTCAAGGATATTTCATGGGACAGGTTGCCTTTTACAATTACAACTTTATTAGGTTCTGGCGTGGGAATTGGAACCAACGGATTTTGTTCTACCATTGTCCAAAGTCCAAACTAACCTTTAAGAGATTTTTTTTTTTAATCCTTTACCATACAGAAAATTAATTATTACATTATGACGGGGTTGAAAACACTTTCCGAAACTCGTTTTAACGGAAACTCTTGTTTTGATTTTTTTTTATTCATCTTTCTCATCAGAATGGAAGATAAAACGGTGTCAAAAAGTTTATAACGGATACATTTTACTTAATTAACTGAATTAAACTTTTAAACAAACTTTTGTTTTGATTAGAATTAATTAAAGACCACACTCATTTTAAAAGTGACAATTAATAAATAAGTGATTTTCAATAAATTATAACACATAAAATAATTTCACAAAAAAGAGGTTTCTTACCCTTTCTCCTTGCTGTATTAACTTTCTTTTGTCACAAAAAGTATTACGGTATTAAATTTTTATGATAAATTATAAATTATTATGATTTTTCTTTTTTTTTTCATAAGTGTCGTATAAAAAAAATGTTCAAAATAAATATCGTGTTGATTTTTTAATGTAAATTACTTTTTTCATTACATCCTCAGAGATATCTTTTTAGAATTTTGTTATAGTGCTACATTATTTTTGGTAAAGAAAATTAACGATAAAGGTTAATTATTATTGTTCTTTTTTGTTTATCATAGAGAAAAACTTTATAATAGGAACTAAACACAAATATGTGGAGATTTATAATAACTCATACATCATACTTAACTAAGTGAACTAGACTGTTTAACAAAAAACTTTGAGTTAGCATAGTGAGAAAAATAAAAAGAAAAAATAAAAATATGATTCAGAGAAACAAATGAAAAAAAAAAATTACTACTTTGTTGATTGACACTTGTAAAATAAAGTGGTAATCATTATCGAACACGTGAATCAATCTACAATGTGATATCCTTCTATCCCAAATTTTTTATTATTTAATTTACAAAATAATGTAAAAATTTCTTTATTTAAATAACTAGATTTGATATTTAGGTAAAATGATTCATATCGTGACAACATGAATTGTTTATTACTAAACAAGTTATGACAGAGAAAATAATTTAGCTCCATATTGAGTTAAAAACATGGTAAAAAATAGATCATTAAACCGAGTTAACTTACACTTAAAGTTGTAAGCATTATATAAATAGAAAATAAATTGTCAGGTCTTGTGACATTCTTTTATCTGAAGTAAATAAATACAACATGATTAAATAAAATTCCTTTAACTGGGTAAAAAAGTTCACAAAAATCCTTCAAACAAAACTCCATCTTTGATCAAATAATAAGTCTTTACAAATGAAAACTTAAAAGAAAGAAAAAAACTTGAGACATAATTGAAATAAATTTCTAAAACAAGGAAATAATTTGAATATCCTAATATAGTCGCAAAGCCCTGATACCATATCTATCAAAGCATGGAATCTCACATCAATCTCATACATTGCTTACCTCTATCTCTTCAACTTCGTCCTGGCATATGGGTGTTCAACCCTAAGAAACACACAAAAATAGGGAGTGAGATATTTACTTATACATAATTAAGTGGCATAAATAAGAAATATTACACCAACTGTGACACATTTCTACTCCCAAACGCTTTATTATTTAAATTACAAAATAACATAGAAATTTGTTTATTTAAATAACTAGACTTGATACAACACTATGAACGTTATGACACCCCCCTAAAGGTGACACCTAAATAAATATAATATAAGTAAACAAAGTTCATTAATTGGGAAAAAGGTTTACATAAGTTCTCCCATAAAACATATCTCTGATCAAAATTAAAGCTAACAATTCTAAAATAAAGATAATAATAAGTCAACTTAAAAGAAAGAAGAAAACTAGAGGCATCATTAAAATAAGGAAATGATTCAGCATCCTAATATAGTCATAAAGCCCTAATGACACTCCATCAGAGCACAGAATCTCACAGCAATCTCAAGCATTACTAACATCTACCTCTTCGGCATCTTTCTAGCCTATGGGGTTCAGCCTCAAGCAACGGACACACAAATAGGGGGTGAGACATTTACTCATAGATATTTAAGCACCATAAATAAGAAATATATTCATCAAGTATATCACATGAAACCGCACAAACCATGTTAAACTCAACTCATGCTAATGATGCTCATGCAATGTAACTCATGTATGCTCTCTCAGGTACACGTCTGAAGCGATCCTCTTCTACGCTAGTAACACGTAGGTACAACTATCTCACATAGGTTCACCTATAGTGGATTCTCTTCTACGCCATTCTACGCCAGTAACACGTAGGTACAACCGTGCAATTCAACAACCTAAGAAAACTTGCTATAGATCGCCACATAATGGGCGATCCTTACAAGCTTCTTAGACTGTCATATTTATGCATCATGTCATGTAACAACATAACTCACAATATCAATATTTCATTATTCCATCATAATCCACCCTCAACCACAACTGGGATGACACCTCATTAGACACACTCTAATCATCATCATCATCAACACAACATGCATACAAGTATAATTCACATCAGTTTCATATAATGGAACAAATCCTCAATTCATGCACCTTCATCACTTATAATCATTCATTCAACCACCACGAAACAATTTATAAGGTATAACACAAGATATCACACCACCACAATCTAAATCATCACATTTAACAAACTAATTATTCTTATCTTAACCCTTTTGTTACATTATGTAGCCTACATACTATATTTGTAGTTATGCTAATAATATAGGGGTGATATAAATTTTATTATAAAGATAATACAATTACCTAAAGTTTTTATGTTGAAGTCCAAACTTGATTTTATCATCCATTATTTTTTAAAATTACAAACTTGTAGCCACTAAACCCAAATATGATAGTTTGACCTTTACTGACGATTATATATATATATATATATATATATATATATATATATATATATATATATATCAGTTTTAAGTGATTCTAGTGCTATTGAAAAGCTAACATTGAGGGCTACAACTTTCATGAAGAACACAAAGCCTAATAAGGTCATCTAGGTTGCCTAGTAAGGCTCACCAACACATAAATTTTGTTTTGTGTACTGAATTGATACTCAACTTCCAACCTACATAACTCAATTTATTCTTAACATATTTACATGCTTCTTGAGTTTAAACTGTAGTCCCAAATGTCTAGTTTCTAAAACAAAAAATGTAACTTGATTAGGTTAATTGCACAGAAAAATATGATAGAAACACTAAGGTATGATATTCATACGAAAATTTTTAGATAACAAGCATTCAGTTCATGTAAGATTCCTAAAATATAATTCTAATTACAAACCCTTAGACATTCTACTTCTCTGTCTCTAATACTTAATTGTCATCGCACCCTATAATTGCAGTGATAATCATCATTTTTCCATCAATCATTTCCGATAACAGGCCTTAGACATTGAAACTACAAACCCTTAAACATTCTACTTCTATGTCTCTAATACTTAATTATCATCAAACCTTATAATTGCAATTATACTTATCAATTTTTCCAGCAATATCCTCAGTGGAAGAAAACCTAACATCGAGGGCTACAACCACTTAACACCTAATTCTTTTTATACAAAGAGCAATTCAAATAACATAACAATCCATCAATCATCACATTAATCAATCATATAATTAAAGTTTTTCATCGTTTAATCATCAATAGCATTCATTGAAACAAACAAATAAGTCAATATCATCTAACACAAACTTCATCCCTAAGGAGACTTAGGGTTCACCTCCATTAGCCTATTTCTTATATATGTCTATATATAAGCTAATCTCACTCCCCCTTACCTCGAAGAGATGAAGAACGTAGAAAGTAGGAATTATCCGATCCTTAGTGGAGATCTCGTTGTTCTCTGAGTTCCCCTCTGTAGCTGCCTCCTCTATTTGTTCATATTTAAGGTTAAGGTTTGTAGCAAATGAACAGAATTCCCAAAACTGCTCTATTAACTCCTTCTAATTACTAACTTCTGTTAGTCAAGCCCAACTTACCTAACTTAACCTTTTTTTAACCCGCTCTTATTATAATGAAGTGAGAATAATAATAATAATAATAATAATAATAATAATAATAATAATAATAATAATAATAATAATAATACTAATAGTAATAGTAATAGTAATAGTAATAGTAATAGTAATAGTAATAGTAATAGTAATAGTAATAGTAATAGTAATAGTAATAATAATAATAATAATAACAACAACAACAATATTATTATTATTAATAATAATAACAATAATATTAATAATAATAATAATAAGAATTCAAACCCAACACATTTTAGTTAATAAAAATAGCAAATTTTATTAACCCAATAAATAAAACTAAAAATATTTTATTCATATTTTATAAAATTTCATGTTGTTACACTTACAATATATCACATGAAACTACACAACCATATTAAATTCAAGTCATGCTAACGATACTCATGCAATGTAACTCATGTATACCTTCTCGGGTACACACCCAAAGTGATCTTCTTCTACGCTAGTGACACATAGGTACAACCATCTCACCATAGGTCCACCCAAAGTAAATCATCTTCTACCCAGTAACACGTATGTATAACAACCTAAAAAGACTTTTTATGAGTGCCATACAATAGGTGATCCTTACAAGCTTCTTAGACTCCCATATTCATGCATCATGCCATGCAACATCATATTTCAAAATATCAATATTTAATTATGTCATTACAATCCATCCCTAATTGCAGTTGGGATGACATCTCGTCAAGCATACTCTGACTATCATCATCAATACATCCTGCATCCAATTATAATTCAAATCAATTTCATATAGTGGGACAAATCCCCAATTCATGCACTTCAATAACTTATAAACATTCATTTAGTCTCCACAACACAATTTACAAGGTTTATCACAATATTTCATACCAGAGCAATTAAAATCATCACAATTCATAAACTATTTATTCTTGTCTTAAACCTCAGTAACTTATAAACATTCATTCATTCCCACCAACACAATTTATAAGGTACACCACAACAACCCAAATCATCACAATTCACAAACTATCTATTCTTATCTTACTTTTTTATTACATTGTGTAGCTTACATACCATATTTATAGTTATGCTAATGATATAGGGGTGACATAAATTTTATTATAAATATAGTACAATTACCTAAAAATTTAAATTTGAGTTCTAGACTTGATTTTATAATCCACTATTTTTTAAAATAACAAAATCGCAACCACTAAACCTAAATATGATAGTTTGACCTTTACTCACTATTTTATTTATAACTTGAGTTATATATATTGTTTTTAAGTTATTCCAGATTCATTGTAAATACAACATCCACGACTACAACTTTCATGAAGAACACAAAACCTAATGAGGTCATCTAGCTCACCTCTAAGGGCTTACAACACACGGATTATGTTTTGAGCACTGGATTGGAGGCTCAACTTCTAACTCAAATAACTCGATCTATTTTTAACATTTTTACATGATGCTTGAGTTTAAACTGTAGCTCCAAATGTCTAGTTTGTAAAATAATAAAAATAACTCAATTTGGTTAATAACACATGAAGATGTGACAAAAACACTAAGGTATGTTCATATGAAAATTTTCAGATAGCAAGCTTTCAACTGATATAAGGTTCTCAAAATATAATTCTAATTTTAAACCCTCAAGCATTCTAGTTCTCTATCTATAATACTTTATTATCATCACACTCTATAATTGCAATGAAAATCATCATTTTTTTTTCATCAATATCATTAATGGAAGGAAATCCCTAACACCTAATACCTAATCTTTTTATATAGAGTAGTTCAAATAACATAGGAGTCATCCAATCATCACATTAATCGGTCATATAATTAGAGTTATTTATCTATAATCATTCATAACGTTTATAGGAACAAATGAATAAGTAAACTACAAAAAGCTTAGTCCCTACGAAGGCTTAGGGTTCATCCCCACTACCCTATTTCTTATATATGTCTATATATAAGCTAATCTCACTCCCCCTTACCTCAAGAACATAGAAGGTAGGAATGATTCTTTAAGATTGTTAACAAAGATTGTCTCTCTTTGAGTTCTCCTCTTAGTCACTTCCTCTTATTTCATGTTTTGAGATCATGTTTACATACAAAATGAGGAAAATACCAAAACCCTCTTCTGACTCTTCTAATTACTAACTCTTGTGAATCACACCCAACAAACCTAACTTTTTTACCCACTCTTATTATAATGAAGTAATAATAGTAATAGTAATAACAATAATAATAATAATTCACTTCCAAAATATTTTAGTTAATAAAAGTATCAAATTTTATTAAGTTAATAAATAAAACTAAAAATATTTGAATTCTTATTTTATAAAATTTTAGGCTGTTACAATCTCCACGAAATTGTATTAAGAGTTTGAGTATTCTAAGTATATACATTATATTAAGAGTTTAATTGATATACACCCACAGTGTAAAAGACTTTTGCACTTACATTCAATCATGTCTATTAATTTATATGACTTTTTTAAAGTATTAATCTAGTAAAGTTAACAAACTTACTATCAACTAAAGATTTTCCGGTGAAAATAATTGACAAAAATAAAAATTGGTGACGTGATAGTATTAATGAAATTATTAATTATCCTCTTTAAAAAACAATAAATATCATCATATAGAAGTCATTATTGGTTACATTTATTTTTTAGAAACAGAATAACTTTTTTTTTTTAAAAAAAAAAAAGTGCTTCCCTAAAAAAATGTTTTTGTTTCAAATTTTTAAAATAATAAAACATAGAATCTATCTAAAATAGGATTAAATAAAAAATTATTTGAAATAATTTATCATAAAATAAGTTGTTTCTTTATTAAAAAAAAATTGTTATGATTGTGAATATAAATTAACCTCTATTATACTGCGTCATCAGAATTATTTATTTTTTCACAATCTCTAAAACATAAAACATTAGATGATTGTTGTAATTGTTGTTTTGAGCGTTTATGTTTTCATTTTTAAAAAACACATAAATTTAAAATTTGAAAATTCTATAAATATTTCAGTTTAAATATTTTATTTTTAAATTTCAAAATTCTAATTTTAAATTTAGGATGACAATAATGTGTTTTTAGTAATGTTACATTATACATACATGAACATCAAGATATGAATTATATTAATTTTACATTATATAATTTAATATATTATAAAAAACAATTATATTATAAAATTAACACTATGAATCTGTATAGTAAAAACATATTTATAATTTGATTATGTTTAGTTTATTTTGATTTTGATAGTAATTTTAATATATTAAAATGATAGTTTTTTATTTAAAAATATTATTTGTAATTATTATATTTTTCATATAATTTAAAATATTAAATAAACTAAAACTAGGTTAATTTTATTTCTTATTATCATTTTTAAAGTTCACCAAAAAAATATTATCATTTTTAAAAAATAGAGGAGATAATTATTTATTTCTCCTAATTAATTTATATATTGTCTTACTTCCTTTTTATTTTTCCTCAGAGTTGCTTTAAATTATTATTATTATATTAACACATGTTTTTAATAAAAAAAAATCAAATTTGTAGATTTTTATTCTAACTTATCAATAATTTTTATATATAAATTATTAATTTTTATATTGAGGATAAACTATGTTTTTGGTATACATACTTTTTCAAATTTATGATTTTAGTACAAAAGTTTTTTGTTGACCGGTTAGATATAAAAATATTTTTTTGTGTCAAAATATTTGAAAAAAACTATGTCTCCTAATAATCTTCAAAAAAATCTTTTAAAGTAAATTTAAAAATTAACATGTTTAAAAAAATATTATAACAAAAAAATTTTAAAAATATTATAAAATAAAAATTTAAATTGAGAAATATGATATCATTTATTGACCGAAAAATAGTATGAAATAGAGTGACATGTCGGTTTTTTGCGAACAGAACCTAACCACACATAGATTGAAAATCTCAAACTAGTTCTTTTTTTTTAGTTTTTGAAAAGAGTTTTCAAGAATAGTTTTCAAAAACTTTTTTTGGAAAGAAAAGAAAAAGAAAACTTATTTGGTAAGTAAGAAATAACATATTCTGATTGTATTTTGAGTTTTAACAACAAAAATAGAAAACTGAAAACAAAACTAATTTCAGTTGTTCGTAATTTTTAGTTTAGGATTTTTTAAAACTAAAAAATTAGAATTGTTTTTTAAAATTGTTTAAAAAAAACACTCTCCAAACGAGTTTTTTAATTTTTAAATACTAAAATACTAGAAACAGTTAATAAACACTAAATTTACTTCTTTTTTTTTTTTTTTTTTTACAGATCAATTTTCAATTTGAATTCTATATAGTTCGATACACTACTAATAAAAACTATCAAAATATTTAATTAATAAAAATAATAATAGAGTAACATGTAATCACTTTTCAATAAAAATAAATAGAAAACTAAGATTTTGGCCGAAATAAAAAAAATTTGCATAAAAATTTGTAAACCAAATTCATAAATTTTAAAAAAATCATATAACAAAAAGATAGTTTACCCTAATATTTAATAACAAATTATTTAAAATTCAGATGACAGGAGCACTTGACACATTTTTATAAAAACATTATTTCCATGAATTTAGCACCGTTAAAAATCGAATATGTTAGATATTATTTCAGTTATTCTCGTAAAAAATATCTCTATTAAAAGAAATGAAACAAATATCATTGACTGATGCTTTCAAATAAATAAAGAAAATTACCTTCACAAAAACAAGCTATATAATTACAATTTTAACAAAATTATAGTTGTAGAATCAAACCAATATACATTATTGAAACAAAAAAAATAATATATTAGTTCAATAATCACATTTTATAAAATATTGTAACGTGTAATTATGATGAACCCACTTTTATAAAAAAAGTGTATTTTCTTATATAATGTGAACTAATTATAAAACCTTGAGTTAAATAAGTTTTTAGTTTCCTGAAAATGTTTTTACAATCTGAGTTTACACTTATGTACTAAAAGAGTTTTACACTGACGCATAATCACAACTCTTTATTTATATGACATTTAAAATATTTAATTGGTAAAATAAATCAAATTATCATATATAAAATATTATAATTAAATGTCAATGTAAAAATTTTTACATTAACAGTGTACTAGTATTTTTCTATTACGATTTTAGCCGTTCCAAAAAAAAATTGATATTTTGGTTCTTGAAATTTTGAAAAAAAAGAAAAAGGTGAAATTCGTTCTTCACTTTAACTTCATTTAATACTTTGGTTTATATGCATAGTTCAATCACATAATTAAATATTCTAACATGGTTGGATGTAATTTTTTGTTTAAAAGTTTAATTAGTATGTACTGATAATGTAAAAAGTTTTATACTAGCGTTCAATCATATATCTTCATTTAATACTTTGCTTGATGTGAGTAGTCCAATATCACATCATTAATATTCTAACATGGTTGGGTGTAATTTTTCATCTGTCATTTGTTTAAGAGTTTAATTAATATGTACTGACATGGTAAAAAAGTTGTACAATGACATTCAATGACACATCTTCATTTATCTGACTTTTAATATCTGACTTTTAAAGTATTAATCAGTAAAGTCAACAAACTTGTCATAAATGAAAGGTTGTGATTGAATGTCAATATACACTAACCGTGCATATTATTGGATTGCTAACATCGCAAGTACATTCTCAAATATTAATAGAATTAAGGTGAAAGGACCGATTTCACCTATTTTCATAATTTTGAAGATCAAAATCACAATTTTTTGGAAGAACTAAAATCAAATTAGACGTATTTTCATAGGGACAAAAATGTATTTAACCCTATAATTTTTATGATAAATATGATAAGGCTTAAATAACCTTTTAGTTCATAAAAAATAGTATCTTTTGATTTTAGTCCTCTAAAGATTTTTTTTTGTTTGATTTTGATGAGTAAATCTCCATAGTGGTCCTTGTAATAAGTTAAAGGTGACCTATAGGTTTCTCAAAAATATTTTTCAACTTGTAACTCATGATTTTTTTCTTAAAATACTTTAACGCACAACATAATTATTATGTGACTAATTTTCCTAAAATTCAGGATCTAAATACTAGTATTTCTAAACTTCAAATACCAACATGGTGGTTTACTCCATTTTGACCATTACAGAATTTTGTTTTTATTATACTCCCTACTTTCCAAAAACATTATTAATTGAGACATAACAATGAACTTCATAGTTAATGACTTATCACATCGTCATTTGGGAGTTTAGGAGATACTTTTATAGGGATAAAAATGTGTTTAATAACTTATAAAATGTCATAAACTGTTTAAACATACGAGACATTAAAAACACAATTTATCTTTAAAAATTTAATTATATGTTTCATTAGACTTGCTGATGATGTGACAAATATCCACCATAATTCTAAACCTAGAGTTGAAACTCTGACACCAACTGATTTAAATCCAAATGGGTTGAATTCGTTTTACAAATCTATCTAAGTTGGAAGGTAATAAGTTAATAAAAAAATGAGAATTGGGTAAACAAGAAAATGGAAGGATGAAAATAGTTTAACGGAGGAATAGATGACGCCGCTTCCAAAGATAGAAGATAAGTCATATGATGTCACAAGGGTGGTGATTTACCCTTGATAAGTCTAGCAGAACGCCACAAGGAAGAATTTCTTAATAAGTTCTAAAGAAAATTCATATCTCACAAAAGGTTAAAAAATCAATGATAATTTCCCTAATTCAATTATTCTCTTTTGAATACAATTCAACCCCTATTTATAAAACTAGAAGTTACATATTTAATATGAGAAAAAAGATTTTGTTGTCATTGTAAAAACTTACACTAACATTTAATCACAATCTTTCATTTATGATAAGTTTCTCTATTTTACCAATTAATAATTTAAAAGTATAAATAAAAATTTGTGATTAAAAATAGTATAAAATTCTTTTACGCATACTAACTAAACTTATTTAATATTGTTGCTTGAGAGTAGTGACTCAAACCAAAATTCTTACTTTGACAATGGGGTTAAAACCAAACTAAAAATATTTGAAGGCTAAAATAAAATAAATATTTAAATTATCAAAATCAAAAGGATTTGTTTAGCCTATTATAAAATTTAATGAATTTCTTATATTATTAATTTATAATTAAATGATAATATAAAAACCTTAGCTTAATTTTCGTCTCACTACATTTTTTTGTATATTAAATTTCATTATATTATCTTTTATATATATAATTTTATCTAATCCTTTAAATAGTTTCAATGAATCCATTTCGTCAAATTAAAGTTAACATACCTACAACTAGTGACAATTGTAAACCATTGCTAAAAACCGTGACTAATTAGTGACAATTTTAAGTTGCCAATATTGGAATTTAAATTAAAACCAATTAAAATATGTCAAACCTCCACTATTTAAAGAATTAATAATAAAAATTAATCAGAAATGATTTTTTAGCGAGGTTTAATATAGTTACCAATTGTAGATGAAAAAATGACATTGAAGCTATATTTAAAAAATTGTAGATGAAATTTGATTTAAAATAATAATAGAAAGAAAATAAACAAAAGTAATTAAACAAAAATGTTTTGACACTTTCGATGCTTTGTTTATGAAGTTTTGAATTTGGTAATTCTATGGATGAGAGCGAAGAACTGAGGACGTGTTGTACTACTTAATTTTCAATTATAAAATTACAATTATGTATGTTTAAATTGCGTTTCAAACATAGAATTTGAATATGTTTAAATATGATTTTAGTTCTCAAATATTTTTAAATTTTTCTTTTGATTTTTAACAGTCTCTTTTACTTTTATCACCGAAAAAAATTATTTTATTTTGTCTTTGTTGTTATGTTAGTTTGGTTAAATGGTCCTTAACTATTTTTTAATTTTTCTTTTTGTATGTAGTAATTATTTTTCTTAATTTTTAGTTTCTAATTTTATTTTTTTTTTGGTATGTTTACCATCAGATTGTGATGTATCAAAGTAACAAAGCTAATGTTATAACAGGGTTAAAAAAAATTAAATTTTGAGATGAAAAGTTAAGAAAAAATTACTAAAAACCAAAGAAATTAACAATTTTTTTGGAAACAAAAAGATATATTTAAACTAATTAATGTTTTTCATCCATAGATATTAAATAAACGTGAGTTTATATTATGCACCAATTGAATTGAAGATATCTAATTTAAATACCAAGCACATATTATAACTATTAAGCATTTAGTCCCTAAGATTAAAATTCACACACATATATATTAAAATTTTATATATTTGAATCTTCTTACTTATTATAAATAAATAACTTCATATTTTAATATTGAGTTTAATTAGTATATACTGACAATATAAAAGAATATTACATTAACATTTAATTACATCTTTTCATTTATATGTATTTTGAAATATTAATTGATAAAAACAAACTTACCATAAATTAAGGATTGTGATTAAATGTCAGTGTAAAAAATTACGCTAACAGTATATACTAATTAAACTCTTTAATATTTATACCTTTTATTATTTTTTTCTTACTCTTTTGTTATTGTCTTTAACATTGCATATATGGTAATTATAATTATTATTAAATTTATTTTTTTACATAATACAGCCCTAGTATCCCACATTTGGAACCATCATGCAACTGTTTCTTTATTCTCCGTTGATGGAGGAATCACTCAATTAACCCATCCCATTAACATTATGAGTTAAGGCAGGGATGGAAATTAAAACTAGAAACAAATTCAATTCATACTACATCTAAAAGATAAAGTCAATTCAAAACATCTAGGCAGAGTAATCACTGGAACTTTATTATGAACCAAAATTAAAGAGGGCCATTAATTCTTATGTGGACCAAGTTCATGTAATAAAATAAGAGGTGGGCTAGCAATACTCTCTAACATATTGATTAAAATTTATTAGAACTAACAAAGTTTAGTGAGTTCCACTATTTAATCTCTTTTGACTTGAAAATGGAACCCATCAAAATGACTAGTTTTCAATAAATTCATGCCAATCATAGAATGTCTAAAAGAATGTGCCAGTAAGAGTTTGGTTAGTATTTCTTATAAAATAATGTTATGAGGAGTAATACAAAATCATAATACTATAGCAACTTGAAGGAAGGGCTCTAACCAAGCCCTGCATGCCTACAACACTGGTACACGTTGAATACATTATAAGAGGTGCAGCATGCATAGCTTAATAATGCTGGTCTAATAAAAAATGTTCAAACCCTATAAAGTATCGGAAAGAAAGTATGAGAAAGAGTCTCCTTAACATTCCCCATAAAATAATGTTCTGAGGAGTTAGGAGTAATATAAAATAATAACACTATAGCAACTTGAAGGAAGGGCCCTAACCGAGCCTTGCATGCCTACAACACTGGTACATGTTGAATATATTATAAGAGGTGAAGCATGCATAGTTTGATAATGCTGCCTAATATAAAATGTTCAAACCCTATAATACTTGATTGTGTCGATGTGATTCACAATTCCATCGAGTGTTATGACCCCTTCCAACGTGGAGTCTACAAGGGATCACTATAAGGAACATATACAATACAAGTCTCAAAAGTAAGAGTTATTCTTGACCATAAAACTATGCATAATGACTAAAATTATTTTTAACTAGTTTTAAACTTAACCATCCATTTGAATCATATTATATTGACTCACTTTTTTTACGTTTTAATTTCTCACCTATATGCATTCTATGTCTAGAAGGCATGAACCTAGAAAAGAAATGAGTTGGCATTGAAGATAGTAGGGTCAACATTACATATTAAGTATTTTACCCTCGACATAGCCACATTAGCCTATTTACAAAATATTTTGAGGTCTAAATGGAATCGGTCTCTACATGCATGTTCAAGGGTATAGGTTTAATGCAGAGAAATAGAATATGTAGCATTAAAACCATAGGAACACTAACTTATGATGACTGTGTACTGTTTTAATTTTATTGGCTGTCCCTAAGGTAAAGTTGAGTAGCAACTAGCAATTATTCTTCTCACTAGCATATTCACACTTCTTTCATTCCTGTGCAGGTTTTTAATTTTTCTATTTCATTGGTAGACTTTAAAATGTCTTACTAACTTTACCATAAGTTATTAAAAAAAGTTATCAACAAGAACAAATTTCAAGCAAATCAAAGTGTAATTGATGCAGAAAATCTGTGCTAGTAGAGACAACTGAGGACCAAATTGATTCTTTTGGAGGCTTGCTCATTACAAAGATAAGCAAGCTGCTATAGCTGCAACATACATTATATGATTTTGTCAGAACAAGATTTTACTGAAATAATCTACCTGTGGTGCCTAAAATATGATTGAATTTAATTAATGGAGATCCACTACAGTTTTTTAAAATAAGTGAGCATCTGGACATCTAGCAAGTCTACCATTTAGAATCTAAAGTCAAATGAAGGCCTACCACATGTACCAATACAAGTGTAAAGGAACTGCTGATTGAGGAAATGGTGCAGATTAATTCCATCAAAAGCATTTCCGGTGAACAATAGAAGGCCCAGTTTCATCATAATCTGCCTTGGTTACATGTTGATTTTGAGGAAAAACTACTTTGGCAAGAATGGCGCCTCCCACCCAAGCAGAATACATGGTTAAATTTTCAGGCATGTACTCTGGAGGCTGCAAAATGCCAGAGAGATTAACCATCAGACGAAACATAAATTAGAACATGAATAATGATATAAAGTTTATATAAAATAGGATAACAATGAACAATTATAACAATCAGCCCACAAGGCTCATAAAAAAAAAGAGGGAGCAGGGGAGTGCTGCTGGAACTCAATCATGATATTAGCAAAAGGATAAAAAGAAAACGATGAAGAGCAAGCATCCAGATCTCATATTTCATAACCGTATGCACAAGATTTCAAAAGTTAGTGGCCTCAAAAATGAAACAAATTCTTGTATGGTTAAATACTTAAGTTAACATAAATATAATGCATGAGTCGTGTGTTACATTGTTTACTTGACAACAAGATTACCTTTACTAGGGTAGGTCGAATAGCAGATGAACTTAGACTAGATTCTTTCTGAAATCTCTCTTCAAAACCTGCAGTAAGAAGCAACATTGTCAGCTTTCTCATTAAAAGAAATCAGATTACTGTGAGATAACCCTCATCTTGTCATGAACATACTAAACAATTATATGTCTTAGGCAATAATGGTTTCCAAGTTATTCAGAAAAAACCTAAATTCCAAATGCAACTAAAGGCAAAGATGTCTTTGACCAATGGAATACAGCGCATTTGATGCACATTAAGGAACAACACAGGGCAATTGTAGGGATGACAATGGGTAGGGTACTATAGTACCCATCTCCATACCCGTTAGGTACCTATATACCCATACCCATGATCCGCACTTTTCTTATATAAAATAATATATTAATAACATATACGCATTAAAAATATATAATATTAAAAAATAAATCAACACAACATTAAACAAATATAAATATTTTCCACATCAAAGACAAAAATGAATGAATGTATATATGTATACGGGGCCAGGGAATTAAAAATAAGATTATATATTTACATATGTACAGGGATGCACCAGGAGCATAGTTTAAATTAATATATATATACACACACATGCACTGCAAGACCCGCGAGGTGGGTATCTTAATACCTATACCCAAACCAATTTTGCATGTATAGACCTGCCCTGTACCCATATCCTCAACTGCAAGTATTTACCTGCCCCACTTTAGGGTATTTTTGTGGGTACTCAATACCCATAGAGTCCGGGTACACTTTGCCATTCCTAGGCAAGTGAGTACATTACAAGTTTTGTTCGGTGACTTAGTCTACTATTTGGTAATGAAATAAATGAATGCACAACATAAGAATGTGTTGTTTGTTGTTGATACACATCAGTACAGGAAACAACAAAATGAATTTTATTATAATACCCTATCTACTATATAATTTTTATTTACATGATGAAAAAGGCACAAGATTTTGATATTTTAGCAGCTATCATTTAATTATTTTATATTCTAATTTTATATTATATATGTAAGCACAAAAACAAACATATATGTCACCATAGTATAACATCATGGGTGTTACAAGATGGCCTAATAGTAAAAGTTGGGGTGAAGGGAGAAGGGAAGAGAGAGGGAGGTTGTAGATTCAACTCCTTCCCACTAATAAAACTAACAACTAACGACTAACTTTTGCTAATAAAAAAAAAAACAATATAACAGCATAATTATAATTATTATATTTTATTGATGTTAAATTAATGTTAGATGTTGATTATTAGTTGTTAATTGAGGTATATTATGTTTCATTTATTATTGTATGTCAAAGGTTGGTGGTAGTTGTATTCACCACTCTGAATTTCTAGATTGTATTGTATCTCTATTTAATAAGAGATTTTAAGCGGAGTAAAGTTATCTCAAGCTTTTCTATATTCAAGTTGGTATCAGAACAAGTTCGATTCTGCTCTTTATCGTCTAGAGTCACACAGTAGGCTGTCCGCCACTATCACCGCCGTCCGCCGCCGTCTCCGGCGACTTTTTTCTTCTGCGAGCACAGATCCAGGTGCGCCTTGATGTGCGTGTTCTACCCCTGTAAATCGCTCCTCCATACGCCGCTCCACGCACATCCTCAGTCACGCCAAACAGAAAGCGCGTGAACTCCACGCGCCAGCGAGACGGTCTCCGTTCGCCGTCGTTCCGGTGCCATCTGACTCACCGGAGCCTCCTGAAGCCATTGCTGACCTGCGTGCTTCACTTTGAGCAAGATTTAGTAGATTTAAATCAAATCTCTCTCTCGGTCCTTGTTTTTCCTCTTTTTCAGATCTGAAAAAAAATGTCTTCTTCTACCGCAGCCAACTCTGGTCCCATTTTTCCTATTTTTGGATCTGCCGTCATCACAACAGAAAAGCTCAATGATAAAAATTATTTAGCTTGGGCTGATTCTGTGGAACTCTGGTTCCTTGGTCAAGGACACCATGAGCATCTAGAAAAGGTAGATATTGAGGGATCAGCTGAACAACAAGCTCAGTGGAAGAGACTTGACTTTCAGCTTTGTGCTCTTCTATGGCAGTCAATGGAGCCTAAGATATTGAGGAACCTCAGAGCTTTCAAAACCTCTTACTCGTTTTGGAAGAAAGCCCAAGATATCTACTCTAATGATATCCAACGCTTGTTTGATTGTGTTCAAAAGCTAGCCTCCTTAAAACAAAATGATTCAGATATGGTATCATATGTTTCCGAAGCTCAAGCCGCTGCAGAAGAATTGAAGTTTTTCTTAGAAGCTGATTCTACAGAAGAAATAAGGAAACGACTTGATAACCTCTATATGGTTATGATTCTTCGTGGTATGAACCCGATATTTAATCACATTTGTGATCAAGTTTTGACTGGTCAAGATATTCCTTCGATGGAGAGCTTAACTACTCGTCTCCTCCGTGTTCCTACCTTGAGCAATGAGGGTACCTCCCTTGAAAATAATATGGAGTCCTCTGTTATGATATCTTCAAGAGGAAGAGGAGGACGTAAAAACAGAGGTCGTGGTGGACGAGGTAATCGTCCACAATGCACTCATTGTAAAAGGATGGGTCATACTCATGAGACATACTACTCTCTGCATGGTTTTCCAGACAAGTCTGCTCATGTATCAAGGTCTGAGAAGCCGGAAGAGAGGAAACTGAGGAAACTGTCTGAAGAAGAATATCAAGGATACCAAGAGTATTTGAGGATGAAATCTAACAGCCTTGCTGGACCTTCTTCTGGACCTAATGTATCAACGGCCTGCATTTCTCAATCTGTGGAAGGTCAAAACCCATGGATTGTTGACTCTGGTGCTTCAGACCATATATCTGGTAATAACTCCTTGTTTTCATCTTTATTACCTCCCAAATTTCCACATCTTGTCACATTAGTCAAAAGGTCAAAGGTTTCAGTTCAAGGAGTGGGTTCAATTTCTATTTCTCCCTCCTTAAACTTATCTTCTGTTTTGTACATTCCTTCTTTTCCCAATTTACTTTCCTTGAGTCAATTAACTAAGTCCTTAAATTGTTCAGTTACATTTAACTCTGACTCCTTTGTCATTCAAGACCGTGGTACGGGCAGGCAGATTGGCGCAGGACATGAATCACGAGGCCTCTATTACCTGGAATCTAGCTCTTCAGTGTCCTGTCTTGCATCCATCTCTTCTAAATTGTTGCATGATCGGTTTGGACATCCTAGTCTTGCCAAATTAAAGATAATGGCTCCTAGTACTCAGAAAATCCAACCTTTAGAATGTGAAGCTTGTCAATTAGGCAAACATGTTAGGTCTTCTTTTCCAAGTAAAGATAAATCAAGAAGTAATTCAGCCTTCTCCACTGTTCATTCAGATACTTGGGGTCCTAGTCGAATTACTTCTTTTGGATTTAAATATTTTGTCACCTTTATTGATGAATATTCTCGGTGCACGTGGCTTTATGTAATGAAAGAAAGGTGTGAACTTCTATCCATATTTGTGTCCTTCTTTCATGAAATAAAAAATCAGTTTGAAAAATCAATCAAATGTTTCAGAAGTGATAATGCAAAAGAATATTTTTCTTCTGAACTCTCGTCATTTTTGTCCTCTCAAGGTATATTACATCAGTCCACTTGTCCCCACACTCCTCAACAGAATGGGATAGCCAAAAGAAAGAATCGCCACCTTGTTGAAACCGCTCGCTCTTTAATGATTAATGCAAAAGCTCCATTACATTATTAGGGAGATGCGATTTTTCTGCCTGCTATCTTATCAATGGGATGCCCTCTTCCTCTCTTGATAATCAAATTCCTCATTTCATCCTATTTTCAGCTGAACCTCTATCATGTTTCACCTCGTGTATTTGGTTGTACTTGTTTTGTTCATGATATGTCTTCAGGCCTCGATAAATTGTCAGCTAAGTCGATCAAGTTTGTTTTCCTGGGATACTCCAGCCTTCAAAAAGGATACAAATGTTATTCTCCTCATAACAAGAAGTATTACATGTCTGCAAATGTTACCTTCTTTGAAGATTCTCCCTTCTACTCATCCTCCACACCTGACTCCATTTCCATCCAAGAGGTCTTGCCCTCTCCCTTTTCGAGTCCAGAGATTGTCATTTCTCCAGACATGTCTCATCAACCTGACCACACCAATCTTGGTCCAATGCCTATCTTATCTGAAACTGATCATTCTCCCTCGACTCCTCCTCATGGCATGACACCTGAAGCTAACCCCAGTATTCCTGATGACTCTCGTGGCTCATGTCCATCTCCGTCTGCTTCTTGTACAACAGCTCCTAATTCTCCTCCCATGGCCGATGACAACTCATGTTGGCCTGTTGCCCTTCGAAAAGGGATTCGCTTTTCTCGAAACCCTCATCCTATTTACAATTTTTTGAGTTATCATCGTCTGTCTCCATCTTATTGTTCCTTTATAAATTCCTTATCATCCATCACTATTCCCAAAAATGTTTGTGAAGCACTTGATCACCCTGGATGGCGACAAGCCATGATTGATGAAATGCAGGCCCTTGATCACAATGGAACATGGGAATTGGTTCATCTTCCTCCTGGGAAGAAAGCTGTTGGTTGTAGATAGATCTATGCTATTAAAGTTGGTCCAAATGGTGAAATTGAACGACTTAAAGCTCGTTTGGTAGCCAAAGGTTACACTCAGATATATGGACTTGATTATGGAGACACTTTCTCCCCAGTGGCCAAGATCACTACTATTCGTCTTCTTCTTGCCATGGCAGCTATTCGCCATTGGCCCCTGTATCAGATAGACGTTAAAAATGCATTCCTACATGGTGAGTTAGATGAGGAAATTTACATGGAGCAACCTCCGGGCTTTGTTGCTCAGGGGGAGTCGGGTCTAGTATGTAAACTCAGGCGATCTCTCTATGGTCTTCAGCAGTCGCCAAGGGCTTGGTTTGGAAAGTTCAGCAATGTTGTCCAAGATTTTGGAATGAAAAGGAGTGAAGCAGATCACTCTGTCTTCTACTATCACAAATCTGTTGACAAATGTGTTTATTTAGTTGTTTATGTCGATGACATTGTCATTACAGGAAATGATGAAGTCATAATATCTCAACTAAAGCAACACTTATGCAATCACTTTCAAACAAAAGATCTTGGTCATCTGAAATATTTTCTGGGAATAGAAGTAGCTCAATCCAAAGAAGGCATTGTAGTTTCCCAGAGGAAGTATGCCTTGGATCTTCTGAAGGAAACAAAAATGTATGATTGTAAGTCAGTCAATAGTTCTATGGACCCATACGAGAAATTAGTAGCTGATATGGTAGACTTATACTCAGATCCAGAAAAGTATAGAAGGCTGGTTGGGAAGCTTATATATCTCACTATTACAAGGCCAGATATTTCCTTTGCAGTTGGAGTTGTAAGTCGATTCATGAATTCACCTTGTGTTGATCATTGGAATAGAGTAATGCATATTCTCAGGTACATAAAAAAGGCTCCAGGCCAGGGTCTGTTGTTCGAAGATAAAGGAAATAGCCAAATTGTTGGATACTGTGATGCTGATTGGGCTGAATCCGATACAGATAGACGCTCTACTACTGGGTATTGTGTGTACCTTGGTGGTAATCTTATCTCATGGAAGAGTAAGAAATAGAAGACTGTTGCTCGATCTAGTGCAGAAGCTGAATATAGATCTATGGCTCTTGCAGCTTGTGAGTTGGTGTGGGTTAAACAACTCATACAAGAATTGAAGTTCTGTGAAATTTCTCCAATGCAACTTTATTGTGATAATCAGGCAGCTATCCACATTGCTTCCAATCCGGTATTTCATGAAAGGACTAAACACATTGAAATTGATTGTCACTTTGTAAGGGAAAAAGTGTTGTCCAAGGAAATTAGGACCGAATTTGTTGGTACCAATGACCAGCTTGCAGACCTATTAACCAAACCCTTAAAGGGTCCTCGGATTGAATACTTGATTTTCAAGCTTGGAACATATGATTTATATGCTCCAGCTTGAGGGAGAGTGTTAAATTAATGTTAGATGTTGGTTATTAGTTGTTAGTTGAGGTATATTATGTTTCATTTATTATTGTATGTCAGAGGTTGGTGGTAATTGTATTCACTACTCTGAATTTCTAGATTGTATTGTATCTCTATTTAATAAGAGATTCTAAGCTGAGTAAAGTTATCTCAAGCTTTTCTATATTCAAGTATTGACAATAGAGACAGTCATTAGTGTTCTCCACATCTCTAATAAACTGTTATTTCAAAGTCCTTATCATATTGCTTCTGGTTGAGTAGTCGTTCCTATGCACTCTAGATGTCATGTGCTCGTCTTGGAAAATAGACACAACAGAAAACACCAAAAGACAATCTCTAAAAAGTTATCCTGCCCTTCCAAATATTTCACATAAAAATTTACTTATGTTAAAAGCCATGTTAGTTGATATCCAAGACAGTAGGAAATACAAAGCCAAATATTAATTCTATTGTAATCATTAATGAAAAAGTATAGGATGCCATATACGAGATTCACCAGAACTAATGGTTTTACCAGTCATAGAAGAAGCACCACCACAACCACAGTATTTTCAAGAAGTTGCCCTTCCAAATATTTCACACAAAAATTTACTTATGTTAAAAGCCATGCTAGTTGATATCCAAGACAATAGGAAATATCATAGCCAAATATTATTTTTATTGTACTCAAATTAATGAAAAAGTATAGGATGCCATATACTAGATTCACTAGAACTAATGGTTTTACCAGTCATAGAAGAAGCACCACCACAAACCACAGTATTTTCAAGAAGTTGCCTATGATTATCAGATGACACAGTTGAAATAGTACGGACAAGCTGCTCAACAATGCCATGAGCCTCTAAACCCAGTAGACATGGCTGGAATAAAGCTTCGCCAATAGTATATCTTTCTCTTCCAATGGTAATCACCTACACATACAACAATCAAGGTTAGATCAAGTCATAATATATAGGATCCAAAGTAAGCATGAGAGAGAGCATACACTTAAGGTAGAGGATTAAATCAATAGTGTGGCAGTTTTAGGTAGTACAGGTGGGCAAAATAAACAAGAAACAAAACCAAATTGCTAAATTGAACCCAGAAAAACTGTATCCAGCACACTCATTTCATATGAATCCAACTCTTCATTTGCAATCATATGGTTCAATTCAATTGTCCACAGTTAATGATAGAACCCACGGTTCAAAGTATGCAGTCATACACATGGAGAGAACTATAGTAGGTCAGCAACAAGAAAAACCTTCTATTTGGAGAGATCTCATGATTTTCATACCTATAGTCATCTCAAATTCTGAGTATCTTGTTTAAAAATTATGATTGTAGTGTTTAGATTTAGTTTCTGATATCTATGGATAAATGAGTTTATCCAGTACCTCGTTGCAGTTTTAATATGAATGAAGTGATTAGCTTAGTACTAATATTAAAAACTTCATACTTTACAGGATGAGATAGAATTTGAAGAAACCTTTTCTTAATACAGGCATGATTACATGAGCAAATGAAAACTGGAACTAACTACTTTACTGATCTGAATGGAAATATTTTGACCATTGAACTGCAAGCTAGTCTCCTTAATAGGCATCTGTCAATTGGTGGACTGAAAATTACCAATTTTATAATTTGGATTCTATGCACTATTTAGGAGATATTTATTTTCAATTTAGGATATTTGACTTGAACTGGAATGAGATAGAATACCCTGTGGATAAAGGCATGTCCAACCTCAAAATTCTATAGTATGTGCAAACTTTTTCAGATCTTTCATAACCTGGATGAATCATCAAAAAGTTAATTATTACCTTTGTTATCTAAACCTTATAGGTTTACTTTTACTTTTATATCCTAAATCTCAATTATTTTTTTCATCTATTATAGGATACTACTGTTTTGGAAACAAAAAGTGGATAAAGGCTGAGGACAAATGTTCAATTCTAATAGCAATAAAAAAGATGCATTTGACATGCCTTTCATTTCTAAAGGAGTTCTGGATATGGCTAAGTTTTATAACTAAATGAGGATGTTCATTTACATTATATATTATATAATAAGTTTCAAGTCAAAATGTTTTCGTTAAACATGAGGTAAGTTACCCAAAAATTATTGCAGAACAGAAAAAAGACATGTTAGATTGTTAGATGACTTCGATCTTAACGATTTTCACTTTAGTTTGGAAGAGAAATTGTCTGCATATAATGTAAAATGCTCTTCTTCAGTAATTTATCCTATCTTTATATCCTAGTTTATTTTACACTCTTTTTTGTATGATAGTTTTTAACTATGTCTATGCTATTCGTTTAGTTTTTGCATGCAGAGTTTTTGTTCAGAGGCCTTTTCTAAAGAGGAAGAGATACACTTTGGAGAATGTAGATGGGCTAAAGTTGCGGTTCAGTCTAAGATGGACAGGAAGAACATCATCGGAATGTTATCTTATTTGTGGATGGGAGATATTCTCTGCTGAAATGCAATTAAAGACTGGAAACGTTATTCGTTTCTGTGCAGCGGAAGGGAATAGTAACATCATTACAGTTATTATTCGTTCCAGTGCTACTATTCCTTTCTTTAATGGTGTTACTATTCCCTTTTGCTACACAAAAATGAAAACATTGACCCATCTGTATTTGTGTCTTCTTCTAAATTGGTTGGCCTGGTCTTAAAGTTGTTTTTATAATCCCCACTCAGCCGAGTGTAGCCTGAAGCAAATGCTAGATGAGAAGACATAACTACAAAAGGAACACACAACAAAGTATCTTAATCTCCTCTAGAGGATGAGCATGTGGAAAAGCTCCAAGATGGCAATTGGCTTTCTTACCACTATAGGTGATACACATAACTCTCTCACTCATGCTAAACAATTAATTAGCCTCCATTACACCTCACTATCTAAAATCCAAATTATGGAGGTGTAACAGAATAAGTCATTTTATAAGCCACTCATTTTGTGCATGAGAGCTTCTAAGGCAATAGGTGGGGTTGAGACAAATTAGAAACAGGAAACAAACTGAGGACTCCTTTTGGGTTCAACCTGTAGATGGTCCGAAGATAAATAGATGTGAAACAATGAATCTAGATACTCCAAACACTTTTGAAATGGCAGCATTTCATTTCCAATCCAATGGATGCCATGAAAATATTAACTTGAAATTGTTGAGGGCATGGAAACACCTGAATAGTTCAACCTCTAATCATCTGATGAGACTTGAAGACCCCAACATTGTTTATTTTATGGAGACTTGGATCCAGTCCCTAAAGGTAGATGATGTCAGAAAAATAACAAAGCTTAAGAATGGTTTATAATTTGACCCTGAGTAAAAAAGGGGGGTCTAAATGTATTTCTTCTTTACTTGGAAGTAATCTAATATGGATCATTATTATAGCCTAGTTCATAGACTTGAAGGGTTCTGAGAGACCTTTAACCAGGGGTAGGTGTGGTATGGTTTTAACTTATTCATCAATTTAACTTATGTTGTGACTGGCAACTTGCAAGAGTTTTCAACCAACTAAAGTAGAAGCTAAATAACTAGTCAATTAATTCTATCGATCAGAATGCATAAATAAATCCCGGTTAATATGGTCTTATATATTCAAAAGCCTGCTCAAATGACAACCTAGCAAGTTTCAACATCATATGAAAAGTACAGCCACACTGCCTCCTATTGGAAAATAAAATTTTCTAGTGCAAACCTTGAAGGGAACTTAGAGAGGGATTCATCTGGTTCATATGCATCACAATGAAACAAAAATATATGTGAGCAGCAAGATCAAATTTAACATTGTTATGGAATTAAAACAGAATGTATTTTGAGGTAACAAATGTCAGTTACCTTCTCCCTTCTGCTTTTAAGATTTGTTTAAATTAAGAACAAGTAAATAACAATCTAAAGTAAGCCCCGTTCTCTTATTACCAATTCTTCAACCAATCCTCCCTTCCACTTTTGGCTTTCCATGTTTTATAATTATAACTAGTGTTAATTCACACTAAGATTGTCGATCTACAGTAAAACAAACTTGATTGAATATATCAGGAACTAGTAATGAGCAAGCACTGAGTAATAACTATTAGAAATAGGAACCAAGACGCATACTTGTCCATCAGGAAGGGTATGTGTCTCCACAGGGCAAGAATATTGGGTTTTTTGATAAGCTAATTCATCTTCAGCACAGCATGAATATAGCTGTTTTATTTTCTCAACATCAGAGATGCTGATATTCGCTAGCGGATTGGATTTGCCAAGTTCTTGAGCCAGGAAATTAGTTAGATCAATACCTCCAAACTCAAATCTTCTTGACGCAATGTGGTTAACAGCACCCTCAATCACTGGTGCAATATCTGTTTAGGCAAACCAAAAACATCAAGTTGTGCACAAATAGTAAGCTCAACAGTCAACAGCAAGTTCATTTTGAAATATAAACAATCAACCATCTACTCATGCACTTAGATAGCTCATTCAATATATGTTAGAGCTTCAATAGAATGGCACATCACAAACAAAGATCCAAAGCAACATATCAGGAGAGGAACTTGTCTTCCAAATTTCCACCATGTATAGATAGTTTTAAATCACAGAAAATACCCTTAATTATAATATAAAATTGCATTTGCTAATTTAGTTGGATGAATAGAAAGTACTAGAAGAAGTTACAATTGAAATACGATATTCTTAATTGAACTTACCTTTCTTTTTTAACAACTTTTATCAATTACGTTCCTTCTTTTAATATTAACCAACTACATTTACTGAATTACAAGACTATCATTAAAATTAAATTCTCAGTTCCTCACCGCTCTTTGTAGGAATAAAGGAAAACTAAATTTTTTGCCAACCATGGTGGAAAGGTGTGGCAGATTTTTTGCCAACCACCATATGCAATTTCTGAAGGGAGGCTCACTATAGCTGCCACAACAGCATGTATATATATGTCAGAATTTTGGCCTTCTGCTATTGGTAACACTACTTATAAGTTATAATAGAACCCTTTGATATTGTTTAACTTGTTCAATATCTTGAAACAATAGAACAGGAAAGGGAATATGGATCTGCAGTAAAAAGATATACCAATGCCTAAAATTGAGGGATTTTTAATTGTATGTGATCTATGAATTTTGTTGATATATGTTTTGATGTCTTTTACATTTCTGTTGTACAGTTTTTTGTTTGTAATTACTCAATATATAGCCATCCTAGATTGTAGCCTTTATATCATAGGTACTTTGTTTCAGACCTTCCTTTTAATTATATACAAAGAGATTTTTAATTATATATAAAGAGATCGCTGAGTGAGGTGGAACTCACTCAAGCAATTTTATTTAGACAATTGAATCTGAACTAACTTAAATTCATGAGGCAGATGAGATTTCTTTCAAGCTCATTTGCATTGGTATGAAGAGCTCCTATCATCTCTGGTCGTGAATCACTACATACCCCGCAAGGAAATCACTTCACCAATGTCTGACTATGCCATCATGAGTCATCTATTTATAGATAAATTAAGATAACCAAGTATCAGCTAAACTAACTGAACCCAAATCACTAACAAAGGGCAAAAGCCCAAAGAAGAAACAATTGGTACTATTAAAATTGGAGAAACAAAGGAATAATTGACTGACTGTGTCTGAATGCCCAGCAGAAACATGTTTTACATATGTTAATAACATTGATTGTATATAAATAGAAAATATTTTGTTTTCTCTAAATAAAAAATAATGTACCTATATACCAGTATTACTAGTTTT
This sequence comes from Psophocarpus tetragonolobus, assembly GCA_037954015.1. Classification (NCBI taxonomy): domain Eukaryota; kingdom Viridiplantae; phylum Streptophyta; class Magnoliopsida; order Fabales; family Fabaceae; genus Psophocarpus; species Psophocarpus tetragonolobus. Next base: position 70,115,878 of record CM075690.1, on the reverse strand, counting down.
ACTACTAGATCAGAATATTATGTTCTGATTTTCAACACCCCCTCAAGCAGAAGCTTACTATGCATTGAGCTTGTTACAAGAAGCAAGTAGAAAAATAAATAAACCAAAATTAAGTTCACCATAAAACAATATTTGCAAAGGCAACCTAGGGATGTTAGCAAAGTTGGGGAATATTGCTTGAAAGATAAACATTAAGATAGCCGGAATATCCATCAGCCTAAGAATTCATGGCAAGTAAAACAAGTTTCAACATTCTTAAAACCAACATTTGGAGGCTTCAAATCAATATTTGTGAAGACTCAATTATTTAAACTGATAAATATGCCGGAAAAGGATAGTCTAGGTAAGCAACCAAAAAAATCTTCGTCAAAATGAGTGGCGAGCAAAAGGTGGTGGCTGGAAAACATGTTGAGAAAGAACAGTAGCAAGATAGATGGAGAAATAGTTCTTCACCGACAAATAAGGAAGCAAAAGGTGCTAGTAAATCACTAGAAAAAATCCTTAAAGAATCTTGATAGTGTTTGTCATGACCGGAATAGTCATTGATGGTTGTCAGAAAATGTATCGATAAAGGAAAATATATGAAAGGGATTGTCAGAAGAAGGGACGGTTTCAGAAGAGGAACAATAAACAAAAAGAACTCATCAGTGATCATCGAAAAGCATTGCCGAAAGAAGGGAAAAGGTTTTAGAAGAAGAGCAACAAGTAAAAGGAGCTCACCAGAGGCAATGGAACCCCGTGAGGAAAGCTTTTTTTTTTTTTTAAGTATTCCTTCATGTTAAAATCAAAGAAAAATAGATTAATGATAAACTAAAATTGCTTGTCTAAATACACAATAAAAACATGTTTATATAGGTTACTAACATTGATTATAAATAAATAGAGAATATTTTGTTTCCTCTAAATAAAAGATAATGTGCCTATAAATCACCATTACTTGTTTTACAACCAGAAAGTGATATTTTAACACATCTATCTCTGGATAAGGACCCTCAACATATATGGGGAAAACTGGAAAAGTAAAATGCAATAGTAATCTGTAATAGTGTGGAAATGGAGTATTTAGTTATACCTCTTTCTACATGTGAAATATGGCATAAACTACTTCAGGAATTGAAGTTTTGCAAAATAGGCTTTTTGAAATTGATTTATGACAATCAAGAATCCTCGTGTATTGCCTCAAACCCTATCTGTCTAAAATGAACTACGCATATAAATCAACTAGCAAACATCTTCACTGAATCTCTCTGTGGAGTCCAAGGGAAATGTATTTCGTAACAAGCTTAATGCTTATGACAAGTAAGCTTAGGGAAAGATTGCTATTATTTAATTTGTTTGATATCTTGAATCATTAGAATATGGAAATGAAGATGCACTTGTAGTGATATCTGTACCTAAAACTAAGAGATATTGAATAGTATGCACCTAGGAGAATAAATTCATGAGGCTGATAAGAATTCTCTCGTGCAAATTCAAACATTCAACTAAGCCAGTGAATTCAATTCAATTAGCAAAACGTAAGTGTAGGAAAAGACTGATTTTCCAGAACTTCAAATAAATCAAAACAAGAAACCTAGGTTACATCTAACTAAAACAGAGCCCAAGCTTGAAGCATCCAATTATTTTCACTTAGCCGTGCAGAAACCAAACTGCCACAATATATATATATATATATATATATGATGGCATGTAGAATAAGCATAGTAAAACAATAATATGCAATAGTCAATTTTTAAGCGGTCCTTTTTTGGCATTCAAGAGCTGATGGACAAAGTTTCTGGTAATTTATTTTATAACTGATATATGATAAAGAAAATTAATATTATTTTTACTTTACTCCATTGCAATGCAGAGATTTACCTACAACAGGTGTCGAGTCACCCATAGAGCCCTTGGTGCATAAATATCACATGAATATGTGATAGAGAATTAGAGATAACAAATACACCCACATTCAAATTAGACAACTTGACATACAGCAAGAAAATCAAGCAAACCATTGTTATATGCAATATTTATTGATACAATTCAAACAAATCTTGAATGTCCCATTCCTTCACATATGCATACCTATTTTTCCATGACCAATATCAACTGTGCATCCGGAGATACGTCCTACAGCATATAGCGACAACACTGCTTGTTCAGAGGCATAAAACCCTGATATGTTGAATGTTTCAAACATTAGTTGCACTAACTGTTCCTTGTTAGCCTGAAAAATAACAATATATACATCTGTTAAAGAACAGTTGAATAATAATGCATGTTAAAAGAGTTCTATCAACTTGGTCCTATATAACATTTTGGCCCCAGAAAAATATTGTCTTTTTTGTTTTAGTCCTTTAAAGATTTTTGTTGAATTTGGTCCTTTAAATATTTTTTTTGTTTTGTTTTAGTCCCTATTGTCAAACAACAATGTTGTTTTTAATCCTTAGTTTCAAACAACAATGTTAATTAAGAAACTTTTGCAGTCCAGTGACTTAACACATCATCCAGGTGTCTAAAGGAGATAATCCCATATTACATTTTAGGACAAACTGTTTTTTTAATATAGTATTTGTTCAAAACAGTTTATAACATCCAACAAATTTATAAGTGATTGAAAACACAGTTTATCTTAAAAAATTACATTAGGGTATCTTGTCAGACTCTAATGATGTGATAAATCATTGGACTACTAAGGTCATTGTTACGTACCAGTTAACAGTGTTTCTTGAATGCAAGACTAAAATAAAAAAAAAAAAAAAAAAAAAAAATTCTTTAAAGGATCAAAATAAAAATAATACCATTTTCAAGGGACCAAAAAGTTGATTAAGTCTTGAAAACATACATATATACAAAAAAGATGGCATCAAAATTTTCAAAAGTGTATATAGTTAATATTTATCAAGTAACTAAGGAGGAAATGGTTGAACATGCAAGCAAACGCACATACACTCCAGAAATGCATTCAGACCCTATAGGAGAAAAAGTGTATATAATTACTTATTCAAATAAAGCTTGTTAAATGAGCTCTATTGTCACATATGTGACTGGCCTCAAATACTTCAAAAAATGCCAATGTAGAAATGGTGTTTGGACAGCTTATCATAAATGGTGAAATTGGGTCTAACTGAAACTTACAAAACTGCTTGTAAGGTGAGGTTTATACCTCACTTATATGCTATTGTTTGACCATATCACTAATTGATGTTAAATTTTCAGCACACGCCCCTCATGCCAAGGATTGAAGATCTCGAGCATGAAGTTTAACATTTGTGGGTGGCTGCATTATAGGTCCAACAACAACAAATCGCTAGGATAGGCTCTTATAACATATTAGAAATAGTGAAATTGGATCTAAGTCAACCTTACAAAATGAGCTTGTAAGATAAGATTTGCATCTCACTTATATACTATTATTTGGTCATATTACTAGTCAATGTGGAATCTCCAACATAACTCAAGAGAGTAAATTCAAAGGAATTAATTATCATAGAAATGGTTGCAACAAACAATGGTTCTCAATTCTCATAAGGTTTAATTCGTAAACACACCAAAAATAAGATCATCCAAAGAGAGTAAAATAGTTAGTCAGTGCTCATTGCAACATATAAGCGCCAAACAAGCACAAAATTGGATCATGAAAACGAGACATTCTTAAATCAATAAATATATATATTGTCAACTAGAAGCATAAACTTGGGCTACAGGGTTGATTTAGTGCGTGTTTGGTTTCATGTTAAGATCTAAAATTGATTTCACATAATTTTCACATGTTTGATTTCGTGTTAAAGAATAGTAAAAAATTGATTTTTTAATTTAGATCCAAAATTGATTCTAGATCAAAGCAACTTGAAGTTGTTTTTGTGTTGGATCAAAGAATTTTACACTGCAGTTTACCCATAACTTGCTTTTATGTAAAAACACTCAAACATAAATTCAAATTATTTCAAAATGAATTTTAACCAAAATCAATTTTGTAAATAGTGGTATCAGTGATGGCAGATTGCGGAGCATAACATAAGGCCAAAATTCTGCCATAAAAACATGTCATTGCGGCTTATGGTGCTGCCACAATGGACATTCATTCACTAAATGTGTACATCAATTGATAAAAAATCCGCCAGACCATGGCACTATTGTACCACCATAGCAGTTATTTAACAATACTGTTTGTAAATCAATTTTACTAACACTATTCCAAACAATCACTTAGTGGTTGAAGTCACTTAAAAGGGAGAAAGATATGAGAGGTTGCCACTGCAAATCCCTTCCATTAACAATAAACTAACAACTACCTTTTAGCAATTGAAAAAACCTAAAAGCATAAACTTCTAAGCTCAAACCTTTGGAGTACAAAGGGAGAAAGACATGGAGGGGTTACTAGTCCAAATCCATCCCATTAACAATAAAATACCAACCTAACAACTAACATCTACCAATTGAAAAACCTAAAAGCATAAACTTCTAAGCTCGAGCCTTTGGGGTACAAAGGGAGAAACACATGGAAAGGTTGCTAACTAAAATCCCTCCCATTAACAATAAACTACCATCCAAACAACTAACATTTACCAATTGAAAAACTCTAAAAGCATAATCCTTTAAGCTCAAACCTTTGGAGTACAAAGTGGATCCGTGAACAGTATCTGTCCTTCATTGCCAATTTCCCATCCAAGGCCAGTATACAATACATAATGCAGCAAATCCTCCATGGCATCCCAATCTCTGACGTAGCCTCGGCACACCGGATCAACCGCAAAATCATCCACGGCAACGTCATCATCAAGCATTCGCTTCATCTGGGTAGGAATTACCTGAATCAAAAGAAGCACAATTAGGGACAAGCACATTGTTCAATAACACAAATTGAGAAACGATAAAAGGGGGAAAGGGAATTGATGTGATACCATGGCGGGAGATTGATCGGGAATCGCAAAACCGGCTTTGAGGAGGCTGGAACCGGGGTCAACCACTGCGGCTTCCATGGCAAAGCACGAAAACGAAAAACCTAACCCTAACCCTAGGTTTCAGTTTTCTGAAAGGAGCCTCTACTCAGGGCACTGAACTGAGTAGCGAGGAGAAGAAGAAGAAAACAAACGCCCAAGTACCATACAGTTATTAGCGGGTTTTAATTTGAATATACTTTTTGCTTCTTCTTTGTTTCTTATTACCTTGTGTATTTGAACCTTTTTTTTCTTTTCACTACAAAAGAGAGAGCTTTTTTTTTAAAAAAAAAAATAAAAAAAATAGGCTAAATATTAATTTTTTATTAAATTTTATTATTTTTTTCATTTTAAAATTTGATTTGGATCATTTATGTTTTTAAAATTTTTATTTTGGTATTTTATAAAGATATATGTGGAACTTCATTTCCTCCTTACTAGATATGTGTAAGGGTGTCATCGAGAAAATTATTGCGCATAATGATTGATAGGTTGAAGATGAACTATGCTTTTAGGTTTTTTCAATTGCTAAAAGTTAGTTGTTAGTTTATTGTTAATGGAAGGGATTTGCAGTGGCAACCTCTCATATCTTTCTCCTTTTTAAGTGACTTCAACCACTCAGTGATTGTTTGGAATAGTGTTGTAAAATTGATTTACAAACAGTATTGTTAAATAACCGCTATGGTGGTACAATAGTTTCATGGTCTGGTAGATTTTTTATCAATTGATGTACACACTTAGTGAATGAATGTCCATTGTGGCAGCACCATAAAAGACCAAAATTAATAATTAGAATTAGGCAGAGAAAACCTAAACCCGACCTTGATTAACATAGGTTTTCCTTGTCAAAGTCAGAGTGAAGACATGTTGGTACTTGTAGGGATAGCGGAATTGTCATTCCTACATTAAGCTACCATTTTTATCTCATATAAGAGTGGTTTTTGTCATTTAAGTTGGCTAAAAACTAGTTGAAATAGTTTCAATTTCGTTTAGTAAGCAAAAAGCTAGTAGCTGTTTTAGATAGCTACTAACTTTTCTGAAAAGTTAATGTGAGTAGTGATATACATTTTAAATTAAAATATAGTTAATAACTCAAAATACGTAACTTATTTAAAAATAAAAAAGTAAATTTAAATTGTAATGTATAATATAACGGGTTACCTGTAAATATATCTAAATTCGAAAATTCTATCTCATCTCGTTGCTATCGCTAGTTTACTCAATATTTTTTAGGATTATTATTAATTTTAGTCTATTATGTTATAGTGTTTGTTTTTTTTTTTTGTACACTAAGTTTTAAAATTTTCATTATAATCCTTTATATTTTCATAATTTCATTTTATTTCTTTTTTTCATATTTGGTTATTTTTCAATAATTTTAAAACATCGAAACAATCCAATTAAAATAACAACATCTATTACAATTACCACTCTAACATAATTCATCTTCAACCTATCAACCACTCTAATTGCCTTTAATGATTTCTAACCTATGGTAGTTAGGTGCAATAATTTTCTCAACCGATGCATATATCTAGTCAATCTTTAAGAAAAAACTCTCTTTTACAGTGAAAAAAGATTAAATTCCCCATCAAGTTATCCAGTGACAAAATTCTATAAAGTGATACATTCTGCTTCTTGCACCTCCCTCCCTCTCATGTTCTTTTCTTGCAGAATAGCATTACAATCACTACAATCAGAGCTGTTACGAATACCATAAAGAATTGTAATGAGCCACCTACTCTACCTCTCCATCTAACTCTGCACAAATTGATATGTTTTAACAATTACCTCCAACTACTATGCTCCACATACACACTCAATATCTTCTCCTGCTGTGGATTGACATTGCTGTGATTCAAATTAGTCTGAAATCTTGTTTGTGTCTGCCCCCACTTTTTTCTATTTCTGGCAATTAAGCAATGACCATAAATTGGATTTAATGTGTTCGTTTTTGAGTTTTGATTATCATTAATGTCCACAAAAATTTTGTGGAGACCCTTGTACTGTAATTTGACAAGTGATTCCTGGTTAAGACTTTGGATTGAACCAGTTCATCGAGATCCATTATAACACAAATTCTCACATACTGAATTCTTGTTTTTACCAATTGCACACGACTTAAAAAATCGTTATAGACAAAGATTATCCATGAAAAAGGACGACTTAAAAAATCGTGATAGACAAAGATTATCCATGAAAAAGAATCTCCAATGCTACACTATAATATAATGGTCTACTACCATCCATAGATTCTCGAAAATTAAAAAAAAAAAAAAGATTTGGTATTAGTCCATCTCTAGTCAAGAGTTTGGTTTTATATTATGACTCACACACCACACTCCCTTCGTAGAAGGAGATTTGTTCTCCTCATCCACAAAAGGCTAGCACCATCCGACGAATGTTTTGGGCAATTAAATACTCTCTTTCTCACATTGAAAAGCTTAATAGTGAGGTATTTAAAATAATTTTATCATATTTTAATAATATAAAATTTATTATTCAATATAAATTGATGACATATTTAAATTATAAATTACTATAATTACATATTTATCTTGTGGATTTCTATAATTATATATTTATATTATAAGTTACCATAATTATATATTTAAATTATAATTTTCTATGATTAAATATTTAAATTTTAAATATATTTATATTATAATTTTTAATATTACATATTTAACTTATAATGAATGAGAAATAAATGAAGGAAAAACAGTAGAGAGTGTGACATTTTAGGACAAAGAACCAATGAGGATAATCATTAATTAATAAAGGATAAAGTTGTAAAAAAAACTATTGACTGGCAATATGACCTTTTTTTCTTTGAAAAAGCTAACTAGAGTAACTTTTCAGAAAAAGTTAGTAGCTATCTAAAAAAGCCTAAAAAATTAACTTTTTTATTAGCCTAAAAAATATTGAATAAACTAGGGATGACAATGGGGTGAAACAGTATTTTTTAATTCAGATATACGTGTGGGTAACCTGTTATATTATTCATTACAAATTTACTTTTTTTATTTTAAAATAAATTATATATTAATTTATTAACTATATTTTAATTTAAAAGGTATATCAATACTCACATTGCATCTATAACAACACTATGGTTTCAATTAGAGTGTTGTGATTCTTGTGTTAAACCTAAACCTAACCCCAACCTTGATTAATGCAAGTTTTCTCCATCAAAATCATGGGTGGAAACGGGTTGCTACCTGTAAGGGCAGTGTGATTGCCATTCCTAGAGTAAACTACCATTTTTGTCACATAAACTTAAAAATATTAAGAGTGTGTTTGATTTGTCATTTAAGCTGATTGAAAACTAAAAAGCAAGCTGAAATGGTTTCAACTCTATTTTGTAAGCAAAAAGCTAGTAGCTTTTTTAGGTAGCTACTAGCTTTTTCTGAAAAATCATTCTAGTTAGCTTTTTTTTAAAAAAAAAATATCACGTTTCTAGCTACTAGTTTTTTTTTACAATTTTACCTTCATTAATTTTGAATTATCCTCATTGATTTTTTGTCATAATATGTCAGACTCTACCATTATTTCTTCATTTCTTTCTCACCTGTTATAATTTAAATATATAATTATTAAAAATTATAAATATATTTAAAATTTAAATATTTAATATAGAAAATTATAATTTAAATATATAATTATGGTAACTTATAATTTAAATATATAATTATAGAATTTATAAGTTAAATATGTAACTACAATAATTTATAATTTAAATATGTAATCAATTTATATTAAGAAATTTTATATTAAAAAAATAAATTATATATTATTAAATTATGCTATAATTATTTTAAATACTTTATTGTTGATCTAATAATTAATTATGTCCTATTTATCATTTTACAACTTTTAACCAGTTTTTTCAAACACTTATAATTAATTTTTCAACTAGATTTTTAGCTTTCAGTCAACTTTGTCAAACACACCTAAGGCTTAGGCTTTGTTTGGTTGTAAGAAAAGAAAGTGTAATGAAAAAAAAGGAAAGAAAAATATATGAAATAGAGTGAAAACTAAAATTATTCGATTGAGGGAGAAGTAATATGAAAAGGAATGAAAATTATAAACTAAAATTATTACAATTACAAAATTACCCATGTATTTATTAATTGATATTTTATATATTTGTTCAAGAAGGTTAAATTTGAAATGATTAATATTTTCCCTTCTTTTCATGTCTATTTGAGTGGAAAGTAAAAAACTAGATGAATGGTTATTTTCTCTCATTTTCATGTTACTGTATTTGCTACAATACTAGAAAATACTAATTCCCTACTCATTTTCCTGCGTAAATAACTTGCCATTATCTATTTTCCCCTGCAATAAGAGTGTGAAGTGAGTCCAACCCAACCATAACCCAAACTTCCCGATGGTAGGGTTAAGATTTGATTAGTTAAATCCATCAAGACTATGCCTTACATCTAAAAATACAATTTGCATATTGGACCCATTTGTAAAAGTTACTCAGTCTCCTTGTGCGAAGCTCACATAGCCGATATCAACAACTAAAAAGTAAAAACCTAAAAGTTGTTCTTGTTCATGCCTTTGTGGTCTATTCTCTCCTGCCCTGCTTACCTTATTCCAAAATCCAAAATGAAAACCCTAAGCCAACACCATTGCTCTCCACCTCTCCCTTGCTTTGATCCTCTCTAATCTCTACCATTCTCTAGGTGCTCTTTGACTTTCTCTGAACTAAAAACCAAAAAATAGAGTAAGAACTACTTCCAAACTAGTAGCACATATTACAAATGGAAAGATTCAAATATTTCCATTGCAATTGTATCCTTAAAATATGTAATTGCTTCACATATTTATTTTAAGCTTGTTGGAAATTAATGTTTTTCTAGCAAAAATTAATTTCCTTTAAAATGTGATTCCTTGACAAAAAGAAATTCATAGCTATATATGGATTTAGTTCTTATTCTTTCTGGTTACTATGAAAAACTTATTATATATGGATTTAGTTCTTATATAATGAGAAGTAATCACCCCATGTAAAAATCACAGTACAAGTCACATAGTTGGTAGTTATTGACTAAGATTTCTTCATTAGTCACTGATGGAGCAATCTAGTTAGCATCAACCTTCTACCCAACTTATAAATGAAGCTCCAACAACAAATATCATTGCCACCAACCTTGCACCTATTATTACAAATAACACTCAAGTTGTAGCTACTTCTAAAGTTGTAATACCTAATCCCTATTAAGAAGATTCTCTTCTTCCTCCAAAATCCAAGAAGAGGAAACCCAATGCCAGTGGCCCCACATAGAACATCAATGGTATGAGAGTACTTCTCAAAATTACCTAAAACTGAAGCTCCAAAAGCCACTTCAGCTTGTAACTATTGTAAGAAAAAGTATATGTGTGCCTAAGAGATATGGAACCTTTGATATGTTGAACCACATCATGTCCAAAATGGCCAAGGGCTCTTACTAATGATTCTAATCTAGAAGTTCTTACTTTTTAGCTTGGTAGAAGTGGAGATAAATTTAACTTAATGTCTACTAGCCATACATTAATGATGAGGTATTAGCTACCTTTGTCATCTTAGATGAAAAACCATTTAAGGTAGTTGAAGGAGAGGGTCTTAAACATATGTATAGACAACTACAACCATAATTTACTATTTTTTTAGGTGTATTGTGATAAGAGATTGTCATCAACTTTTTTTACATTAACACCAACTAAGCTAGGCCTTAGCGGTTTTGGTGGGTCAATCAACACGGACTCCCACTCGGATGAAAATACTTTGCCTTCAAATTATGTATTGTTTCCGGTTTTCACCAATCAATAAAGGACATCTCATTAAATGACATGACGTATTTTAATTGGTAGAGATAACAGATGAGATAGCGTCTCTTAAATTGGTGGAGACAGCAAAGAAGACAGATTTGAGAATAGAAGATTTTCATCTCTCAAACTGCAACTAGATTCCCATTTTCTTAAGCTTTTGTGTAGGTCCCATGCAAAACTACATGGTATTCTCAATTATCTTCAACTAGCATGGTCCAAGGGTCTTTTCAGTTGTCTCACTCGTATGCTCCTGTGGTTGAAAAAATTCATAGCTTTTGGAGCCTCCACTTGAACACTCCTTTCATCTACACTATTCAGGCAAGGAAATAATAATGTTGATCGTTTGGCAAAATAGGGTGCTTCAAGATTCAAGATTCACCCAGCTAGAGCTCTTCCTTTCTTTTTCTAATAATGTCACCTATATATATACCGTTTATTGGATAGCGTCCTATATAAAAAAATGGCAGAATTCTTTATACAACACTTATTTAAATAGGCAATATATTATTTTATATATTTAACAATCATACACACATTTCACATTAATTTAAAATATTTTTTCTTTCAACTAGAATACAAATTCTTATATAATAATTATTTAAATAGACGATATATAGTATAAAATTTTCTTATTATTTTTAAATATATAGAATGTGATTCTATAAGTACGTTTTATAACAAACATTTAATATGATATATAAGGTATAGAGCATTATTCTACAGAGAACTTATAAAAATGAAAATTATATAGGGTGTGATTCTATAGGGATATTACAAAAAGAAAATTATAAGATAAGATGGAAATTTATCACCTATATGTAGCCAAAATTGAAATGGACTTAGCTCATGGTGATATGATAAATTGTGTGTCATGATCCAACCTATGACACATATAACCAAATCAAAATATAAACATTTACAGAAAAAGGAGTGCACAATCGTCATCATCGATTGTGATTTAGGATTTTTTTTTTTTTCTATTACTTATATGGGATTTGAAGAACTTTTACGTAGAACTATTGTAATTGGATTAGGATGTTGGTACAAGAGTTATAACATTTTCTAGCAGCTTTATATTGTCAAAAAATGTGAGTTATCCTTTTTTTTCTTTTAAATATTTCAAAATTTTTTAACATTTTCAAAAAATATGGATTCAAAAAATGTGAATTTTAAAACATTTATAAATAATTAGAAAATTATAATATATTAAAGAGTTTAATTAGTATACACTAGTAGTGTAAAAGATTTTTATGCAAATAAGGTATATTAATATAATGAAACTATTTTATTGTTCCAATTCTTCATTCTTAAACAACATCATGTAATATTATGACACTATTTTATTGTTGGAACAATGTTATGACACTATTTTGATGTTGAAGAATTTATATTATATAATATTAGCGAAAACACATAGCGCCTGTGTATTTGTATTTCTATTTTAATATGTAATAACAATTTTAGGATTTTAATTTAATATATTTTGTAAATTTTTATATTTTAAAATACAAATTGTTATATGATATATTTTGAAATATATTTTGTTAATTTATATTTTTGGTTTATGATAACGTGAGATATTAATAGCATAGATATAGTATATAATATCATATATTATACATCATACATATATTTGGACAATTATGTATGTTGGATATCAATATTTTAAAGTAATTTTTTGCTTAATGTTATAAGGTTGGTCTAGTGGTAAAGTATGTTTTTGGGAAATAAAAGGTTATGGTTCAAGTCTCTCTTATGACAAATTAGTTTATTTTTTTAATTTTAAAATAGGTGTAAGGGTAGAATAGGTATTTTAAAAAGTAGACATCAAAAGGATGTGTTCCCTTTATTAATAGTATAGATATAGTATATAATATAATATTATATATTATATATTATAGATATAATTTGACAATTGTGTATGTTGGATATGAATATTTTAAAGTAACTTTTTACTTAAAGTTGTAAAGTTGGTCTAGTTGTAAGGTATATCTCTAGAAAATAAGATGTTATGGGTTTAAGTCCCTCTTACGACAAATTTGTTTATTTTTTTAATTTTAAAATAGGTGTAAGGGTAAAATAGGTATTTTAAAAAGTGGACATCAAAAGAAGGTATTGCCTTTATTAATAGTATAAATATTAATAGTATAAATATAGTATATAATATAATGTCCTATATCATACATCATATATATAATTGGACAATTATGTATGTTGGATATCAATATTTTAAAGTAATTTTTTGCTTAATGTTATAAGGTTGGTCTAGTGGTAAAATATATCTTTGAAAAATAAAAGGTTATGGGTTTAAATTCCTCTTATGACAAATTAGTTTATAACTTTAATTTTAAAATAGCTGTAAAGGTAGAATAGATATTTTAAAAAATAGACATTAAAAGAAGTATTTTCTTTATTAATAGTATAGATTATGACACTATTTTATTATTGGAACAATGTTATGACACTATTTTGATGTTGAAGAATTGACATTATATATACATGAACGTACACTATTTTACTTCTCCAATTCTTCAAAATGCACTTAAACACTGATGAATCTCTTTAATTTGGTTTTATCTCTACCTTTGTTGCATGGCAATTCCTTTAATTTCATGCATGTATGATTTCACATGTGGCAATTCTGATGGTCTTTTGATGTTGTTTACAAACAATTATCACCATCAATCGTAGTTTGAAGCCCTAAATCCCTTTTCAAACTCTAATAGCCCCAATTTTCATCCATTTGTGACTTTTTAAGTCCTACACGTTCGTGAATCAAAACTCTAGAAATTGGTAATGTAAGATCATTGTTAAATATGAGCTATTGCAAGATTGCACTTTGTATACATAACTCCGCTTGATATTTTCACTTTTAGCGGAGACTTGTTTCCTCATAAAGGAAATATGATGTCTACTTTTTAAAATACTTATTATATTTTTACATCTATTTTAAAATTAAAAAAATAAATTAATTTGTTATAAGAGGAACTTGAACTCATAACCTCTTATTTCTCAGAAAATATATTTTATCACTAAACCAACCTTATAACTTTAAACAAAAAGTTACTTTAAAATATTGATATCCAATATACATAATTGCCCAATTATATTTATAATGTATAATATATGATAGTTTATTAATAGTATATAATAGTATATAAGGGTAGAATAAGTATTTTAAAAAGTACACATCAAAAGGGGTATTCCCTTTATTAATAGTATAGATATGGTATATAATATAATATCATATATTTCAAAACATCTTACATAACATTTTATATTTCAAAATATAAAAATTTACAAAAAATATTAAATTAAAACTATACAATTATTATAACATATTAAAATAGAAATGTGAATACACATACACGGCAGCACCTGTGTTTTTACTAATAGTAATAATACCAATATTAATAAATTCATATTTTTAATTATGAATTGTATTTTAGTTTCGAAAAAATATTATCTTTTTCACCTATCATTTTGAAGTATGAAGAAAATGTTATGTTAGTTTCAAGATTCCTTTGCAATGAAGGTTTTTTTTTAGTTGATATGGATGTGTTGGTATCATAATTTGAAGAATTGTGACCAAATGCTTCACAATTGTGATCATATGGGCAATGTGTTAATTTTTTCGTGTGAAGTTATGAATATTTAATTTATGTAATGGTTTATTCATTGGTAATTGTGGTTGTATTAGTGAAAAATCATATTTTTGTTGTCAGTTTTGTTAATTATCCATGATTATCACACTTGTTAACTCTTTGTTGTAGTCATAATAAGTACTTTTCAGTCTTATTTGCTTGTTGTCTTATACCCCTTTTTAAATTCATTTACTCATTTATGGGTGACTTACTTATGTTCCCTTTTTTATATTCAATCTTTGAAAGTAACATGTTAAGAACAAGTTTTTTTATGTTTACCCTTACCTTTTTTTGTGGAATTTTTATCATTTTTTAAAATTTTGTTTTTCATGGGTTGGTAGAGGAATTGGTTCTTCATGTCATTTGAAGAATGGATTCCTAAAAGAGTGAGATTATTTTGTACAACTAATGAATCTATAGATGAAGTAAGTGTTTGATTTGTGAAATGTGAAAATGGTATTTCTGGTAAATTGATGGTTAATAATTAAGGTTATGTTTGGAAGAACTTATTTATAATTTATTTGAGTTTATCTTATCATATATACTTATATAAGTATATATAAATTTATAAAAACACTTATATATGGTTCATAAGTTGTTTTAAATTTATTTGAATAAATTATCTAAAATAGTTTTTTGAAAAAAAAAATTATTTTAAGTTTATTTAAAATCTGCACTCCCTTCTACTCTTGCTTTTCACATTTTTTTGTCATGATTAAAATTTATTTCCGAGTCTCACTCTCCTTCTCCCTCTCCCTCGCTCTCTTTATTTTTCTCTCTATATATATATGGAAATACTTTATTTTTATATAAGTGTTAAATTTGTATATCAAAGTACAAATATCTTATTGAATTAAGAGTTTATATTATAAGTTCTTATGTAAAAAACTTCTAAGTTTAAGTCTATGTTTGTTATAAATTATCAATCTTTGCGGTATTCGTCTGTGCCATATTTATTTTTTAATTTTTTTAAAATTAGCAAAATATGGAATAGATGAAATTCTTAGACAACGTAGTGTGTTTTTTAACAAGATCAAACATTAGCAAAATAATATTACCAAAAGGCAGGAATATCATTGTGCGGCACAGTTGAAACCCCATATGTTTCTATCCCATAAATTCTCTCTAAATTTATTATTTAACTATAATCTCCAGCTTATCTCTTGAAACCTATATCTTTTTTACTATAATTTTGACTATCAATTAGGGGCTAATTCGGTAAGAGAGTACTACTTTTTGAGATTAATTATGTTTGGTAACTCGTAGATAATTAGTAACAATCTTAATAGAGTTTAATTAGAATTAAAATAGGGAGAACATTAACTGTCTTCTGAAGTTGAAATCATCTTTCGATCCCATAAGTTTTCTCTAAATTTATTACTTCAATTTTTATTGACATTTTAATTCTTTTGCTCTGTCACAAATCAACCTCAAAATTTGTTTGAATCACAGTAGAATTCAATTAGAAAGGAATTACAACTAATTACGTGGGTTTGATGTCCTGACTTTAGTCCACTATTACTGATGTATAAGATATGTTTGCTCTTAAACTCACTTCACACCTGTTAATGTTAAAAAAGAACCAACTTTTTGAGTTTTATTATTAGTAGTAGTAAGTTTCAAGTCATTGTATACCTATAGGTAGGGATGAGTATATATGGACCTGGGTATGCAGACCCATCAAGCTTGTACAGATCTTGGACCCTTTTTTTTTTTTAAATCATAATTGTAGGATAAAATTTGAGTGCAGTCTATGAAACCAACGAATTTCGCCGGCTAAGTCCGTAGGCTTACAAGGTTGACCCATAGCTTGTTTAAAACAACAAATTTTTCATTTGGACTATTAATTTGTATTAATGTTGTGACTTTTTTAATGTAAATTGTGATATTTTATACTTATAGTATTGAAAAAATTTAGTATTTTAGATTATTATAAATGATAATATATATATATATATATATATACACACGCACACATGTGTGTATGCTGGCTCGCGGATCATTTTGTTAAGTTTGCGAGCTTTATGGATAAAATACAAACTCCGAAAAAAAGTTCATTTATTTTGATATGCTAGATTCATTTGACCCATTTAAAACGTAAATTTCATAGACCAGATTTGGGTCAGACCTGTCCATTTACTAGTTGTTACCTATAGGAATAGTTATGATAAGTTGGTATATTCTCTGTTAGCAAATTATAATAGGACCTTGAGTTTAAGACTTGTTACACTCACATCGCATTCCTTCAAACTATTTTTGGCCTCCCCCATTTCACACTTTTAATTTACTATGTTATTTTTTGTGGATAGGAAAGAAAGCCCTTCAACTTCACATGAATCAAACAACCTCTTACCTCATTTCTCCCCAAATTGAAAACCTTATATGACTTAGAGTGCACCAGAGAAGTTGTTTTGTTGGATGACAACATTCTTGATTGTTCTTGAGTGGAAAGGTTCTGAGTTCGTGAGGGAGGGCTACTGTCTACTCTGTGAAACTTTCTATGCACCTAATAGTAGAGTGGCTTTGTGACTCTACATAAGCATCAAAACTGCTATAATACCCTTAACATTCTAAGGAGGAAAATATATAATAGGTCATTGAGGATATTAGTTCTTGATAATTAAGAAGTTATCCCAGTTAGAAACAAGTCAAACAACCAATAAAGAAAGTTAATTAGAAATTATCAAACCATTAAAAGCATTTATTATTTGAAAAAATAACATTTTTTTCCAATCCCATTCTTGGTCCATCTGCTTGAAATCGACCCCCCTGTTGTAGAACCCTTCAATTTCTTGGTCCATAGCACATGACCAAAAGCTCACTCAATTGTAATATTATAGAAGCTTACCAATTGTTTTTTGTTTTTATTCAATCAAATATGATAAGGGTATTTTGGTTTTTAAAAGTCATTAAACAATCATGTGCTACGCACATAACCGGGTTTGGACTAATATTGTTTTTAGGGTGTTTTGTGTAAGGTAAAATATCAGAGTGCAAGTATAATAAACTCTAAATAGAGGGGATGCAGGTGTAATAAAACCTAAATAAAGGGAGTCAATATAATTAGCAAATGAAAAAATGTTACTTCATATTTATTTATCAATGTTTTTTAGCAATCTTACTAATTTGATATATAAAAGATACAAATAAATAATACAAAAATATTATCATACTTTATTTATGTTGCACGGGTCAAAAATCTAGTAAAGATAATCAAAAGGAAAAATAATGTTACCACCATCGATCCCTTGGTTAAGCATTAAATTGGCAACACCACAGAAAGCAAAGTGGATATTTTATGAACATATGGTACAGTGAGGATCATATGAAATCAGAGGTAATTAAACTAAGAGAAAAAAATTATGCACTACAAGTGTAAAAAGTTTTACAATGGTATTGAATCACAATCATTCATGTATGTTAAGTTTGTTGATTTTACCAATTCATACTTTTAAAAATCATAAATAAAAAATTGTGATTAAACATCAGTGTAAAACCATTTTAGACTTGTAATGCATAACTATTAATCTCTTAAACCAAGTCTCTCATTTGTGACAAATCCTAGCTGTTGGCATTGTAACACAAACTGGATAATACTTTTTCTTGGCTTCTGGGGTGCCTGCCTTAGGCTCATCTGCCACTGCCATCCCAGCAACAGAGCTAACTACAGCGGCCGCCATTGCAAACATCAAGTTCCTCCTTCCATGGCTACCCTCCTTGTTACTGTCATAACTGGTCTTCTTTTCCCCTTCAACAGCTTTGGCAGCATTCACTACTAGTCTACTCTGTGTTGCCAATTGGTTGGCAACAGCAGGGTAGCCAAGGATGGAAGCTGTCATAGTGAATGATGCCATTTTTGCAATGTGATCAGAATACTGTACTACTCTCCTTTCTACTTTCTATGGTGCAAGTAGTTGGACCAAAGGATGAATGTATGAAACATGAATCACAAAAAGAGCATGGTGGTAGGACCATGCACTATCTTATCTAATTCATGAAAGGACCAATCTGTTATTGACAAGTTGAATAACTGATAATAAAATGGAGCATAGTGGTCCTGGGGCATGTTGAGATGCTTCATGAAATGCCATTCAGAAGGGTAAAAAATGAGAATTGTACTAGTTTTGACATTTATTTTTTTCTTTGGAAAATAGTGTTTATTTTTTACTTTTTAATTTAGTCTTTTAAAGATTTTTTGTTTAGTTATAATATCTACTTTTTAAAAAACACTGTTAATTAGTAAATCAATAGACCTACCATATCAAAAGTCTGACAAAATGTAATCTTTGTTAGGTAAGCTGTATTTTTAATTATTTATAATTTTTTTTATTTTCTAGCTGTTTTAAACATATAAAAAACATTGTTTATCTTTAAAAACTTATATAGAACTATCCCCTTCAAACTCTTTAATAACATATCGAATCACTGGACTGCAAAATTCACTTAATTAATATTATTGCTTAACTAAAAACAAAAATTTTGTTAAACAACAGTAACTAAAACCAAATAAAAAAATATTCAAATGACCAAATTAAAAAAAAAAAAAAAAAAAAAACTTTAAAAGATCAAAACCAAATAGTACAATTTTCAGATATATAGACTAATATGAGCCACCCAACATCCTTCTAAAGGGATACTAACATATTACAAAATTCAGCAAAATCAACACTAAAAGCAAAAGCCACAAAGAATTGCAGTAACCTAGTTTTTACTTGAAATTTCTACTTCAAATAGAGTATATCTGAATCAATAGCCAATGATAGATAACTAATGAATTTATATGGCATCATCTAGTCTTGTTCTGTATGGTGGAGGTCGTAAACTATGTATGTTAGCAAAAAGATCTCCACGACCAGATTGTGGTTCCAAAACAGGTGAATCCAAGACTGAGTCAGGAATTGCCACAAGGGTTTCTTCAAAAAATGATTTAATTGTCTGCATGGTTTAAAAATTCAGTTAGTGTTTAAAACAATGCAATGAATGAAGTACAAAAAGACAGTTACTGAAAACAAAAGAGAGATATGATATAAAAATTAAGCCATAAGATAACTATAAACTTGTAATGGTATCTGCATGGAACAAAGTTGACCAATCTAACTAGTGTAGAATCCAGATCGCATAAAACTGCCTTAGATACAAAAGGGAAAGTACCTAATTAGCAGACACTGACTAGTGAATACATTTATTATAATTCCGAATTATAAGACGTAGTCTTAAGATTAGTTTGTCGCTTTTTATAAATTGTTTTGCATTAATTTATTTTTTTTTTACTAAAATACACTTATTGCTTTTCCTACAAAGAGCATTTTCTTTCTCTAATCATTAATTAATACTTTCAATCTCCAATATTTTGAAGGATAAATTTAGAAAAAATATTACTACCTCTGGTGTTGTTATACGGCACCATTTTGAAAGTATTGATGTCTTTTTTATAAAGCATTTCACAATTTATGTACAGCATTTAATTTTGTTTCTATTAGTTATCCTAATTAAATATTTTAAGTATTTGTGTGTTTATTGATAGTAGTGTATTAGGTATGAAAAAATTGAAAAATTAGTAAATTTCTTTAAAAGATCAATAAAATCAACATTACTTATTTTTATTGATATGAGTGAATTATGTTCAAGTGCCTTATAATAATGACGGGAGGAACCTAGGAAGTACAAATTTAATGCTAATACTTAAATTTACCCACTTTCTTAATAAACATGATTTGTTCAACACCTTATAATTAGTACCAGAGGTAGCATTATAATATATGTGATTCTTTTGACTTGTTTGTTTGGGACATTAAACTCACTCCATTTACAGATTACAGGGAAACTCTGTTCATCTATTTATTTCTATGATTTCTTTTTGGTACAATTTATTCCTATATAAATTCATTGCTAATCTAAAATTGTAACTGATATTGAGTATGCGGTTCCCAACAGAAATTTTTGTCTGAACGAACATTTGGTTGAAAATTTCACTAGCGAATAGTAGAGCACTACTCAACAGTTACAGGGAAAAAAGGTTCCTTAATATACAACATAGTGTAAGAATTGGACTTTTATATATATTAAGTAACAGTCCTAGCTTATGTGTATATGCACGATTCGATTCTACTACAATTAAGGACTTGTTTGGGTGAGCTTCTTAAGAAAAACTTCTAAAAGAAGCAAATACAAAAAAAAAAAAAAGTTTTTCCAAAAGTTTTTCTAAAAGATGTGAAACTTCTTCATAAGCTAATTTGTAAAAAGCTCCACATCTTCTAGAAAAGTATCAGAGAACCTTTACATATCAAAGCTAATTTGTTTGAACTCTGTAGCAGAAGATCTTGAGAATAATGGATCTTAAGTTTAACAATCCTCTTAAAATCCCCCACTAAAGTTGTTCTTCCTTCCTGATTATGTAATTAGCAGTTAATTAACTCCTAATTATAGGCATTTATTCTATTTATAACATAATGAACACATAACAAGCATTCTTACCATCCATGAATAGAAATCAAGGAAAATAAAAGTAAACTAAGAAGAATAGGTAACATTTGCGAGATGATTGAAGTTAATGTTTATCCTGACATTGACAATAAAAAGTGAAATATTGGTCTAAGCAATCAAATAACTCGGTTTTCAGAGTATCTATACCGTGCAAGTTTGGATGGCAGAATCTGCTTTACGCTTCCAAAGTCCATTCCCAGGCGCAGAATGGAAAAAGCCAAGTAAAGGCTGCAGCAAACATGATGTTCATATGATAACAACAAATCACAATTGGAAGTAAAAATTAGAAAATCATTGATAGATATACTTTTGCTTCACACAAATGAAACAGAGGAGGAAAAAGAGAGGGAAAAAACATCAACCAGTGTATGTCCAGTCTTTTAACTCCCAAATCACATAAAACAGGAACCTTAACAGAGGGACAAGGTTTTAAACCATAATAAAAAATTAAAAACATTTTAAAAAAACAATTGCACGTATAACTAGTGCTTCTAAAATAATAATTATTTTTTTATTTTGGGATATGATTTTGAACCATTTTTAATTGATTTGAGACATAAAACTTGTTCTATTAGAACCTAACTTTTGTTCCAACAAAAAAAACAAAATGGTCATAAACATGGTGAAAATTGCATGAAAAGTAAATACAAAAAACAATAAAAAAATTAAAAATTTTAATATTAAATTCTTTTTTTGTTGGTCGTCATTCATTTTTCATGTAATTTTTACCTCATTTTTCACGTAATTTTTACCATATTTTTTACCTTTTTAGTTTGAAGACGGGTTGTGCTTAATAGGTTTAATGTAAGTGACTCTAATGAAACTAGTTTTGTGTCTTGAATTAGTCAAAAAAGGGTTCAAAATTATGTTCTGAAATAAAAAACAATCATTGTTTTGAAATTATCGTTTTGCCTCATTCTAAAAATATAAACAACTAATTTGAACTTTTTAAAAGAGAAAGAATCAAACTGAATAATGAATATAATGAAAAAACATAAAGGACCAAAAGTATATTTTAGCTTAAAAAGAATATAGCTTTACTATGTCTCTATTTTAATTATACTTTATATAATACTACAAGGAACTTTCACTAATATTAGAAATTTTACAAGCATGGAAATCAACTAATGGGTTATATTTGTCTGTTCGCACCTTCACAATATCTCGCACAGTTGGCCCAAGTCCATATCGTCGCAACACAGAGTCCCCATATACTTGATATTTCTCAAGGACCTTGATGAAATGGGGGAAAAGAATAAACAAAATTAGTGTGCTCGAAATTGTGGCAAAAGAGAAGTCAGTAATACATGCAGCTTAGTCCAATCTAATTCAAAATTTTCAGTGACTGAACCTGACGACGAGTAACATTACTCCTTGGTGCACCATAAATTGCAGTGTCAACGTGTCCCAAAATATGCCAAGGGCTGTTGATTATCAACAATGGTTACTCAAGCTCCAAAGTATCAATTTATATAAACCATATTAAGAAAGTTCAACCAACAGAAAATATTATTAGAGGGATAACAAATTATGCTTTTAAATTTAGGATCATTGGTTCTTGACATAACAACAGAACTGCACAACTCATCGAAAGAGGTATCTTTGTCAGTTGTTACTCACCATGCTTCATAACAATCAAATCTTTGCAGAAGGTTGTTAGATGCCTTGATTTGGATTGAATAAGTAAAAAATAACAGTAATTGTTCTGATTAGACAGTTGCAGGTAGTCTGACAACTGGCAGCAGTCTAGTATTGACTTGAAACTTCATTATATCTGTTTTTTATCTTTGACAGGTCAAGGGACAGATAATTCTTCCAATAAAGATTCTAATTCTTTCCTATATGCATATCCAGTTCATCCCTTAAGTCCAAAAGTACATTTGCACTAAAAGGCACATTAGGTATACCAAATCATTCATGAGAATCAACTGAAAGCTTACAGTACTTTTCTACGGTAGGTTCTTCACAAACATGCATATTGGAGAAAGATTATTTTAACCCAGAATAGAAGATATACAATTGTGCATCACATGTCTAATTTCTCAAAAGGTTTTCAAGATATGATTTTACATAGTTTGAGATCATGCAGTTCAAATAAAATCATCATTTTCCAGATTTGTAACACATTGATTATAGCAGCGACATATGAAATACCATGCAACAAGTTTAAGAACAAGATCAACAAGTTTAAGAACAAGATCCCACCCTTCATTCCTGTTTTCAACAGGTTATTAGCAACAGGCCCTAATGAGGAAGGTATGTGTTGGAAGAAATAAGAATGGCCCAAAGACTTAAGGGGCTCAGACATTGTTAGCTGTCTCATTAGGTAAAGTTATTAGTTATATAACCTGTTCATTTAGACTTTTTCTCACTGCAACAGTGCAAACATTTGGCTTATAAAAAAAAAAACATTTGGCTTCCCGAAGCACAAACCAGAAAGATACAAGTGGAAATGAGAACACAAAATGCTTTCTATCAGTTAGCTATCTGACTGCAATAGCAAAGGTAGGACAAATAGAGGAAGACTGTTTAAATGAATTCGATAGTTGGTCAGGTAGTTAGCTTTGTGTTGAGTTAGTTGCAACAGCTATCAATCTGTTAGAGCCAGGACCCATCCATGTACTCTAATATACCTTTCAGTATACATAAATCACAATAATGAAATCATTCAGATTACTCTATTTCTAAATTCTTTGAACTTCTACACTCATCAAGAAGATAAACTCCATTTGGACTAAAAAATAAAGGGATATTCCAGAAAATATTTAAGGTTAAAACTAACTTCTACTAGCTGTCCAGCTTCAGATATAAAATTGATTGTCTACATTGTTCTCTGAAATCCCTGGGCCATTTATTACGAGTTAGCAGGAGGGTAAATTTGTTCCCCTTTTATTGAATAGAAGACTCGTTATGTTTGAAAGCGATTGAGACTTCATAAAGGCAAAAGGGGCAGGGAGTGGAGAATTTTGTATCTAACACTTACTTGTTGTATGCTGCACGTCCAACCATAACACCATGAGCCCCAGCATTTAGAGCCCCATTGGCCTACGGTTAAATTCCATAAACAGAAGCATGAGAACAATATGCATCTTACAATAAGAACAATTCCAATGCTGTAAAATTCATTACATTCATGACTACACTAAACCATCTCAAAAACCAGAAACAAGGAGGGAAGAAATTATTTGGTAGCTCAAACATCATACATATAAGCAAAACTATAGAATCCAGTTACCTGTATTTTAGCACAAAAGATGCAGACCAACCTCATCAGAAGCCAAATGGTATTTTGAACAATATTGGGTATTGTAAATTGACTTGTCTGTTGAATTAATAGAGACTATCATTGTCTCAAATGGCCTTCTACTTATAGTGACAGGCCACAAGTAGAATTTAAGAAGGTATAGCACTGAATTTATACAAGATAGTGATCATTATAGAAAAAAATCAAGCCAAAAAAGATTAAAATATATTATGCATGAAAATATGCATCATCAAGGTTTTCTTGTGATTGCAAAGTACCTATTAAACTCAGTTTTATCATATAAATGTTATAAGTCTGACTATACTACATGCTAAGATGGGTGAGAGGCCACACAAGAAAGAACAAGATACAGAATGATTATATACAAGAAAAGAATGTAGAGTTTTGTAGTGCCAATTAACAAAAAGATGATAGAATTGATGTGGTATGGACATGTAAAAGGCCACAAGAGAGACAGGAGGTTGATCCAATCATGGATGGTAGTGCTAGTAAAGATGCATGCAAATCAAGGATAAACATAAGACAGAACAAGGAGACTCAGTGAAACCATGGGCCAAATAAGGCAAGTAGCATGGATCTACAAAAGGGACAGACAAGTGTGACAGCATGTGAATTCACAACACGAGCAGGGCCAGCGCATGACTACTCCTACGACAATGGAGCCAGAGAAGAAAGACCACTTGATGTGTGACAAGCTTGCCAATTGAAAAGAAGATTAATGATGGTGGTGGCAAGAGAAATTAAAAGGTCTTCAGCAAATCCTTGATTGTTTTTTATGTTCCCTCTCATGAGTAACTTGCTCATCCTCACAAAGCCTTTGTCCAAGTAGTTCAGCAATATTTGACAAACTCAGGGCACCCAGAAAATCAACCTGACCTTATATTTGTGAGTTCTAGAGTTACTAGTAAAGTTAGTTTAGCCTATCCACCATTAGTTAGGCAACAACTGTCTCTGTAATGCAGACTGAGCAAGCTGCTAGTGTATGTAAACTAATCTTTACTAGTAAAGTGTCAGTGTAAAGTGATTGATTTTTATACAAAACAGAAGTTAGATCCAGCACTCTCTATTTCTATTACAAAGAACACAGTGGAAAAAACAACTGTTAAAACAATATAAATCAAGTTTATTGCACACATAAGTACATAATGTATCTAAAAAGCATGAATGCATGATACTGGTGCCTTGTCAACATATCAAACACGCCCAATAATGGGTCTGTTTGTTTAAGATTTTTTTTAGAAAAAGAGCTTTGTTTTACTAAAGTAAGCAATTTTCTGCAATTTGTATGTGTTTGTCTAAACTACTTTTGTTTAAAAAAAGTAATAATCTCATATGCATCTTCTAAATAAATTTTTTAAAAGCACTGCCATATCCCACAATCTTTAGAAATTACTTTATACTGTCGGTGTCCATGCTTCATAGAAAAATGAAGTAATTTGAATGATCATAGACGTGTAAGAAATAGATTTTCTAGCAGAAAATTTCTCTAATGAATACTGATTCTTAATGACACAATGAACAATTAGATAATAACTCACCTCATCAATACTAGCAATACCACCATTGATTGTAAATGTTAAGTCAGGAAAGTCACGTAAGAGGCCATAAAAGTATTCATATCTGGCATTAAAAGATATGTATCATCTCCAACTCTTTACTTAATGACTAAAAATCAAAATTTCCAGTAGCATTTATGGAGTATGGACATACTTCAGTGGAGGAATAGTCCGATTTTCAGCTGGGTTGAGGCCCTTAAGCAGTGCCTTCCTTGAGTGAATGATGAAATGTTTGGCAGGTGATAGAGAAGAAACCTTGTAAACAAAATCACCTGACAGATGACAAAAGTGTTGACATAAAGGTTAATGTGTTACCCCAATAACCAAGTTACAATTATTTTTAAAAAATTGTGACCTAACATAAAATTATGGCTCATTAATAATGTCAATAACAAGACACGTTTAGATAAATTGTTTCACAAAATCTGACCATCTTATTGACCAGCAAGCAAACTTGGAACGCTGATCAAAAGTAAAATAAAAGCCATATTTAACATATATCTTAGTTATGATAATCTGGAAGGAATACTAATTTGTCATAAGGGTAGGCTCAATGGGAGGATTAAAATCTGTTGACTCAGGTCTTGGATGTTATTCCTGCAAATTTGCAAGTGATTCTTAATTGGTAGTAATGGGTCTTTTGTAAGTACTATTATAAGCCCTATAGCTAAAGGCTTGAGCCATGCCTTGACCTTTGAATGATGCAACCTTCCTCCCCAGGGATCACACTTAATTTTACATCTTTCAATGTGAATAAACAAGGAATGTTGTTGAAAAAGGACCTTACATAATTCATTGTAAGAATCATGATTATCCACGCCAATTCGACATTTGACCGTGACAGGGACATTTGTATTGGCAGCAATTAAAGAAATAGCCTCTGCAACAAACTTTCCTTGTATACATTAGAGTTCTACATTAGCGAATATTGGCAAAGAAATTTAAATATTGAATCTGTTTGAACATCAAGTACGGATAATTTCCTACCTTTGGATCAAGCATGAGACGTACACCAAAGCATCCACGCCCAGCTACTCTAGGACTCGGGCATCCACAGCTGGTATATGTTGAAAATAAATAATGGATTTATCAGAGATTAATATAAAAATGAAACATTTGGGATTAAGGTGACAAGAAATAAACGAACTTGAAGTTGATCTCATCATAGCAGTAAGCATTTGCAAGTTCAGTTGCTTTTGCCAAATTTTCTAAATTACTCCCACCAATTTGAAGCACAATAGGATGTTGATCTGGAGAATATGCCAAGAATCTATCCTGAGCCAAATAGACAAAACAAATCAATGGTTTTTCAGAAACAACTGACCTAGAAATTAGAAACGGTACCACCCCATCAATTTGTGCTCTTGTGCACACACACATACCTCCTGCAACGAGAAAAACAGCAGTATCCCACTCCTCTCTCTTTACTAACAACCAGAATTATGTTTACAAACTTACCAGATTTCCCTTTTGATAAACAATTGTTTCAGCTGCAAGCATCTCGGTGTAGAGCCAAGTGTGTTTCGATATAAGGCGTGCAAGGGTCCTATAGTGATGATCTGTCCAATCCATCATTGGAGCCACACTGAAATCCAAGCAAACAACAAAACCATATTGATAAAATATCAACATAGCACAAACAGAAAGGTGATATACACAACTACCTCACCTAAACAAAGGAGGAAAATAGTCATTTGCAACCATCACAACTGCAATAAGAGGTTCTTCCTTCTGAACAAAAACACAAAACAACCCTAATCAGTACAAATTCCTCTATGATGTAACCAACAAGTATCTGCAACAATGTTTATTATCAATAAATGTTAGTGATTAACGGTTAGTTTAGTCAGTGAGAGGGATTCGAACCTGCAATTTCTTCCTCTCCCTTCTCCCTTCACCCTAGCTTTTACTACTAGGCCGCTTTATAACTTCACAAGATGACAAGAATCTGCAACAATGATATAAGAACTTAAATGCAAGTAAATATTACAACTTATAGCGAACCAATAGAAATTATATGTTTACACAATGAGACTACCACTTCACAACAATAACAACACTGACCAACAAACATTAGGCCTATAAAAAAAACACTTACCAACAGTTAAAAAAACTTTTTTTTTTTCAAATCAACAGTACAAAGTAGAATTCCTAGTATATAAACAATTAAAAAAACCGAATGCTCCTAATAAAACTAGTACACAAATTATATGTTCACACAATGAGACTATCACTCCACAACAATAACAAGACATGAACGGTTAAAAAAAAAAAACTATTTTTTTTCAAATCAAGGGTACAAACCACAAGGTAGAGTTCATGGTAAATAAACAATTAAAAAAATGGAATGCTTCTAATAAAACTAGTATACAAATTACATGTTACACAATGAGACTATCACTTCACAACAATTATAAACGGTTAAAAATGCTTTTCTTTTTCAAATCAAGGGTACAAACTACAAAGTAGAGTTCTCAGTAAATAAACAATTAAGAAAATGGAATGCTTCTCATAAAACTAGTGTAGAAATTATAGAGCGAAGTACCATTTTAGTCTTTGAAACTTACAGAGGCTGATAATTAGATTCTTAAAACAAATTTTCTGGCAAATTAGTCATGATATTTCTGCTTTTGTGCAATTTAGTCCCTAAATACTTTAGACAACACTTTAAAATGTAATTTAGATAAAACATAATTTAGAGAACGCTCTGAACCAAATCATACAAAAAAAAAAAAAAAAAGAAACAGAAGCTACTAACTTATCTGAAAATTTATTTAAGGACCTAAGCAGTGACGCTTAACTTTAGGACTTAAAATGATTCTTCACTTACAAATTGGGAAATTATATGTTCACACAACAATAACAACACTTAAGAACGGTTGAAACAGCTTTTCTTCTTCTTTTTTTTTTCTTTTCAAATCAAGGGTACAAAATACAAAGTAGAATTTCAGATTTCTAGCAAGTAAACAATTAAAAAAAAATGAATGCTTCCAATAAAACTAAATTGGTAACGATTCTGAAACTAGAGAACCGGTTTTGAACAAAAAAAAATGGTTTTTTTCTTATGGGGTGGTGGAGAATGTGAATGGTAGGGATTTGAAGAACAAAGAGAAACACACACACAAAAAGGAAAAAAGAACAAAAAAAAAAAAAAAGGTTTATTACTCTAAAGGATGAAAAGTGGTTGCAGGTGTTTCGCAGAATGCTATCCTCCGCAACTAATGGAACTCGGGAAAAACCGAAAAAGGAGGGTTCGGTTTTAACCCTTCTTTAGCTTTGTGCTTGTTTTGCTTTGTACTTGTGTGAATTTGTGTCGTTTGCCAAAATGTCAATACTCAAAATAAAATATAAGTGTGCTTTTGGATTGGATTTCTCAAAAAAAAAAAGTGTGTTTGGATTAAAATTAAAAAAAAAAGTTGTTTTGGAAAAGCTGAAAAAATTATATTATTTCAATAATCAATGATAGGCAGCTTTTTTTAGCAAAATTCACATCCTGTTTACAATTTTTTATAAAATTCTAAAATATTTTTATCCTCTTTTATTTTAAGTTTTTTTTACAAAACATCACCTAGTTTTTATGAGTGCACGTGCATCTCTACCTGCCTCTTTAGAATATTACATTGACTTCTCTATTTTGCACTTTTACCGCTTTGAAGCTATGTGTGTGTGCAGCTGTGAAGCTATGTGATGTTTTGTCAAGAAACTTAGGATAAAAGAGGGTGAAAGTGTTTTGAGGTTTTGCAGAAAATTGTAAATATCGAAAAGTTGCGAATAGAAAATGAGAAGGTGCTAAAAGAAACTACCTCAATCATAATTAGTAAAGTGAGTAAAGATACATGTTCGACCTGTTTAGGCTTAGTTTGCAAAGCCTACATTTTAAATGGACTAAATAAGTTTAAGAAAATTTCTTCCTGCACCTCCATAATTTCTCCCTACACTTCTATAAAGGTAGGAAAATTCTCAAATACCCTAGGTGAAAAAATAATTTTAATCCTAGTAAAATATTTGTAAATTCTTTTACAAGTCCGGATAAGGATGTCTAAATTTGTAAAAAAAACTGCATTTTTTTTTACAAATCTGGACAAGGGTTTCCGGACTCAGTCTGGACATGGGTGTATGCACCTAATCCTGTCTAAACTTGTAAAAAAAATTTGTAATTTTTTTACAAGTCCGGACAGGGGTATCCAGACTTGTAAAATTTGCAAATTTTTTACAAGTCCAAACAGGTGTGTTCGGACTTGCAAAAAAAGCTAATGTACTGAGAGAAGATAAAATACAAAACTGAACCACGAAGAACAAAGCAAACACAAAAGGGATGGACAACAACACACCAAGAAGAAGAGAAAATCATTGATTTAGTGAGAAAAAAAAACAAAGTCCTGCAAGATAAGCTAATGAGAAAGATGCAAAATGAGAGACGTGTGAAACAAGAGAAAGGTGCAAATGAAAGAGAAAAGAAAGAGGTGTGTGATAATTAATTTTTTACTGTTTTCATTAAGGGTTTTTTAGTCATTTTTGAGAAATTATGTAGGTGTAGGGAGAACTTATTAGAATGCAAGGAGAAATTCTCTAAGTTTAATCCTTCAAAATAAAGAATTTGTATCCAACCCACGAAACTCGTAGACTTAACAGACATATCTATATATTTAAAATAATTTAAAAAGTTTAATATTTTTAAACTAATTAAACTTTATTATATCATACTAAAAATTATATCTTCAATTATAATAATCTAAAACACTAAATATTTTTTATACTAAAAGCCTAAATATATCACAATTCACAATAAACAAGTTACAACATTAAAATAAACTAATAGTTCAAATAACAAATTTATCCTTTTAAACGAGTTACGAGTCAAGTCTATGAGTCACTAACTTAGCCACAAGGTCCATGAGCTTTTAAAAAATCTATAAAAGTTGTTTTTTATATATATATAAACAAGATTAATTATTTTCAAATTACTTTTCAGCAAGTTTACCTAAACAAAAATTGATTTTAATTATTAGGGGTGAATATATAGGACCTAGACCTCTACACCTCCTAAACTTGTGTGAATTTTGAACATTTTTTTAACAAAGTATAATTTTACAGAAAAATTGAGCCCAATCTAGAAAGGGTTTCTTTTTTATATGCCAAAAGAGAAAAAAATTGCAAAAATGACTCATTTCCACATTATTTATCAAAATAATCTCTTTTACTTATCAATGTTAAGAAATTGGTTGAGAGAATCAATTTCTCAACGTGATTTATTTCTTTTTATGTAAAATGTCTATAAGAAATTGGTTGGTGGGCAGCCAATTTCTTAGAGAGCGATTTTTTTTACGGTTTTGTTTTTTAGTCAATTTTTTAATTTTTTTAAAATTTATTTTTTATTTATATATTGTTTTAAATCATGATTTTAAAATTAAAAATTTTTCTTTAATTTATATTTTATTTTATTATTCATTTTATTTTTACATTATGTATACTTTTTTCTTGTTTTAACTTTTTAAAATGTTTCGTAATTTATTTTTTAGTTTATTTTTTTAAGTTAAATTTTTTAAATTATTTTTTCCGAATTAATTTAAAAATAATTTTAAATATTAGGTTTAGAAATATTAATTTCAAAAGTATGTTTTGTTAAAGTATGATTTTAAAAAAATTGATTTTTAAACCTAATATTTCAAATTATTTTCATATTATTTTGGTAAAAATTATTTACAAATTAAACTTAAAAAGTAGAAAATTAAAAATAAATTACAAAGCATTTTAAAAAATTAAAACAATAAAAAGAGATACACAATGTAAATATAAAACAAATAATAAAATAAAATATGTTGACTAAAAAAATTTTTAAAAACTTTATTTTAAAATTTTCTATTTAAATAATATACATAAATAAAAAAATTTTAAAAATTCAAAAAATTGACAAGGAAAACAAAATCAGAAATGGCCAACCAATTTCTTATAGGACTTTTTTATTTGTTTTCTTAAATTTATTTTAATTTATTTTTTATGGACTTATGTTTTTTTTAAAGTATGATTTTAAAATTTTTTTAAGTTAATCTGTATTTTATTTTATTTTTTTATGTGTTTTATTTTTATGTTGTGAATCTTTTCCTTTATTTTAAATTTTTTTAAATGCTTTGTAATTTATTTTTTATTTTAAAGTTTTTTAAATTAAGATTTTTAAACCTAATATTTCAAATTATTTTTAAATGATTTTGCTAAAAAGCGTTTAAAAAATAAAAAAAATGTAAAAAGATATACAACGTAAAAATAAAACACATAATAAAATAAAAATTAACTAAAAATTTTAATTTTAAAATTCATGATTTAAAACAATATACATAAATAAAAAATTATAAAAATTTGACTGGAAAAAGAAAATGCTCTATAAGAAATTGGTTGTCCAACAACCAATTTCTTATAGGCTTTTTACATTAAAAAAATAAACTACTTTCTCAACATGAATAGTAGAAGATATTATTTAACTAAATAATGTGGGGGGTGGGTCATGATGCAATCTTTGATTGCTTCTCCATGATTTTCCTCTAATGAATTTCAACTCCTTGAGAAGATGAAGGTGGAAGGTAAGAAAATGGTGGTAGATGACACCACTCTTAAAAGATAAGCCAAAAATTTTATGACGTTTGTCACAAGGGAAAATTTTTTTTATAAAAGCCAACTAGAAGAATTTTTCTAAAGAGAAAATTCAAGACTCTTTACTAAGATAGAATGCTTTTTAAAATAGAGTCTTATTTCAATAATTCAAGTGTAATGAGACAATGAGTGGTGGGTGCTATTTATGGGGAGAGTGACGTGAGAATTAGGAGAGTAGACCAATATTAATTAGCTTAAAAAGCCAACTAACACATGGTTAACTTGCCTAATCCAAACAAGTCCCTACAAACATGGACTAGCTCCCCTAATTCAAATTTGTCACCACTTAGAGGGAACAAGGGGACCCCACATGTTATTCATGCTTGTGTGAATGCTAGGAGGTATGGAAACAAACAAGGGGGTGTAGAATTCAAATCACACATCCACTTGCTCACCAAAAAGGCACATCTTCGTGCACATATTCCACGTAAATAACTAATGGTACTTTAGGCTCAAAATAAAGGAAAATAGGCCAAAAATACCCCAAAGAGGATAAATGCATCCACGTAATTACTAACAAAATAAAAAATAACAAATATAGAAAATTAAAGATTATGGTTTATGGTCTTCACTTCCATAAGAGTTGAGGTCCAGTATACTCATTCCTAGTCATGTCTTCCTCTACCTCCTAGTCATGAATCTTGTGATGAGATCCTTGGTAGGTAGAATTGCATCATCATTTTGGTTTTTTTTTTTCTTTTTTGTATATATAAAAAAAATCACTTTCATAAGCTACAAATTTTCAGGTTCTTAAAAACAACTTGTTTTTTAAAGAAAACTTTTTTTTTTCTAAATTTAAATTGTATTTCCAACTATCTAGCTTATTCTTTAAAACAACTTTAACAAAATTAAAGTTTTTTCCAAACATGATGTATAAAAAATTCTAAGCCATATTAAAAATTTTCAATGATAATACACTATTAGTATAAAAAATTTTACACCTTTTTAATTTATTTTTTATATAATTTTTATATTTTAAAATAATTATCATAAAATTCAATAATTTATTATAATTTTATGATATACTAGTCTAACACTACCTTGTCATAAACTATTTTTTCTTAGAGCATTCATAATGATAAAATCATTCATGATTCTTAGAGGGTTTTTTTTTTGTTATATAACACTATCTAGGATTGAAAAATTCCTAAAACTTTTTACTTTAATGATAGATCTATACTTCAAACAAACAATCAAGTCTTCAGAAAAAACAATTTGCCATGAAAAATCGTTTTGTTGACACTAATTGTTGTGAAAAAATGAGATGAGGCGTAAAGAACCACCCAAGAACCACTGTGAAATAGGGCTTAGATTATGCAATTTCTGTTGGCACCCAAATTGCTATTAACACCCCATCATTCTAAAATGTAAATATTGTTCTTTTCTCCCTCCTACTATTTTGCAACCCTACAAACTACTTTCCTCCTAATTTTTTTTTTAAAAAAATCATTTCGATTCTGATAAAGTAATCCAAAACTATGCTAATTTGTTCTAGATAACTTGATCTGAAGTATATTAATTATATATTTTGGATAAGCTGATTCAAAATATAAAATAAAAATTATTCTATTTATAAATCAAGTAATTGGAACTATAATAATTATTCTAGATAACTTAATCAGAAAGACATTACATATGTATTATAGATAAGTTAATCTAAATTATACACAAGAAAAATTTTGCATGGTTTACATGGTTTTTTTTTTCTTGGACTCGTTTTTTTAGGGATATTGGTGTGAGACATCTTTAGGAGTGGACATTTGGCAAGCGGGGAATTTTTATTTTCGGCATGTGAGGTTTTATAGATGGGGCATCTCACATGAGGGACTTTTTCTCCCCGCACCTTCCTATTTTCTCTATACACCTCCATGATCTTTTTAAAAGATAAAAATGCCCTTAGGTTAAAAATGACCATTAGGTTAAAAAATATGTAGTAAATTTCTCCTCTTTTTCCTTTTTTGTTGTGATGCAATGCAGTGGTGCTTATGCTTGAGCTTTTTATTCTTTATATCTTCCTTGTTGCATTTTATCTTTCTCATTGCTTAATTTGGAGTCCCTTTACGTCTCTCTACACTTGAAATACCTCCAGATTCACAAAAGAATTTGATAACAAGTTTGGATTAGTTAATTTAGACTCATAAATTTTTTAACAAGCCTAAATTAGCTAATCCAGACTCACAATTTTTTTAACAAGTCTGGATTAGCTAATCCAGACTTGTTCAAAAACTTGAGTTTGAAATTCGTTAACTAGGACTTTGAAAAGAAGTTTTTTAACAAGTCCAAATTAGAATCCAGACCCAGTTTAGAACAAGCAATCCAGACTTAATGTTTACTGCATTAACAAGCAGTCACAATCCAAACTCATGAGACTTTGGTCATTCAGATTCCTAAAGTGCACAAATCAGAACCTAATCTAGACTACTAAATTACATCAAATATTAAATCCGGATTGACACTTTCACCAATCCAGATTGCTTGTTTTACTTAACACAAATATGGAAATTAATCGAGAAGCACATACCTGGTGATAGGAGATGGAAGAAGCACACATGCATTAGGGGGAAATGGATCTCTTCAGCTCCAGATTTCAGTAGTAGGTAGAGGAAAGAAGGAGATGAAGAATGTGTGAAGGGGAATGCAGAGGTGTCACAATTATGAAAATTTTAACCTAAGGGCATTTTTGCCTTTTCAAATGAATACGGAGGTGCAGGGAGAAAATAGGATGGAGTAGGGAGAAAAATTCCACATGAGGGTAACAGTGTTCAAAACCAAGTCAAACCAAATTGAAAACCGAAAGCCGAATTGCAAAAATTGAAAACCACAAAAAATTGTTTTAGTTTGGGGTAATTTGGTTTTTTGTAATTTCTAAACCGAATGGTTCAATTCATTTTGCGGTTTGAGATATTGAAACCATATCAAACCAAAACAAACCACTTATTCTTTAAGACTGCACCGCGAACACCCCAACATGAGGGTGCTATGTTATGTTACAATTTGCAATA
This sequence comes from Psophocarpus tetragonolobus, assembly GCA_037954015.1. NCBI lineage: Eukaryota > Viridiplantae > Streptophyta > Magnoliopsida > Fabales > Fabaceae > Psophocarpus > Psophocarpus tetragonolobus. The sequence continues at coordinate 70,080,538 of CM075690.1, read as the reverse complement.
TCCCACCTAGTATGGAACTTAGCTAGGAAGAATATTAGGTCAAAGTCTTGAAAATTACTTTAAATATTTTGTATTCTATTTAGTAATTAGGTGGGTGCATTTATACTTTTGTGAGACCTTGTATTTTTTGCCATTTCCATTTATTTTGAGCTTGGGTGCCATTAGTTATTTATGTGAACTGTATGCAAGAAATTAACCTTTTTGAGAACAAGTGGACGAGTGGTTTTGAGTTCCATACCCCTTATTTGATTTCTACACATCTTTAGCATCCATATAAACATGAGTAGCGTGTGAGGTCCCTTTGTCCCCTCCAAGTGGCATAAGTTTGAATTCAAATTCCATAATTTGAATTTAAATTCAAACTAGGGAGCTAGATCCAAATTATTATGATCTTGTGCCATGTGAGTGAGCTAGATCCATTTTCTTAGGGCCATGTTTGGATTAGGCAAACTAACCATATATTAGTTAACTCTTCTAATCCCATATGTCCAACTAGCTTAGGTTTTCTATAAATAAAATATACTCTCACTTGTATTATTTAACACTTTGATGAATAAAATTAGACTTCTCTCGTGAGAGCATTATTCTTAGAGTGTTCTTGAATGCTCTTCTTTATGAGGATTCTTCTCTATAATTTTTATCAAGGGTTCATTCTTTGGCTTATCTCATTGAATGACATTAATCACACTCCATTTTCTACTCTTCCACATTCATCTTCTACATTGGAATCTCTTTGGAGCAAAATCATGGGAAGAGCAATCAAGGATTCCATCATTTGATATCAAGAGTCTCCTCCTTAGAGGTTCTTCTTCTTTGCGATATCTTCTAATTTTTGTCTTGTTCTTGTGATGTTCATCTTGTTCTTGAATTTTTTTTTCAACTTCAATCCGCCATGTACTTAATTTTCTTTACTTGTCTTGTTTGTTATGTCTTGTGGTTTTTAATTTTTAATTTCTATATACCTATGTCATTTTATTTCTTAATTCAATTTTTTTGGTTCCTTCATTGAATCATGGTGTATTTCACTATTTAATATTCTCAATTCTTTTCTTGCACCTTTTATTTTTTGTAATTCTCTTTTGTGAACCATAAGGAGCCTAGTTTGATGACACCACACCTATGTAGAAGAAGCCACATCGTTGTGGTCTAAGACTCTTGGTTTCACAAGTTGTGTTTCTGTTTTTGGTGTGATTCTTCTCTGTTTTTAGCTCTATTTTTGTGCAATTTAATTTAAATTTTATACTCTTTATGTTATTTCTTAGTTAGTCTTGTTTAGTCCTTCATTTTTTGTCACTTATTTTCCTAGTTTAGCCTTTTCTAATTTTACCAAAAAAGTGTGTTGTTGTTGTCTTATGGAATTGAGAGTCTAAGAGGTTTGTCCTCTTGAGTAAGTTCATCCAAGTATTCTCACATGCTCTTAGTTTTTAGCATGTTCTATTAAAAATTTTTCAAAAAAAAAATTATACGTCAATTCCCTCCTTATTTCATCTTCTATTGCTTGTAATTTTAGTTGTAGCTCTTTGTGCTAGTTCCTGAAGTGAAATTGTTTTGGAGTCCTTGAGGAAGTTGAGTGTGTATTTGGAAATCAAATTGTGCAAACAAGCTAACCTTCTACACCAATTCAACTCTCTAGAGTGATATTCCTTAAAACACTTCAATTCTAGTGCATTTTGAGTTGCTCTTGCATTTTCTTGAGTTGCACTTTAATTCATTTTTGTGTGCCTATTCCTACTTTGTTGTTCAAGTGTTTCTTGTTCTCAAAACACTCCCTAAATTTAAATAAAAAAGAAAATTAATTAGGTGCATCTAAGAGGTATAAAAAGAAAAGAATAAAAAAGAAAACAAAAGTAGTGAAAAAAAATGCAAAGCAAAATAACAAAAACAATTTGTGGTGCACCTAATAACAAAATTAAAATTGAAAAAGAGTGCTTGAATTCAATTGAAATTGCTTGAACAATGCTTGCGGATGTCTCGATCATGCTCATGCGAATTTGCAATTCTTGAAAATTTTTGAGTCATTTTGCAATTTAGTCTTTTACTCTACTCTAGAAATCTTCTAGGATTTCTTTAGTAGTACTTGCCTTCTTTCTTAGCCCTTAATTTTAATTTGTCTCTATTTTAATCTTTGAGTTTTGTCTCTACTTTAGTCTATCCATTTGAAAGTGTGCTCTTATTTGTTTGAGCCTTTTTCTTACTTTATTTTGCTTCAACTCTTGCATCCTTGGTTGCTTCTGTTGTGAGCCACTTTGTGTAAGGAAGCCATTGAATTGGAGGCCTTCCACAAGGGTACCATACCAAGGAAGAGTTAAATTATCCAAGGAAGGATTTGATAAAAAGAAGGAGCATGACACAAAGGAGAGAAACACTTTATGAGAAAGCTTATAGAGAGGAGACTAGAAGACATTTCCTTTTCTTTTTTGTTGCTAATTTCTTGTATTAAAAGATCTTTCTCAAGAGGTGTTGGATGCCTCTAAGGGTCACCTATTTTTGTGTGTAATAGCTTATAGATTCTCGTTTAGGTGTGAAGGAGGAAGTGGTACACCACCTTCATACCTTAGGTGCATGTTGAGGTCCCTAACCTTGCTTTATTTTCATTTATTTGCTTTTGTGTTCTGGTTGAAGTGTTTGAGTTCCAAAGGCTCTTCAATTTCTTAGGTAAGAAAACTACAAAGAGTGAGATAAGTGATTTTGGCTCTAGTTTTTCTCCCACCTTGCACCTAACCATGTATTCACACACATACTATGGTTGGGAGAAAGAAAATAAAGAAAGAGAGGAATTTTGGGAGAAAGAAAGGAAAAAAAAAAAGAGAGGAGAAAAAGAGAACAACAAGAAAGAGATAGATAAGAGAGAAAGAAAGAAAAACGTGAAAAAGAGTGGGAAAGAGAAAAAGAAGAAAGAAGAGAAAGAACAGAGAGGGAGGAGAAAAGAGAAAGAGAAGAGAAAGAAAGGAAGAGAGAATTAGAGAGGGAAAGAAAGAAGAAAGAAAAGGAGTGTATTGGGAAATAGAGAAGAAAAAAAGAGAAGAATATTGGAAGAAAAGAGAGGAAGTGTGGGAGGAAAGAGAGAGACAACTTGAGCTTACCCTTCAAAAATTAATAAAAGAATAAAAAAAGAAAAAGAAAGAAAAGGAGATTGGTAGGAAGAAAGATCTTAAAGAAGATTCAACTTTGAATTCAAAGAAGGATATTAACATAGAAAAGAAAAATTTCCAACAATCCTTAAAAGCAGAAGTTGAAATGAGATTGTGTCAAGGACTTTTGAGCACACTGAACCACAATCTCAAGTTCCTTAAACATGGGGCTCCATTAAACACTTCCCCAAGTGTTGGACTTGAATCGTTACCTATTGAGATCAAAGAAGAATCTCAATTCCAAAACTCGGAAGAAGTTGGGAGAGAAGTGAACCTTCAAGAAGATTTCCCCTTGGATTCCAAGGTGAATCTTATTAAAGAAACTTCTCTATTGGAACAAGTAAAAGTTGAGGTTGTGCCAAAAATCTTTGAGCACAATGATCCACAACCTCAAGTTTTACTTGAAGATGTGGGCAACAAAGTTGAGCATGAGATTAAGCTCCAAACTTTTGAGATTTGTAGCCAATCTCAAGTTCAACTCCAAAAGACTATGTAAGAATGGTTCACCAATAGGTCCATTACTCTTTCTTGGGGTGACCAACAAGATAAGGCTTACTTAACCTTCTTGGATGAGTACTCCAATGTACCAAGACTAGTTTCATCGCCTATTTCTAAACATGTGAGGTTAGCACTTAGTACATTAAGAGTAGGTTGGGGAGTTGCTATGTGGAGGCACATGCACAATGAACATTTTTCAAACCTTAGTGCAAACCTCCATTACTCCATTCCTAAGGGTCCCACCATAGACCTCTTACTCCCCACATACTTGAAAGTCTCCACATGCTAATTACATTGCTTATCTTTTTGCAGGATTGGAAGAAGAGGAAGAAAGGTCTTTGGATTTGAAGTCAAATCTTCTCCAAGGGGGAGAAGATGATACAATCTCGCTTAGCATGGAACTTATCTAGGAAGAATAAAAGGAAGACATGACAATGATGAAACTTATTGAAGAAAATTAGGCCATAGTCTTGAAAATTACTAGTAAATATTTTGTATTTTGTTTAGTAATTAGGTGGTGCATTTATCCTTTTGTGAGACCTTGTATTTTTAGTCATTTCCCTTTATTTTGAGTTTGGGGTGCCATTAGTCATTTATGTGGACTGTCTGCAGGTGATCCTTTTTTAGAACAAGTGGATGTGTGGTTTTGAGTTCCACACCCCTTGTTTGATTTTCACATTTCTTTAGCATCCACATAAGCATGAGTAGCGTATCGACCCCTTTGTCCCCTCCAAGTGGCGCCAAGTTTGAATTCAAATTCAAACTAGGGAGTTAGATCCACATTATTAGGATCTTGTGTCATGTTAGGAAGCTAGATCCACTTTCTTAGGGACATGTTTGGATTAGGCAAGTTAACCATGTATTAGTTAACTATCCTAATCCCACATGTCAACTAGATTAGGTTCTCTATAAGTAGAACCACCCTGACTTGTATCATCTAACACTTTGATGAATAAAATTAGACTTTTCTTGTGAGAGCATTATTCTTCGAGTGTTCTTGAATTCTCTTCTTTGTAAGGATTCTTTTCTATGACTTTTATCAAGAGTTTCTTCCTTTGTGGCAAGCTTTACCTATTCTTTGGCTTATCTCATTGAGTGGCGCCAATCACACTGCATTTTCTACTCTTCCACCTTTATCGTCTACATTGAAATTTCTTTAGAGTAAGATCATGGAAGGAACAATCAAGAATTACATCACAAGAAAAAGAAGATGACAAGACGATCTTTGTAGAATTCTTTTGAAGTGTTAATAGAAATTTAGGGTGTCAAAAATACCCAACATACCTTGTTTTCAATGAAAATTCAATCTATTTCAACTAAATTCTTATTTATATTTCATTCCTATATCATAGAAATCTCATAAGAATACCAATGAAAATATAGTAAATAAAAATTGTAATACAATCCTAAATAAAAACGTTCCACTATTATTAAAACTTGGCTATACAATTTGACTAATAACAATAAAATAATAATTAACTTAAAGTTAAAATATTGACATGAATTTACTTAAGTGTGAGTGTGTGACACTTTAGAAATCCCTTCTTTTTATCAAAAAATCCTTTTCAAGCCTTACGAAATGTATGAGTGTGCAACAACATAGACATCCTAAAAATTAATAAAATTAACCAACACTCTATCTAAAAAGAACTACACAACTCAATTTAATTTACCAAGAGATAACCCATAACAGCAAGAAACCACTCTTATAGTCTTCAAAATATAACAAAATATAATTATTATTAAAATAAAATGATAAAAAAATTAATAAATATAGATATTCCTGTTGTAATTAGTTCTTAATTATTTTATAGTATGATAAATATTTTTAAAATCATTCATAATTTATTTATTTAGTTAAGATAACCATTTTTTAGGTTCTAGATTAACATTTTTTAAAATATATTATAGAATGTTGTTACTTTTCCTTCATATAATCAACTTTGATCAAATCCATAATCAATAATTTGGTTACAAAGATAATATTTTCCCGGGATTTCAAATGTGTTTATCTGGTGAAAATAAATATTGACAATTTTATTCTTTTTAAACAATAACAATAAAAGCTTATTTAAAGTTATTTTCTTTTATGAGGTGTGTTACATTACATACATCGTCCGCGCTATTAAGATAAATAAAAGACAAAACATGTTTTAAATTTTAAGTTTTTTCAAACATATTATTTTATGATTTATATAAGTTTTTCATACTTAAAATTTTACAAAAAAATTACTTTTATTTCTTCAGATTTAAAAAATATTTTGTTAGTATTTGATTTATTTTTAATTCTTTTTCCTCTGTCAACGCTATTAAAAAATTGTTGTCAGATAACATGTGTATTCGTGAATCACATTACTCCTCAATCCAAACTTCTTCTATTTTTAATTTCACATCCGACATAACCAAATATACTAAAAGTTATAAGGGTATATACTTGAGTAAGAATGTTTACATACTAACATTCAATGACAATACTTCATTCATGGTAAATTTGTTGACTTTACTCGTTATTAAAAGTCACATAAATAAAAAAATTATGATTGAATGTCGTGTAAAGATAAGTGTATACCAATTAAACTCATTTTAAAAACCAAAATAATATTTAGTAAAATTCTAAAGAAAAAAAAAAACTTATTTAACCCTTCTTTTATTTTCATAATCGATCCCAATCATCATTGTAACTTTTTCTTGATCGAAATTACAAGATAACCTGATTGATTATCCCATAGCAATTTATTACTATCTTAAAGCAACATTAGATTTTATAATACTGACAAATAAATTGTTTTGGTATCAACGAGACTCTACAAATATACCAATTTCTAAATTAAACTCAGAGCTTTCGTAGATGCCATATATGTATTCCGCAATTAATTAAATAAACGAATTTTCAAAGAATATTTTAAAAAGAGGCTCTGAATTAGGAATGTTAACACGACAAATGCGAGTTATAATTGCCTATCACTAATCTGCTCTCCTGTGGATATGAATAGTAATGACAAAAAAATCTGTATTCGCGGATAATTTTTAGATAAAATTTATAAAAATATTTGTACAGATAGTATAAATAGGTACTCGTCATACGTAGGTAGAGTTTTCCCATCACTAATCTGAATTAGGTAAAAAGGGTCTGAAATCTGAATTAGGAATGTTAACACGACAAATGCGAGTTATAATTGCCCATCACTAATCTGCTCTCCTGTGGATATGAATAGTAATGACAAAAAAATCTGCATTCGCGGATAATTTTTAGATAAAATTTATAAAAATATTCGTACAGATAGTATAAATAGGTACTCGTCATATGTAGGTAGAGTTTTCTTCTAACGCTTCTTAACGGGCATGGATACGGATACCCATACTCACTAGTACCCACTACCCATTAAACTAAAATAATATATATATATATATATATATATAAATATAAATAAGTTAAAACATATAATATTTTTGAAAAATAAATCAAATTAAAATATTAATTATCAAAATTCATTGATATCAATCTTATTTTTTTATGAAAACTTCATAGTTAGTAAAATTATTTATTATAAAAATGCCGATAATATAAAATAAAGATTATTAAAATTTTTTATAATATATTATATTAATCTACTTTTAGATCTAATTAATCTTGTAGAAACTAATATAATTTTATTTCTAGATTTTCTAAAAAATAAATTATTTATTTGATAAAACTTATCATAAAAAAAATTTAATTCTAATTTTTTTTTAAAAATATTCATGAGTACCCATGAATACCCGCTGATATTAAAAAAACCTACGGGTATTTCTATAGCGGGTATCTGTTGGATTTTTAGCAGGTAATGGGTGACGGGTTTTTTGTAGCAAGTCGGTGATGGATAACTACTACCCGTGCTCACCCCAACTTGTTGTCATTCCTAGATATCAATGATGTTAAAAAAATAAAATTAAAATTACTTTAAAATATAATTAGAGAAAAACATTTTTATACTGTAACTTCAATACTAGTAAAGTATCCAGTAAAATAACTTACTAGTAGACAATGTTTGTTAGGGTATAGAGTTAGTGTTGATAAGTTATATCATGTCAAAATTAAGTTATTCACTATTTAACAATGAGTAACCCAAAATTCTTACCCTGCATGTAAAATAAAATATTTTTCAATGCATAAATTTAAATATAAAATAAAATAAAAATCAAGCTTTAAATAAGATTGTACTTCATCCATAATAAATTGAAAATAAAACTAATCTTTTTAGATCACAAGTCTAAATAATATTTTTGAAAGATATTTAACTAATTTTACGGTATGCCCACTGACACGGATAATGTAATACCCACTCGTTCACAAACGGGCTTTCAAAAAAGTTAGAGATGTCCATTCATTTTGGTCAATATGAAGAAACTCACAATTAGAATTAATTAATTTGATTTAATGATTGGTCAGAATTCAAACGAAATTGAGTAAAACATGATTAATTTGATTTAATGATTGGTCAGAATTCAAACCAAATTGAATAAAACTGATGATGTTTGATTCAATTTATCGTTTTAGCATTTCAAAATCTTGATGCATCTCAAACCAAATTAAAAGTATATGAATGATTATATATTTATTTTATATTTTATTTTATTAATTGTTTTAAATATATTCAATTTGTTGTTTGTATTATATTAAGTTGTTTTAATAGTTTAATATATTAATTTCGTAAATATAAAACAATTAATATTTTATTATAAATTATGAATTTAGTAGATTAATTGATTTGAAAATTTTGAAGCATAAAATTGTTTTTTATAATTTAATTAAAATAAATTTGATTTATTAATTTTTTCATTGATTTTCTTCAAATCTAAAATAAATCAACTAAATTATTATTAGTTCAGTTTATTTGGGTTAAAAAAAATTTAATAATCTAAATCAATTCAACTCAATTAAAATTAATTAATTTAATTTTTTTTCTGTAAAGCCAAATCAATTTGAACTGTGAAGACACCTAAAAAAAGCTGCACTTGCTACAGCCAAATACATTTAAAATCCGAAGCAAAATTTATTTACAGACAGCCACAGGTGCAGAGTTTTCTTCCTCTGCTCCTCCTTACGTGAGTATTCATCTATACATAAATATATTTTTAACAAGGAGAAATCAAGTTATTTTATAATTTTAAGATTAGGTATAAAAGAGTTATTGTTTACTTTCACTATATGTTTTATTAAAATTTAAGAGTTAAAATCATTTATTGGTTAAAATAATTATATGTGAAGAAAATAAATAATAAAAACAATGAGCAATTTTTTAGAATTATTTAAGTAACTTGATTTCATCTCTTTTTTAATTACTTTATATTTAAATTGTTTTTATTAACATTTATATTTAAAATTATAATATTGAAAGAGTTTACTCGGTATGTATGACAATGTAAAAGAGTTTTACTCAGATGTTTGATCATAAATTTTTATTTACATGACTTTTAAAATACTAATCGGTAAAGTCAACAAATTTATATACTAATTAAGCTCATATTAAAATGTCAAATTTGAAGATATATATTGGACATTAAGTGTTTGTTTGACATTAATTTTATAAAAATATTTTAAATATTTTAGTATTTAAAAACTAAAAAACTCGTTTAATTACTGTTTTTTTTAAATAGTTTTCAAAGATAGTTTTGGTTTCATAGTTTTTAAAAGTTAAAAAACAGAACCAGAGTAATTTTGTTTTTTAGTTTTTCTTTTTGTTTTGAAAACTTAGACCTCTTTTTGTTTTGAAAACTTAGACTACAGTAAGAATACAGTGGTTTTTGTTTTAATTAATGACATTTTTTGTAAATATAAACAAATTTTTTTATTTTGACATCTTTAAAACAGTTTTTAAATAATATTTATTAAACAAGTATTTTTTTTTTCTTCTTCTAAAAAATAAATTTTAAAATTTATTTTTAAAAACTCTTTTAAAAAAAATTAAAAAACAAAATCAAACTCATCAACCCATAAAACTTTTGACTATGGATCGTGCAGAAAACGTAATGTTGCAGTTTTGGATTATTTGAAGCACGAATTCATTAGATGTTTAGACAAGATACCCATAAAAACATAACACATCCTTATATGCTTATTATCAACACTATTCTGACCTCAGATTCGTTTTCTTGCACCTAAATTTGATTGAATTAAAATACCATCTTCAACAACTACCGTGAAGATTCGTTTTTCTATTTCAAGTGTTGATTTTGAAAATTTCTATATAATGGTTATGGTCTTGCTCATTGAAGCAAATTAAGCAAAGGAACATCATAGTACTAAAAGGACTAAGAATTTCAATTTTGGAAACAGCTCAGTATCTAAAGGGACATATATAATGACCGTGCTTGTATCACAAAGGTGGGATGTGAAATGGGTTTGTGCAAAGGTTCTCATTGCTTTGCTTCTTCTTGTCACAGTCTCTGCTAAGAACACAACCTCAGAATCAAAATCCAATGGGACAACACAGGTTGACACCAACTATCATATTAAAGGATTTTACCAACACAATTGGCCAGTAAGACTGTTCCCTTCATTTATACTATTAATAAAGAAAATTTTCTCTTTTATGTTCACTTTTCAAAATACCTATTTTACTTATTTTAAAAAAAACAACTTTATATTAAAAGAGAAATTCGAACCCACAACCTCTCTTTCCCATATATAAACTTTGCTATTACATCAACTTTATAAGCTTAAGCAAAACAAACTACTTTAAAACATTTATATCCAACATACATAATTATCCTATTGTTTATAATATATATGTATAATCAATAATCTATAATATTATATTGTATAATGGAATAAGACATTTTAGTGTTCAAATTTTATGATTATTTTATTCTTCTAAACATTTTATGACTTCTCTCACTCTTATAAATATAACTTTTCCGATATTAATAAATGAATATCTTTCTTTAGTTAATATATGTATACCTTTTATTATAAATATTTTTAATAAATCTTTCATAAGTTCTACCTTTGATTACAAATACACACTATAAATGAATACCTTCAAACTCTTTTCTCTTTTAATTTTGTCAAATTCATTGCAAATCTGTCATATTCGTTGATGATCTGACATGTTTCTATCATATTATCGCAAGCAAAGAAATTAAAATATATTTCAAAACATACTAAACTAAAATTATTATATGCAAAATGAAACCGTAAATTATTTATATTATATCATATTATTACAAAACATATTAAAGTAAAACTCTAAAATTGTTATAACATATCAAAATAGAAATAAAGATAGAGAGATAGTGTTTCACCAGTAAATATTATCATCACAACATAATTTATACAAAAAATCTGTTTTCATATACTTATGTTTGGACCCATTTCAAATAAGTGAATAACCACAATTGGAGTTTGTATGTTAAGAACATTGAAATGGAATTAACTTTGAAATAATGTTTTTCTTTTCAGAGTATGAAAATTGGATGGAGGATAATAGTTGGAAGCATAGTTGGATTCCTAGGATCAGCATTTGGGAATGTGGGAGGTGTTGGTGGGGGTGGCATCTTTGTGCCCATGCTTACCCTTATTGTTGGATTCGATCAAAAGTCAGCAATAGCAATGTCCAAATGTAAGAACCAATTTTATTATAGCATTGTCCCCCATTTTCTATCTTCTCCAATTACAAATTAATAATGTCTGTTTTCAATCAATGTGGAGTAATTTATTTTTAACATGACTTTGATTTATCAGTAAATAGTCTTAACAATACAATTTTATATTATTTTTTATAAAAAAATTATCTTTTACACTGAATTTATTAATTTTTTATTATTTTAAAATATTTATAATATTTTTTTATCAATTGAAAACTTTTAATATCCATAGGTATGCTAAAATATTTTTGTGCGAGTTAAGTTTACATAACAACTAACATTTGCTTTAAAAATAAAATAAAATTACATAGGTGGTAAAGCTAGGGAAATTACATCTTGAATAATTTTTTTAAAATGTGAATTTGACTAATTGAACTAGAATTTTATGTTATTAAAAGCAATTTTTATACTTAGTTTTCTATTTTTTATTTTGTTGAGGGAATAGTTTTTATTCTTTTGATCCTTATATGAATAGAATTAATATGCATGGTTTAATATTGGGTGAAGGCATGATAACTGGTGGAGCAACAGCAACTATTTTCTACAATCTGAGGCAAAGACACCCCACCCTTGACTTGCCCTTGATTGATTATGACTTAGCACTTCTTTTCCAACCAATGTTGATGCTTGGAATCAGTGTTGGAGTAGCTTTCAATGTGATTTTTCCTGACTGGATACTAACTGTTCTGCTAATAACATGTTTTGTTGGTAAGAATTGCTTAAATTAAAGTTGAAATTTTAGTTCTTTCTTTTACCTATTCTTTGATGTATTCTGAATGTGAAACAGGCATTTCAGTTAAGTCCTTCCTTAAGGGTGTTGAAACATGGAAGAAAGAAACCCTTATGATGAAGGTTGCTTAAACATGACTCCTCTTTTATATATTAAACTTCTTTTGAGTTTTGGTGCTTTGGTTTGATGCATGTTTATTATAATTTCAGGAAGCTAAGAAGAATTCACAGATTAATGGTAAGTGGTTGGCTATTATTTCTATTCCATCTTTCTATATGGAGACACACTGTTATTTTAATTTACCTAAAAATGAATTAAAGAAAAAGAAAAGAATTTAATTAGCATATACTAACAGTGTAAAAGAATTATACACTGATATTCAATCATATATCTTCATTTGTTTGATTTTTAAAGTAGTAATTTAATGGATAAAATTAACAAATCTATCATAAATTAAGAATTATGATTGGATGTTAGTGTAAAATTTTCTACTCTGTTAATGAATATCAATTAAACTCAATAACATAAAAATGAAATATTATATAAAGTAGTTCGTTATTCATATCCAACTTACATTAGGAATAATCCCTTAAATAAACACAATTATTAACCTAATTTAAGGACAACCCTACATGGATCATCATCATCTTTAGGAAATTAAAATAAAAACATTCTATTATTTAAGACAAATTAATATAATCTTTTAACCATTTAATTTTATTTCTTTTCATCTAACACGTGTAATTTTGAATATAATCAGATGTTGGAAGTCCTAAAGATGCACATTATATTCAAACAGGAGAACCGGTGAAAGATAACACCAACCAATCAAGGAAAAAAGTAGTACAAAATACAGAAACCTGTAGCTTCCATACATGTCTAACATCCATTCTTTCTGATGAAATCTAAAACTTACATGCAGGTTTCTATCATTGAGAATATTCGTTGGAAGGATCTTGGACTTCTTTTCGCTGTCTGGATCATGATACTTGCATTAGAGATTGGAAAAGTAGGTATCCTTTGAGCTGTGCTACTTTAAATTTAAATGCTTTTTATTTCTTGCATTGGTGGTCATTGGTCAACATAATATGATGATAATATATGTCTCTGTTTGGAAACAGAATTACACAACAACTTGCTCTGGAGTATATTGGGCCTTGAATCTACTACAGGTATAAACTAGAATAGAAGAATTTAATTTCTGAAAACCATGTTTCTCACTCTCCATCTTAATCAGAGTTGTGTTGATACTTTGGTTGCAAAATGATATTCCTGATGAGGTGGGTTGAACACTGTTCTAAAAGATTTATCTGAATAATTCTTTAAATCTCTTAAGATACAACAAAAACCTCTCAGTAAAAACTACTAGCAAGTAGAAAGAAAACCAGAATGTAAGAAGACAGACACTATTTAAGATGCTCGGGTTGCTGTCCAACCTCTAAATTTTAACACGATTGCTTTAAAATCAATTAATACGATAACTATAATAAATATGATGGCTGCATAATCAATTTCTAATGGTTCTAAAAAAATTTAAATTTAATACATGCACAAAGGATGCAAATCAACAAATTTGCATTACAACTGACTTATGAGGTTCAAGACTTTCTCTTCTTGTTAATCTCTTTATCAAACTTTATTCACTTGTTTTAGTGTAAACTCTTTTCAAATAGTTCATCTAAGTCATGTAAAATATATTTGGTCTCCACATCCCATAGCACTCAACCATTCATATCATGGTGACTATTGTATTCATTTATTTATGTTCAGGTCCCCATAGCTGTAGGAATGAGTTCATATGAGGCTGTGCAACTATACAAAGGGAAGAGAATCATAGCATCCAAAGGAGATCAACAAACACGTTGGCGAGTGTCACAGTTAATTCTATTTTGTGTCTGTGGCATATTTGCAGGCACCATTGCTGGTTTGTTAGGCCTTGGTGGAGGATTCATCTTGGCACCCCTTTTTCTTGGACTAGGAATCCCTCCTCAGGTATATTTCCTTCTTTTTGCCATAAATTTTATCTATGTAGGTTTTACTTGAAAATCACTCTGATTGGGAAATTTTCCACAAAGGTGGCAAGTGCTACATCCATTTTGGCAATGTCATTTTCTGCATCTATGGCAGTGTTGGAATATTACCTTCTCAAACGTTTCCCAATTTCGTATGGTACGTATAGATGAGTAATTTTGTGAAGCTCCAAGAGCAGTGCATAGTATGTATTTGTAATGATAAAATTTGGATCATCTTGCAGCTTTTTACTTCGTAGCTATAGCCATTGTTGCAGCACTTATTGGGCAGCAATTGGTGAGAAAAGTGATTGCCATACTGGGGAGAGCTTCTGTGATCATTTTCATTCTAACCTTCACACTATGTGTTAGTGCAGCATTACTAGGTAACATGAATTTTTGAGAAGTTACTACTTAGTAGTTAGTACTTACTATTATTATCAAATTCGTGAATTAACTCTTACGTGTTTATTAGTTAGCTTTTACGAGTTAACTTGTGTATAAATTTTATTTTTAGTCAACTTTGAGTAAACTTGATAAATTCTATACAAAGTCGGTAAACTCTTAAATTTATTACTGAATTATCGAGTCAACAAATTGGATTGATTTTGTATATGTTTATAGTTCAACATACTTTTATTTAGTGTGTGATTCTTATGTCAAATAACATTCGTTACTAAGAACATCATACCTTCGTTTTTTAACAATATTAAACATTAATAAGAATGTTATATTATTATTATCACTTTTTGTAATTTATTATTTGATAGTGATACATTTTAGACTAAGTTATTTAGATATTGTGAAATGTATAATTATTTGATAGTGATACATTTTCACTAAAAAAACATTAGGAATAAAATGGACTTGACCCATAGAAAAGTGGAACTCTTTGAGGGTTGTTCATTGTGAAGAGCAAACTGCTTCTTCAACTTCTCCGAATTTTCATAATTCTTGTATATTTTTGTTGGTATGTGAAATATTTATTATGGAAAATGTATTTCAAGATCTTTATCTTTATCTAAAAATTTATGTATTAGAATTTGTTTACAAATTTAAATTCAAGCTTACTTTTGATATGTTAGAGAGGAGAATAACCTGAATTATTTTGTTTTCCTAATGGGAAAATTTGTGAAGTGTTATATGAAATTAATTACATGCATGTTTATGAGATAGTAGGTAACCCTTACCTTTGTTCCCTTTTGAATGTAAGACTAGAGGAGTATGAACCATTGAGTAATTATTAATTGACATATGTGCAATTTTGAGAAGTGTCCTTTTAACTGTGCTAGAGATCTAAAAGAGTGTGAACTTGAGGAACTGGAATTTCATATGCATGTAGATGTCTATTGGATATAGTTTATTCTGCATCCATGGTGTGAAATTGTAAGTTTGCTTAAATTTTATGTGATACCATCCAAGGTACTTAAGTGTTAGTATCTATTATTAGTGTTTCTTAGATTATTTCTTTAAGACTAGTTGCATAAATTAATATTAAATAAATTATTATAAAAAAATAATAACTTAACTTACAAATTTTAATAATTAGGCATGAAAATTTATATAAAATATTATTTGACTTTTAGAATTTTATCAAATTAAACTAAAATTTTTATTTTTTCACCTATAAGTTCCTTTTTATTATGATTTAGTGATAAGTTAATATATTACTTATTTTTTAAGTCTATTGATGAGTAAAATATCACGATCAAGGACAAGCATATCCTACGCATTAGTAACATTGGAACTAAGTGTCGATATTGTACCCAAAGATCAGATCTTTTTATCAATTAATTCAATTTAAAGGTAAAAGAAAAATTAACAAATCAATATTTTAATGAGTGAGTCAAAACAATTTTAGCGAGTCACAATAATTCAAATTTGGAGTAAATAGTAAAATAAGAAAGAAATTTGGTTTTAGAATGCAATGTGTTGAGATTGAAACTTGAAAAGCATCTTATCTCAAGTCTTTAGTTGTTTTGGTTTTGTAGTTTGGTTTTGCTCTTATTCATTCATTTTATGATATCAAAGGTATAATTTATTATTTTGACTTATTATATTTTAAAAATATTTAATTGTTTATTATTTAATTTTTTTATTATTTTTATATAAAATAAACTCTTATGAGTATACAAGTAGAGTTTACAAGTTGAGTTAATCGAACTTCTCTGAGTTTATGTAAACTTTCGAGTTTGATAAACTTGCTTACTAGTACTCAAGCCAAATATTGCTTAATGGTTACCAACTTGTTATATTTCTAGTGTTTTTTTTTAAATTTGTTTCTTATTTTCAGTTTGAAAAATTGTAGTAAAACTTATAATTTAAATTAAACCCTAAACTCTAAATTATAAAAATGCTTTTTGTTTGCTCACTTCATAGTGATCTATATATTGGCTATTGCAAGTTTTTATTTGGATGGCTTAAATTATTTTTCCCCTTCCAATTTCCAAATTACAGGTGGAGTAGGCATTGCAAACACCATAAAAAGGATTGAAGATAAGGAGTATATGGGGTTTGGAAACCTTTGCATGTACAAGGTTAAAAATTAAAGTTCATGATACCTAATATTTAGTGGCAGCTGATTTTTGCTACAGTTTTGTAATTGTTTGTATTAGAAAATTAGCCTTTTGTATTTAATAGAAAAAGCAGTTTATTATGTATGTGCAATTCTGCACACAATTTTAACAGTTCAGCGGAGTTTTTACTTTCTTCAAAATTTTAGATAAGGGTTGAAATTCATAATTTTCCTGATATTTATTTTTTTTAAAAAAAAAAATGACATTTTGAGGAGAAAATATTTTTTAAGAATTTTTTTAGTTCCTTTTCCCACAAATATAAGATGAGAATCTAATTTCTTTTAAATTAAAAACAGTTTTAGTAGAGTAAAAATATCGCATCACTTTTATTAAGATTATTTAATGTGATAAATAATTAAAATTTTAAATAAAACATGACATTACTCAATAATTAATGAGATAAATAATTAATATTCCTAAAAAACTTAGAAGTAAATTACACACATCGACTTTCCGTTCTTGTTTTCAGTATATCGACTTTCCTTAAAGAAACAATACTATAATAACTTTTTAAGAGGCTAAAATAATTTTAAAAAATGAAAGAATAGTAGGTTTAATAAAAGTAAACCCTATGTATAATTTACTCAAAAATTACATAATGTTTTCAGGATTTATAATTTTCAAAAAGGTTTAAATAAGTTTTTTTTTTGTCTTTAAAGTTTTATAAAAAAACAATTTTAATCCTTAAAATTCAAAAATAATTTTTTAATTTCTGATTCACTTTTAGTCATTATTTTCTAGTTAACTTTGTTAAGAAATTACTAATAGGCATAACGTTTTTATACTTGTAAATTACTTTTCTTGCCCGTCTTAATTCTCTCAATCTTCAATTTCATATCTGACATAACCAAATATACTATAACTTATAAGCGGACAACATTAATACAAAAAATAAATTAATTTCAGAACTAAAAACATATTTTTGAATTTCAAGAAAAAAAATGATTTTTGGTGAAATTTTATGAACAAAAAACTTAGGTAAATCTTTCATGAATTATGATTTCAGTATACTCCTTATACAAAAGAAAATTACAAAATAGCATTTGAGAAAGCCATATATAAATAATAAATATTTTAAAATTTATTAATAATTAAATATTTTTATTGGATGTATTAAGAATATATAATTATATTTACTTCCAAATTCAAATTCATTTTCAAAGATAAATTCTTCAAAATTAAAAGACTTCCAAATATAATTATATTCACTTCATTTGTGCCAATAATTTTGATATCTTTTATAAAAGAAAATACTATATGTAACTCCTTAAACATAATAGAACCACTCACTAACTATAAAAGACCGGGGATGGCCATGCCCTTCTATCCACCAAATTTTTTATAATGTATTTAAATTTTTATTAAAATAATTTTATGGCCTCCTAAAATATTTCAATTTTTTTTTTAAATAATACCTGGAAACTACCATGTTAATTGATATTTAAGAGTGAGAAGAAAAAGAGAAACAAGTGTAGATAAATAAGTAAACATAATAGAAAGGGAGATGAAGAAATAAGTAACTCAAACTATTTTATACATATAATATCTTGATGTTTTCCATATAATATACATATTTTTATATACAATAAAAAGTAATAATTAATTCATCAATATAAATAAAAATTAATTAATTAAATTAATTTTAATCAATAATGTTATAAGTTAAAGGACTTATAATAGAAGTAAACTACTTTATCGACTTTTATTTATAAGACTTAAATAAAAAATAGTATTTGGTATCTTTTTATAAAACTCAATTCTTAATATCTCTTATATTAATTATTTTTAAACTTAAATGTCCTGATTAAAAAAAATAATGACAAAAAAGAGAAAAAATATTAAACATAATTATATTTTAAAAAATAAAACATATTTATTTTTATCAACCCAACTTACCTCCTTTCTTATTAATTAAATAAAAAGTCAGTTTTTCCTTAAAAAAAAGGGTAAAGAGCCATTAAAAAAAAGTGAAGAGCCCTGCACTTAAATATGAGGCATAATGAAGTTTAGAACATTTATATTTTATATATACATTTTAACATGGTGAACATCCATTTAACATTGTCATTTTCTTTTTATCTCTTATTTTCATGTCATGTTCTTTTATTACACTTCACTTTTCTATTTTTCTCGCAAGAAGTAAAAGAGATTTGGAATTTCCACATAGCATTTCTCTAACTTTATTTTCTAGCTTGGTATGGAGACACAATAATCATTAGCAGAAAACTTGTTTTCAAAGTGGCAAATATAAAATATTTTGTAACTAATTTAATTTAACATGCAGTATGATATTAACTCACTAATAATAAGGAATAAGTATATCCTTATTTGATTTAAAGACACATTCATTTAATTAGTAAGTTGTTTCTGTCAAAGAATATTTACAAAAACCAAACAAAAATTCCACTACATTTTGTACGAGTAGCAATATATTTTGAGAATTAGTAATGAACAGATGATACAGTAGCCAAGATCAATATTTGCCTGGGGAAGGAGTAACGTCACAAAAATGAAGGAAAGCAAGAGGATGTGTACGTATAGATGAAAATGATAGTTACATAGTAAAAAATAGGAAAATTATTCTAGCCATGAGGTAAGTCTGACATTATTTCTTTGAATTTTTTTTTCTTTTTTCGATTCAATCATTTTTATTGAAGGAGAAAATTTTTTAAGTTCTT
This sequence comes from Psophocarpus tetragonolobus, assembly GCA_037954015.1. Classification (NCBI taxonomy): domain Eukaryota; kingdom Viridiplantae; phylum Streptophyta; class Magnoliopsida; order Fabales; family Fabaceae; genus Psophocarpus; species Psophocarpus tetragonolobus. The sequence goes on along the minus strand of CM075690.1, from coordinate 70,061,290 downwards.
TTTTAGTTTTGGTATTTTTGATAGGTTTTGAGAAATTTTTACAATTGAATTTTTTTCTCTTTTCAATTTTCAGCTCTAAAGAAAGAAATAGGTAAAGGGGTCTGATGTTTGTTTTAATTTAGGCAAAACTTTGAATTGATAAATTAAATAAATTTGCATGTTGTAAGTGATTAAGGTTTTGAGTAATGTTTTGAGTTTGAATGTGTTGTTTGTCTTTTGTGAATGATTTGTTATATTTTGATGCTTTGAGATGTTTATTTAAACACTCCTATTTTCATAATCAGGTTATTATATAATTTCAACCTAAATATTAGAAGTAGAAATTTAGTTATGCATGTGAAACACTTGTTGGTATAAGACATTTTTAATGAAGAATTATAAATTCTCTTTTCTAGAAAATTTGCTTAGTGAAAACTCTTTCGCTTGGCAGATCAAATGCGGTAGCATATAGTTATTTTCAGAAGAAATTCGCTAAACAACAAAGTCTTTACTTAGCAAAACCTAGGTCACTCAATGAGTAGATTGAACCAGAATCTCGCTCAACGAACGATCCCATATCTTAGCTATGTGAGACAAATATGTGTATCATTGCTAAGTGAAACACCCCTCAGCTAAGTGAAAGTGCATTGAAACTTGTTATTTATTTTTACTTAAATTAAATTTAGTTTATCTTTAAATTATTTTTATATATGTATAATAGATTAATCAAAACATCATGTTACAACACATATATAATTGAGTTGTAATTTTCAAGGTGTTACATTTCTTGGTCATTGGTAGAGCTGACAATCCGGGAGGGCTAGCCCATCCCATCGGGCCTTTCAAACAAAATGAGTCGGCCATATTTTGTTTGGACTACATATTTCTAAGCCTAATCCGACCCTATATTAGACCACTGAGCAAAAACAAGCCTTTTATAAAAAAAATATTTATTAAAAATAAAACTTATTTTATAATACAAGCTCAAACGATTCAAAACAACATACCAAATCAATAAAAGAACACATTATAAATAAGTCTAAAATAACATCAAAATATGTTTATATATATATTTTAATTTAATATACATTTTGGAACAACATACTTTTTGTTTGTTAAAAATATATTATTAAATAAACATCAAACTACTTTTATATGTGATATATATATATATATATATATATATATTAACAATATGTATAATTGATTTCACATCAAACATAATTTTATGTGTATATTTTTTATTTAATACATTTTTAACAATATTATATATATATATATATATATATATATATTATTAATATGCATTTTTAAAATTTATGTATTTATATTTGTATTCAGGCTGGCTTGTGGTCCATCGGATCAGATCGGGCGAAGTCCATTACATAGTTGGGACAAATGGATCGAGCCAAAAAGGCTCGCTTCGTTTTGAATCTCCTTTTTTAGAGTCCAAACTGGCTTATTTTGTAAGGTCGTAGGCTAGCTCAGCGGGCCAAACCCCTCTTAACAGCTCTAATCATTAGGTAATAAATTTTGACCTTATCGTAGTTCTCTATATGCATAATAAAGTTTCAAGCTTCTTGTAGTTAGCTCAAATCTTGCAGTGGTATTTTCATTAAATACATTGTGAACCTGTGGGTTGCTTATTTCTTGGTATATCCTTTTAAATATGTATATATCCTTTAATAATTATGTTTTTTTTTATAGAAATTGACCTTAAAAATACTTTCAATAAAACTTTTAAAAATTTCACAACCACAATCGGTTATTTATCTAAAACATTTTAGGGACTAGGATCTTGGTAGGATGATACTCTAGAAACTTCAATATTAATTGCTTGTAATAATTGAAGACTTGATTTTAACTAACAACTACTTAAACGAAAGTAAATAACACATAAAAAGTAAAGTAAGATTATAAATATAAGAATCATGGTAGGGTTTTGATTTTACTACATCATCCCTCTAATGCATACATGAACTATCAATCAATCACGTTCTCATCACTCATAAAAGTAACCTTAACTCCAATTCCTTGCAAGTAAAGAACTAAGCTATTTGGGCTTTAAACTATTAATTTCTCACATAATCTAAAGTAAAAAAACTTGCATTACGAAAAAGAGTTCAAGATGACCAATGAGTTTTACTTTTTCCTGAGTAATAAACCCCATTAGGGGCTCTTCTCATTTTACAAGTTAATATCCTCTTACAAGTAAAATTCATAAAACATATAAAAATAAAGCACAAGGTAAAGAGAAACTCTAACAATGAATAATAAACTTTGATTAATAAAGCAAAATATATAAGAAAGTTCAGGAAATAGTTACATCAAAACCTTAACCAAAGAGGAACCTAGCCAACCATTAAGATGGAGAACGTGATCAATGGAAGGGGATTACAAAAAATATGATGTAAATAAGGTCTAGGAAGGAAGGAAGACAAGCTTGGGGGTTCCCTAGGTCAGTTGAGTGCTATCTTATACTATTCCAACAAAAGATGCAACTGTTCTTTTCAAAGAACCCTCTGTTCGTAGACTAAGCATTAAGCGTCCATGCGATAGGCACCAAGACAACGAAAATACACCCTCTTTGGTTGCAAGCGTTAGGTGCTAGTGACAGAACAAGAGTAGCTCCTTGATTAAGCATCTGGACACTGCTACAACACCAATTAGGCTTGAAATCTTCTAACATTTGTTCTATCCTCCTCCAAAACATGTCTTAAGTAATATAAAACAAGAAAATAAAAGTAAACTAAGCCTAAGACTAATATTCCTAAGTAAACATATTTTTATATGAAAATGGAGGAAAACAAGACTTTAAATGAGAAAGAATTAGGATAACTTCTCTATTTTACCTGTATTAAAATAAGTAATATAGGCAGTTATCAAATATATTAGTCATGTGGATTAGTTAGTCTAAAAAACATGTATGTTGATCCAGATTATGTAAAACATTCAAATTAAATAATCCAAAAATCGTATATTGGTAATCTGAATTAGGTGATCTAAAAGCATATGTGTTGATCTAGATTACTCAATCTAAAAAATTCGTTAAAATCTAAAAATGAAGAATATTTCAAAAAAATCATTTCATACAACAGATGTATGAACAAATACACGAGTGTAAGGAAAAACACCAAATAACATAATAACATAACATATTTTTCTCAATGCATCTTCAAGGATTCGTCCTTACACCTCCATATATATTATATATATATATATATATATATATATATATATATATCATAAGGACAAAATTACATTTAAAAGTCTTTTAGATTGGTTGATTTGAGCACCTTTATGAGCAAATCTAGAGTAATGAATATGAAAGAAGGAAAGGTTGGTCGAAAGGAAGGGAAGACGGGTTGAAGATGCATGAGTGGGTGTTGTTGTGGATAGGAAAGAGTGATCACAGGGGAAGTGGTGGTGCCATCGCAGTTGTAACAACCCTATTTTTATGACCGTGTTATCATATAAAACATTTTTACTAAAATTTGCAAAATATTTTTTTTCTGAAAATTTGCTCAGCGGATTCGACAGCAAAAATATTTTTTGTTTAAAAAAAATTTGCTAAGCAAACAACCCATCGCTCAGTGAAACCTAGGTCGCTCAACGAAAATAACCCAAACTAGAATTGCGCTTAGCAAGGCTTCCATAACTTAGCGAAGTGAGACAAAAGTACCTAAATTTCGCTGAGCGAATCTTTCATCTCTGAACAAACCTATTTTCACTTAGTGAGCATAATTTCGCTTAGCAAATATGCTTAGACTTTTCCTATAAATAGGGGTAGCCATTCTTCTGAATTGGAACGGAGAGAGAGTTTTTCAAAGGAAGGAAGGAGGAAGAGAGATTCTGAGATAGAGAGAGAGAACTCTTAGGAGAGAAGAAAAAGAAAGCTCTTGAGAGGGAGATTAAGACTTCAAAGGTTCTTCATCATTCTTCATCAAGCTCTTGCAAAGGTAGGGGGAGAATGAGATTAATAAATATTTGTGGTGTTAATCTTAATAGACTTTATGTGTTTTTGCTACTCTTGTGATCATTATTACTCCTAAAACTAAGTTTTGGATTAATATACTAATATTTAGTTGATTGCTCAGTAACATCTAACTATGCTAACTTTTATTTTCTCTAGATATTATTTTTGGTCATTTACTTATTTTCTTCAGATATTATTTCTGGTCCTTTAATTATTATTTCGAGATACTATTTCTAGTCCCTTGCTTATTACTTTTGGTTCTTTATTTATTATTTTCATATATTATTTTTTGTCCTTTTATTTCAGATATTGCAATTTGATTCTTGCTATTATTATTTAAGTTATTCCCAAATATTACAATATGATTCTTTGTAATTATTTGTGAATTGTTGTATCATTCATTTTTCTAGAATTTATATTTTAATCATTTTCCAAAAACTATTTTGTATTATTTCATAAAATAGGTCCTGATTCGTTGATATAATTTATTTCAAGCTTTGCTTGTAATCTCAAAATAAATTTTGGATTGGTTGATAACTATCCTATAACTTTATATGTGTTTCAAAGGATTGTAGGTTATATGTTGAATTTTATGGTAGAGTATATTCAAAGGATTTTGTGAAAGTTTAGTTGAGAAAATTTTACAATAAATACGATATTTCTTTAAATCACTAAAGATAATCTAAGTATGTTCTCTAGTTGTAGTTGAACCTAATCTTCCACATCAAAAAGATTTTTTAGTATTAAAAATAATGAGAAATTAATTTGTACTATGATATATTTCGAGATGATTCATAAATAATTTTGTGGATAATGATTGAAGTATAAGTACTATGTTATTTGTGATTGTCAAGTCTAATGACATTTGGTACTGTGTTGAGATGTTATAATGTGAACGTAGCAAAGTCCTAGGTTCCCTTGTAAGGGCACTATTTAGATGCATGAGTGTCGTATTTGAGAAGTCACATTTAATACATTGTGAGATGAAAGACAGGATCAGGATGAATCCTAAGATGATTTTAAATGAATGAATATTCGAGATTATATATGTTAGCACTTGAGCTAAGGATTTTAATAAGTTATATCCTTCTCGAGCTGAAATAGTATCTGTTTATATTCATGATGGCCAGAAGACCCGATTGTATTTTGTGATAGGCAAAAAACTCGATTGTTAGTTAGCTAGATTTTTATGATGGCCAAGTAACCCAATTAACAAATAGCCAGAATTTTGTTATGCACAAATAATCCTGTTTTTGAAGAAAATTATTGTACCAACTACGGAAAAATATACAACTACTTGCAATGAACCTTATATCATAAGAAGTAGCTTCCATTTTCCATTTATAAGCAATGTGTATACCGGTAAACAAAATCCTACGCACTTGGAAGATCATTCAAGGATTTAGGACACACAATAGGTACAAAAGTTACAACGTTGAGTACACAAGAAGAGCTAGAACAACCAAACATAACATGAACAAGTAAATAAACACGCTAAAAGATATGTTAATTTCAAGTTTAAAATAAAATAAAAATACTTTTGGAATACAAAGAAAGTACTCAAAGAAATTGCCCAAGGATACTATCTAAGGATACAAATCCTCTCCCGTTTTAGAGGCCACTGCAGGTCCCATTAAAAGATTTATAATTATTAGGTTAATTAATTAATCTTATTTGTTTATGTTCAATTTATGTAGCTTTATCATGGATACTCTCAATTCTTTAAAAAAAAATACGCCTCTTCTTTTTTTCTTTGCAAAGTAAGCACTTAAGTATTTATTTTTAGGATGGTGTAAAATTGAACTAAACCGAAAATTGAACTAAAATATAAAAAAATTGAAAAAAAAAATTTAATTTAGAGTTATTTGATTTTTATAATTTTTAAACCTACAAGTTCACATTTTAACATGCTGAAATATATCGAATCAAACCAAATTGTTTATTCTTAATTATTTTAGAAAATTTATGAGAAAACATATATCATCACTTATTATTTTTTAATTAATTTTTAAGCTTTTTAATTAATATGTATCATGAATTAATATTTTATCAAAATTATTTGATTTATTTTAATTGGATACAACTTAACAAAATAATATACAATAATGCTATTTTTATACAATTAAAAAAATTTAATATATCTTTTAATATTTAGTAATAAAATTTTTAAATTATAAAATCAAATCAAATTACTAAAAATTTGTTTGATTTAATTTAAATTTTATAGTTTTATTTTTATAAGCCAAAAGAATATTATTACTGCATGAGAATCAGACAAAAAACACAAATATACCATTAAATGAAAGATTTGATAGCCACAGACTTAAAATTACATTAACCCACACTATAAACACTCCTCCTACTTTGCAAAGACAGAAAGAAGAGTGGTTTAAGTAGTTTTGTTTTGTTGAGAGAACCCATTTATGAAGCCAGGAAATTGAAAAAAAAAAACAAAAAATGAAACACACGGGAGCAAATCAGATTAATTCATTTAATCTAATGGCAGAGGATAGTTGTCCCTATTTTCATTAGCATACCCGAAATATGTGGCAGAGGATAACTACCTCAACCACACAAACACCTCTGTGTCTCAAAACACACACTTACACACAGAAAAAACCATAACATAGCCATAACCATAACCATAACCATATCACACCACAGCCATGGCCACTCTAAGCTTCAACCCCACAAGAATAAGAACAACCCCATCTTTCAACCATTCCAAAAACCTCACCTTTCCATCAAAACCCTTCACAATCCCATGCACCACTCCCTTCCCTCCATCAAAACTTCCCCACTTTCGAACCTTTTCAGTGTCCGAGAGTGTCCAGAAAGAAACAGTTCAAGACCAAGAGCAAGCACAAGAAGAGGACCCAACTGCGGAAATGAGCTACCTTGACCCAGAAACTGACCCAGAGAGCATCAAGGAGTGGGAGCTGGACTTCTGCTCCAGACCCATTCTTGATGCCAGGGGGAAGAAGGTTTGGGAGCTGGTTGTGTGTGACAAAACCCTCTCTTTGCAGTACACCAAGTACTTTCCAAACAATGTCATCAACAGCATCACCCTTAAGGATGCCATTGTTGCCATTAGTGATGAGTTGGGTATCCCCAAGCCTAAATGCATTCGCTACTTTAGGTAATGTTTTCAAGATCCCACTTCGATTAATGATATGATATTAGAAATTTCTGTTGGAGATTTCACATGGCCAGATATATGTCCAAATTATAGTATATAATTCACACAAGAGTTGGGAGATATAAATGAGTTATAAGGTTGGTGTAAAGCGAAGAGATGGGGAGGGAGAGCTCAATACTAAATCACTAATATTTAGCCTAATTAAAAAAAAAAAAAAAGTCAAAAGAGAGATATGTCCAAATTATATTATACAAGGGAAGTGCAAACCTTTCCTTAAAAACTCATTTTATAGTATTGAGCTTCAAATAGTATATTTATTTTGTTAGAGATTGGGGGAGGGAGAGGTCATAGATTCTAGGTTCAATCCCTCAATTAATAAAAACTAATACTTTAACAACTAACATTTGACTTAGAGATGGAAGATATAAGATAGCTCAGTTGGTTAAAGTAACTTGAAAAAGTTTGATCTTCACCACTAAAAAAAACTAAATTACTAACCATACTAACATTTGACCTAATTAAAAAGAAAAAAGAGATGGGAGATATAAGGTGGTTCAGTTGGTTATCGTAGCGGGAAAAGGTTGTGGTTTGATCCTCACAACTAGCAAAAATTAAATCACTAACAATACTAACATTTGGCTTAATTAAAAAAAAAAGTCAGAAGAGAGATATGTCCAAATTATATTATACAAGTAAAGTGCAAACCTTTCTTAGAAACTCATTTTATAGTATTGAGCCTCAAATAGTCTATTTATTTTGTTAGAGATCACCCATCAACTGATGTTTTTAGCAAAAAAGTTCTGTTTGGACTTATGTTTTCAGTTTTCAATGAATTCTAATTGTCTTTTAGGAAATTTTGTTGTCTTGAAAGATTTATTTATTTATTTATTTTAAGAAATGAATGCTAAGGTATCACTCTGCTGAAGATGAACCCAGCTATATTGGCAGCACAAACAGCATCAATCGTCTGCAAGATTTGTTTTTCTAAAATGATGTATTTATTGAAATTAAGAAAAAGAATAAAATACTATTTTAAAAGTTGTTCCCTACTCAATGTTATTTCTTGAAATTTTTGTTATGTCTTGAAATTTTTATTTTGTTAAAGAGTCTCATTAAATCACAACCCACTATTTGTGTGTATCACTTTTAAATCATTGATAAAGTCAGCATTAAATCCTTGGTAAAATCAGCAACCAACCTTATTATATATGACGAAGTTGTGATTGTATGACAATATAAAAAACTATTTATACTGTGAGTAGATAACACTTTTTCTTGTTCTGATAATCTATATGAAAAAAAATAAACATTAGTCGTTTTGAAATGAGAGGAGGATAAGTGACGGATTAACTTTACTTTATCAGTTGGTTTTATAAGATTAAATTAGATTCTAATATAAATTTGAGTGGTGTTGTATTGTTGGAGTATGGAATTTTGGTTAAGTGTTTTGTTGCTTTGTAGGTCGCAGATGCAAACAATTATTACAAATGCATGTAATGAGCTTCGCATTAGGCCAATTCCTAGTAAACGGGTATGTACTTTTTCAAGTTCAGCTTTTACTGTGGCTGTAAAAATATCATTGTTTAGGATTAAGTTGGTTCGGTTTGATGAATGGGCTAAGTATGAGACCTTTTTTTGGTATTGAACCTACATGATCTTATCACTCTTATGATGTGACTCACAAAACTTGAATTGAAAGGCTTCACTTGTCTGTTACGTGAAGGTGTTGATAACATGTTTTCATACCATGGAATGTGTTTATGTTCTTTAATCAACTTATGAAAGGGAGGAGGAGGAAGTAGTTTAGTGTTTGCTCTATGTTTGGATACCTAATGGTGAGTGAAATGGAATGGGATGGAGTGGAATTAAGTTACCATTTTAAAATGTGTCTCTTTTTTACTAATCTCACTTTCCAATGCACCAATATGGGAAAGCATATGTCACATTTGGTAGAGAAATGAACGTGATGGGAACAAAGAAGATTTGACATTTACAACATTTTGTCAAAGACAGCTATTTTTCTTTTGGATTCGTGTAAGATACATATTAATATTTCATCCAATAATTGCCAAGCATACTCATTTACATTGGAAATTCTCGTTATTGTATCAAACTGAACTGCAAAGGAGTCATTTGATTTAGTGTATATTGCTCTACAAAACCTGAGTGCTTCAGGAAATTCCAATTTAACAATGAAGCAAGAAGAATTAAGCAGCAGCTTTTAAATGTTTCGAGAGAAACTTGTTACACATAATTATAGATTGAGACTTATGGATATCTTGAAATGCATTAGATTGCCATTCATGAGGTGACTATTGTCTGAATTGCTCACACAAGGACCCTATTGCAGTGTCTCTAAAATATTTCATGATGCTTTTTATTTCCTTCTCACTCCCGTTTGGTGATTGATAATTCATTTAAATGGTTCAAATTAGCCCAGTATGTTTGTATCCAAGTTTTCCCACATTAATGGCACCCCTTGGATGGTATACGTAGGTTGAAATGCCTTTGTTACTTACATGCATAAAACAAGGAAATAGAAATTGCATGGTGTATAGTTAGCATCATATTTTAATGTAACGTCTCACTGAGTTCAAATATTCTTGTCAGAGGTTCCTAGCATATATATTTTGAGGTTCATCTGATCCTTTTCAGTGTGTCTCAATAATTCTATGGCTAGAGGAGCGCTATGCAACAGTATATAAAAAGCATCCTGGATTTCAAGAAGGATCCAAGCCTCTTTTGGCACTAGATAATCCTTTTCCCACAGAACTTCCAGACCTTCTTTTTGGAGAAAGATGGGCATTTGTCCAATTACCTTTCTCAGGTATAGAGGCAGAAGCTTTCATGCAATTTGTTTTACAATTTCTTGAGAAATGAATGATAACCTTCTCTTCTGAAAATCAGGGTCTCGGGCACATTTATTTATTTATTTATTTTATCGTCAATGTTCTTACTTTGTTTATCTATTTTAAGTTGAGAAATCCAAATTAATGATAACCTTCTCTATCTGCCTCTTCTGAAAATACAATCTCAGGCATATGTTTTGTCATTTTATCATCAATGTTCTTAATTTGTTTATATTATTTTAAATTGAGAAAATGGGTCATGCACTGATAGTATAACGAGTTTTATACAGTCATCTATATGAATGATTATCTTCTCTGTCTGTCTCTTCTAAAAATGCAGTCTCAGGCACTTTTTTTTTTTAATTTTATAATCAACATTTGTAATTTGTTTATACTATTTTAAATTGAAAAAATGGGTATGCACTATTGTATAAAGAGTTTTATACCGTCATTTAATTATAACTCATCATTTATAATAATCACTTGAAAAGTCATAGGAGCAAAGATTTGTGAGTTATGACAGTTAAAGTGCATCGCCTTTAAACTTTTTTAAATTTTGGGCACTAGCAACACTACATAGATTGTAATGGTCTCAACCCTTTTTTCCTAGCACAGGATGATTAACACGTAGGTTTAATGCTTGAGATTATTATCCAAGTATCTATATACCTCTCTGACTTTGACTAACTTATCGTAAAGCTGTCCGAGAGGAGTTATCTACCTTAGAGAGAGGAGTTTGTGGTGCCGGGCTAGATCTTGATTTATTGGGTCTTGAAATTGATGACAACACAATGATACCTGGAGTGGCTGTTGCATCTTCTACAGCTGCATCATTGGCAGGTAAAGAACTGCAGATTTTCATATTTTCTTCTTATATATTTTTCTTGTGCCGCTTACAACAGAACAAACTCTTCATATGCTTCAAAAAGAACTGCCTAGGTTTAAAATTATTTTATGAATGAAATCAATTATTTAAGAGGTAGTGACAATCTGTCAGATCATCAAGCAATTTGATATGATGCTGATATATGTTGCAAGACAACATTAAGATCTTATTTGGATAAACTTCTGCAAAAAGTAAAAGGTAAAATGAATATTAAATTCATCTTACACACTTACTTTTATAGAGACCATCTTTACCTAACTTCTCCAAAAGTTAAGATGCATAAGCTGATTTTCATTTATGAAAAAAGTTTGGTTCATTTTGCTTTTTGTCTTCTTCTTCTATAGACTATAAGTATTTATGAAGAAGTTTATCTACTTGATTAATGATGCATAGATAGGTTCGTATCAAAGTCATACAAGAAATTTGGTGAATTAAAACCTGTATTGACTCGAATTCAAAGTATGCAGCACTGAACTGCAAATACTTTTTCATACACTTTTAATACACAAGTATATCCAATTTTACAGCAATGTACAATAGATATAGATAAAAATATTTGGTCAGTAGTTGGAGTTCAGAGTATAATTTGGTCAATCAGCGTACTGAATTTCTGCAAAACTCTAAACTGTTGACAAAAAATCTGGATTGGGGTCCTCAGTTAATTTGTGGACTACTAAGGTAGTGTGTGGTTTGGCCTAATATTTTATTTTTAAGAGCTTTCTAGAATTAGATTAGTCTCCACGCTTTTAAGGACAAGTAAAACCCAAGAAAGGTGGGTCAAATGTTACCTAAGAAATGAAATAAACGTTTAATCTTAATGGATTATGCATCTTTCATGTTAACTAGGTGGATATTCTTAAATATCAGTGGATAGCAGAATTCCACTTTTTCCCCAAGCAATTTTGAGACCTAATTAAATAACTGGTTTCTTAACTATTGTAGTTTTTGGCTATCTGAGCAGTGCTAGGGAATATCTCTCACAAAAAAGTCTCGTTTTTTTTATTATTGGTTGAAATTTGTCAGAAATCAATTACTTTAGTCAGTCCAACAACTAAATCAGGAAAGAAAAATGGTAGGATTCACTAAAATTGACAATTCCAAAGTTTTAACTGATGTTAGGGAGAGTCTCTAAAAGAGAGTTTCTCCAAAACTTCTCGTAAAGTAAACTGTAATTGTAAATACCTTTTAGAGGAATGTTAGTTACATGCTGATAGAAATTTATTAGAAACTCCGATTTTGGTGGGAGTCACTTTACATTTAATGATTATATCTCCTTTTTTGAGAGGCAGACTACTAAAGTTGGTCATTTCTAATAAGAGGAGTGCTAACAACATATTCTTTGATCTATTCCTCCTAACACACTCTCTATTATCGGTTGAAATTTATTGAAAATTATAAATTAGGAGAGAGGGTCATTTAATGACAAGTGAGACCCACATTTGTTGTTTTTGATAAATTTCAATTAATCATATAAAGTGTGTTAAAAAGAGTGTGTTTCTAACATTTCTCTTTTTAATAAATTTCAGTTAAGTGTTAGAAAGAGTATTTGAGTGAGCCTTGTTAGCATTCCTCAATCTTTTATCCATGAAACCTGTTTTCTAAATTCTGAAAACTCACCATTTCTTGCCACAGCTTTGATAAATGGAGTGGAGGTTTGTGCTGTTGAAGTAGATACTGCTCGTGCTCGCTTGATTCTTTGTGTTGGAATTTCTACTCGGTATATATATTCCACCTATCAGAAAACCCCTGAGGCAACTAGTGAAGCTGAAGCATGGGAAGAGGCTAAGAAAGCTTGTGGAGGTTTGCATTTCCTTGCATTCCAACCAGACTTAGAGTCTGAAGCTTGTAATGGCTTCTTTCTCTTACTAGACTTGCCATTTCCACCTGTATAGCCATACAAATGATTATGGTTGAATTGAATCTTCACTCAACAATAATGTTATGATAGAATATATTAGATTCCTAAAGCTTTTTCCTTGACCCAAAATTATATTCTACCCAAATGGTTGTGTATGCTAGGACTTAGGATATCAATTTAAACTCCCTGTATAAAAGGCAAAAACTTGTGAGTGGTTTTTTTTTCAAGAAATCAGCTGTTTTTTTTTTTTTTCTAGACCAAGTATGGTCCAATGTAGGCAATCCTATTTGAGCTGTACAAGACCATTATGAACAATAAACTCTGAGTATTTACCACAGTTATATATCTAAGACTCAAATTCCAGACTTGTGGCCTCAACTAATTAACACTCCTTAGGTAGATGCTTGTTAGGCTTGACTCACTACAACCATTTCAATAATTTATTTAACCCACTTGTTATGCAAGAAAAGTTAAGTGGATTGACAAGTTATTAAGTGCAGACCATATAACTAGGATTCATATTGTTGATATAGATAATTCTTAATTGGTTATCTTAATATCTTAGAATCAAGAACTATGAAAATATAATAAGTGAGATAAAAGAAGAGGAAAAATAACACAAAGTTAAAGACAAATGGAGTGGCGGATCCCGAAAATTTATTTAGTGGGACAAAAATGTTACATAATATTTTTATTGAAAAAATTATAATTTTTTACGGAATACATAATTCCATGAAAACAATCAAAATGTTTAAGTTTCTATAAATAAAATTATTTTCTACACATATCAATTTATTCTCTCTTTTATTTCGTGTAACTTTTTTACCTTCATTTTAAAAAACAATTATCTTGTGGGGGAAAATTTATTTTTTATTTGTAGATGTTTAAGCAAAAAAAAAAAAGAATCTTGTAGGGACAATTGTCCTCATATTCTTGTGACTGGTTATATCTTTTTTAAGCAAAAACTTACATATAAATTATTTGTTTGGATAAAATTCTCTAAAAACACTTTTAGAAGAAGAAAAAATAAAAATAATTTTTTCATAAGTTAAAATTGATCTATCATAAACTAATGTAAAAAATTCTCTGGTATGTCTTTTTAAAAAAATGTAAGGGCTTGATTGGTTTGTTTTTTTTTTTTTTAGTTTTTAAAGAGTTTTCAAAATCTATTTTGTAGAAAAAAGAAAAAAAAACTTATTTAGTAAACTGGTTTAGAAATATAAAAATGAAAAAACTTGTTTGACAATTTGGTTTCCAAAATAGATTTAAAAACTAAAAAACTGAAAACTCGTTTGGATGTAACTATTTTTTTAACTAATTACTTTTTAAGTTAAGTATATGATTTCGAATATATTTATACTTAAATAGTATCTTTTTGTTGTCGAAAATATTTTTTTAAGTTATAGATAAAAAAAATTATTATAAATAAAGACTAAAAATATTTGTTGCCTAATTTATAAAGAAAACTACAAATATAAAAATAACATTCAAATAGGTCATTAATGTTTGAACTTGTATTGTTACATAAATACAAATGTATTATCTCCTTAAGTAAATTTATCCAAATGTACTTTTTTGAAGTCTAAGAAGTAAGTCCTGAAATGAAAGTAAATAAAAGAAGACAACTTTTCATATTTTACCTTAATTTTTAATTAATAAAATATATTTTTGTAAAATTAATGTAAACCTTAATTTTGTACCCTTTATATCTTATTACTTTTTAAGTAATATTTTTTCATCTTCCTTTATCATTCTTTAAATACAATTTTTCTCCTCCATCAAACCTTAACTTCTATTATGTTCTTCTCTCTAGTTATTTCTATAAGGAAAACATTTAGTTTCACAATTTTATTTTGCATTCAGATAGTGTGATAAGTGTTAACCGGTACATAGTATATATACTTAGGTTCTCTCTCAAATATATTTGTAGAGGACAAGACAAACAGTGTATCCTATTATAATTAATAAAGTTTTTTTTGTTATATTAAAAAATTGTTTTTCAATTTGTGTTTTGATGATGTTTGATTAGTTGAATTTCAACTTGGAAGTTTTTAATGTAATACTAGAAAGGACAATTTAGAAGAGTAAATTCTTATTTCAAGATAATGTTTTTCAGAATTGAAACTTTACATTTTTTAAAACTACTTTTCAGATAGGAATTTGCGAAGATGATGTGTAACAAAGATGTGTAGCAAAAAAGTTTAACAAATTACTATAAGTTAAATGTAACACATAAGCACCCCTTATTTTTAAACATTAATTTCGTGTTCTATGAGGATGCAGGTATAAAAGTTTGAAGAGGTAAATGTAATATTTTTTAATATATCAGTTTAATATTTTTAAATTTGAATGAAGTTATTGTAGGAAGTAGTGTAAAAGATTTTTCAAGTTTAAACATAATTTTTTATTTATTTGATTTTTAATTACTAATTCGTAAAGTTAACAAACAAACTTATTATGAATGAAAAACTGTGATTGAATAAAAATTTTTACTTTGACAATGTATAAAATTTTTACACTAACATTCAATCATGACTTTTCATTTATGTCGGTGTAAAAATCTTTAGATTGACTGTGTATACCAATTAAACTCAAATAAAAATTTTTACACTAACAGTTAACCATAACTTTTCATTTATGTGATTTTCAAAGAGTAAAGTTAACAAATTTACCCTAAATAATAAAAATGTTGTGATTGAATATCAGTGTAAAACTTTTTATACATATCATATATACCAATTAAACTCTTTAAAAAATAAAAGCCGTAATGAAAAGGAGGGTATGCGATTAGATAAAAATATTTGCAAGAAAGTGTATCTATTAATAAATAGAGGTGTAAGTAACGTGGAAAAATCAAAACTAATTATTATAAAACCATTTATTTGCACAAAAGATGAAGTAAAAGAGAAAAAAAATGCAATTGGGTGTTAACAAAGAGTAGGAATAATTGTTTTAAGGCATACGATATTTTATTTGTTAGATATAAAGATGTGTACGGAAGCATATTTTAAACGATGCTTATGAGGATGAAGATAATTAATTAGTGAAAGGGATGAAGCGGAACGTTTGTGATTTAGCCATGTTTCTCGGTTCATAATTCACAACCCGCATAAGCCTTGTTATCATTCCTCATAGTGCTCCTCTATTGTCTCCTTAAACAAAGCTATGAATCACAGCCATTGGAAAAGCTTTGGTGACAATAATTCATTAACTAAACAAAACAAAGAAGGAAAAAATGTTGTCCTTGGTCATCAAGGCTTCCAAGAAGAAGAACAAACAAAAAAAAGCAAGGTAATATCTGGAGAAAAACAAAGAACAACATATCTAAGCGATAACTTTCTGTCTTGTCAATATGGCTTTTGGCTTGCCAATGGAGACTATGGAGCCAACTCTATGTGGGGACAAGTTGGGTAACCTCATTTTTGAAGTAGCTAAAAACTTTTTTGTGTATCTTGGGATGGTGATTTTGTGCAATGGTTTCCATTTTCTACTAAAGCCTTATAAACAACCTCGCATCACTTCAGACATAATTGTGAGCTTCTTTCTCTCCACCGATTGTTTTTTTTTTAACCATGTTATGTCTAGACTTAAATATGTTTCAAGGTTCTGAAAATATTAACCAATTTTGTGTTAGGTTCTAATAAACTTTTGAAAATACTTTTTATAGTATGTCAAAATAATTGTAAGGGCTATCTAGTGCTTTAGAACCAAAATAAGATAGAAAATTTATTTAGAACCCAACAAGAAATTTGCTAATATATCATGGACTCAAAGAAACATATCTAAGCTTATTTGGATGACTGATGTATATCAGGGAATCTGATTGGTCATCTTTACCCAAAAGTGTTTTCAAGAATACTTGAAGGGACAGAGTTTAGTTTCACTTGGACCAACAACTTGTTATTGTTGGTTTGATTATGAAAAATGAATGATGTTATTTTTCATTTTTCCAGGTAGGACTAATTGTGGGAAACATAGGATTTGTACGAGGACTATATGAGAAATTCAACCTAACGTTTGGATTCATCATTGATTTTGGAATGACATGTTACATGTTTGCATTGGGGACAGAGATGGATCCTCATGTACTCTTCATAAAACCAAATAGGCATACCAAAGTTGCTATAATGGGAGTTTTGTGCACATTCATCATATCAGCTCTTACAACCACAGTTTTTCATTTCTTCCCAGATGAAAATAAGCTAATACATTTCACCATTGCCCTCGCTACAATGATTTCTAGCACAGACTCACCTGTGCTGACACGTTTACTAACTCAGCTCAAAATAGGAAAATCAGACATCGGGAAGCTTGTGATTGGTGCAGCAATGCACTCAGATTTTGTGTGCTGTTTGATTCTTTCCATTGGCTACATAATTATGCCCTTGCCAGTGTTTTGTCATCGTTTGGAAGATTCAATTATCCCTATAAAGACCTTGGCAATGGCCGGTGCAGTGCTGCTACAGGTATTGTTCACAGCCATGCTCTCACCAATGCTTATGAAGTGGGTTAGCACTGAAAACCCTGAAGGTAGACCCTTGAAAGGTCCACACTTAGTACTCTCAATTGCCTTCATGATCTTAATGAGTGCCTTCAGCTGTATGTATTATTATACTCCAATTTTAAGTGCTTTTCTGGTAGGACTTTGTGTTCCTAGGGAGGGTAGAGTTTCCAAATGGGTAATCACCAAAATCAACTACTTATTGGCCACTATTTTCTTTCCCATCTTTTTCTTGTGGATGGGGTATGAAGCTAATTTCAGGAACTTTGAGGTGCACGATTTTAATACATGGGCAAGACTAGTTATGCTCTTGGTACTGGCAGTAGCTGGAAAAGTCTCTGGAACTGTTATATCTGGTGCCATGCTAGGCTTTCACTGGCCAGAATCTGTTGCAATAGGAATGCTCCTTGTCACTAAGGGCCATTTGCATATCTACTTAGCCATCAAAGTGGTGAGTCTTTGTGCTATTTTTGTCCCTTTGCGCCAAAAATTTAACAAATTCCAGTGTAACTTAGTGAGTTCAATTGCCTATCTGCTTCTCAATGTCATAAAGCTTATACACATAATGTGGAAATTGATATACCACCCTTCTAGCAATGAGAAAGACCTGGAGACCATTTAGCTAAAATAATGCTTAAGTGTATTTTTCTTTGTCAATGATATGAAATGCCTGTTAAGAATTTGAAAACGAGTGAAGTACCATTTCTGTCTTTTAAAGTTATATAGACAATGACACTTCGGTTTTCTACAGAGATTTGGAGGCAAATTTGTCCCTAATGATTCTTCCATTGTGAAAATGGGTCCCTAAAGTTCTTAAGCTAGCACTTTAAAATACTTTAAAAAGTTATTTAAATAACTTTTTTGGGACCAATTTGCACAAAGACAGAAAGTTTCGTATAAAGACCTAAGTGTAAGTGCTTATAACTTTCAAGGATTCAAATGATACTTCCTGGTTTGAAAACTCATGATAGGATCAGAACATTAGGCATCTAATGGCAGAAGGCAGATGTTAATCGTAGAAAAAAGAGATCAACTTTGAATCAATGCCACTGTTGTATGCAGTAAACGGAAACAACTCTAATAACTAATAGTTATTTATTTTAACACAAAGTTACTTCAAACAATCAAACTCATAGGCTCATGTTTTGTTCTTCTATTATTTACCAGATAAATTGTGGTGCTACAAGTATGACCACAGGCATATCTATGGTAATTGCAACCTTTATAACAACTTTACCTGCCTCAAGAATTGTGGCAAATATCATTAGACGTGCAAGGAAAAGAGCACCTACTCATCGTTTGGCACTTCAATTGCTTGACCCTTTAAGTGAGCTAAGGCTCCTTTTGTGTGTGCAAGGACCTCAGAATGTGCCTGCCTCCATCAACTTGGTTGAGATCACAAAAGGGACAGCTGATTCCAACATATTGGTGTATGTCACTGATATGATTGAACTCACAGATGAATTAGCAGAAATATTAGAGAAGGATGAAGCAGTACACATAGCCACAGTGAAAGACAAGGAAGTGATGGAAATTAGAGACCAAGTCACCAACTCATTCCAATCCTATGTGGAGGAGAATGGTGATAGCATTACACTCAAAAGAACCATGGCTCTCTCAACCATCACTAGCATGCCACAAGACATTTGCATTTTGGCTGAGGACTTGATGATTGCTCTCATCATATTGCCATTCCACAGGAGCCAGCGTGAGGATGGAAAGTTGGATGGTGGTAATTTAGGATTCAGATACGTGAACCGAAAGGTAACGTCTACAGAACTATAATTTTTGTTAATTTCTTTGATACTACTACTAGTGTGTTTGGATTTTTGTTATGAACACCTTGAACTTCCGTTTGATCTAATTCCACCCAGAGAGTAATTTCCCCATATAGGTGCTTTGGAAAGTGAGTAAGTGACATTCAAACATATTATATAACTAAAAGAGAAATCCTAACTGCACACTCTTGAACACATTCTCTTGAACGCCTTCATTGATTATTGAAATTTATCGAAAAACATAAATTTATATGGTCTTACTCTTCATTAAATAACTTTCTCTTGTTTATGTGTTATAGTTTATAAAGTGTGTTGTTAGAACTCTAAAAAAACAAAAAGAAATTGAAGATTTTCTTAACTCTAGCATGCTACTCACTGAAACATATTTTGCTATATGAATTAAACAAAACCTGAAGAACCTACTTCCAAAGAGGTTACTTTAAAAATACACTTTTAAATTTATGGCTTAAATGCAATTTCGGTCTCTTTGCAATTCTGGTCCCTCCATTTTTAAAATCAAGATATTCAATCTTCCAATCTTGAAGATTTGATCTTTCTCTCAACTTAAAAGTGTTATTACCAAACTATCGATGACTATGACTTTAGTACAACTTTGATATTTCTATAACAAAAATGAGAAATGTTAGAGTATCACACTCTCTTTAATACATTCTTTATGATTAGTTGAAATTTATAAAAAAACTCAACTTTATATGGGTCTCACTTTATCTGTTTCTCCTAATTTTTATTTTTCAATAAATTTCAATTAATATAAGAAGAAAATACAAAGAAAAAAGTTTAAAAAACTTCTCCACAAAATGTTTGAAATTATGAGACTTCTAACAAACTAATTTTAGCTACTACCTAAAACCTCACTCATATAACTTCTTTAAAAAATGCATGACATTTTAAAAATTAGCTCGTAAAAATTCTGACATCTTTTAAAAAAACTTATAAAAAAGTTGTTTTAACTTTTTTCTTTGTATTTTTTCCTTGAAAAAGTTAGAAATGCTTACTCAAACATGTCCTAACATTGCTAACAACTAGATGTTATGTTGAGCAGGTACTTAGAAGTGCCCCTTGTTCTGTTGGGATTCTAGTAGATAGAGGCCTTGGGACAGTTGAACCCCTATCAACATGCAAAGAATCACTAAATGTGGCAGTGATATTCATTGGTGGAAAAGATGATAGGGAAGCACTAGCCTATGCCAGCCGTGTGTCACGACATCCAAAGGTTAAACTCACAGTAATAAGATTCTTGGAAGACAGCAGTGTAGACTCCTCAACACTATACAGGATCATCCTTCCAGAGCAGGAGCAAGAGAAGCAAATGGATGATGAATGCTTCACAGAGTTCTATGAAAAGCATGTGATAGGAGGCAGAATCTCATACATGGAGAAGCATCTTGCAAATGCTGCTGAGACCTTTTCCACTCTCAGATCATTTGAAGGGCTATACTCATTGGTTATTGTGGGGAGAGAAGGAGGAATGAACTCTATTTTGACAAGGGGCATGAATGATTGGCAACAATGCCCAGAATTAGGACCAATAGGGGATGTTCTTTCAGGATCAGACTTCTCAGTTACTCTTTCTGTATTGATCATCCAACAGCATAGACTTAAGGGAGAAATAGATGGGTTAGATGATGACTTCTCTGTCATATAAGTGTTAGATGAATGGGTAGAGTAGAAATAGATACTAGTTGTAGCATGTTAGACTCAGTTAAAATTTTAATAGCCATCACTTAGGAGTTTGATGTTTACACATGCATATTTGCTTCTTTTTCTGAAAAACATGCACTTGTAGTTTTTTAGCCATTACTTTCGCATTTGCGGGGAGGTGTTAGTGTAATGTGAGTTGGGATGACTATCAGTGTAATGTTTTCAAATAAAAGATGTTAATATAATGTATTTAAACTTAGCTTAGTATAAAAAAATAAAAAAACAACAAAGATATATGTAATTTTATAAAAGTTCAAGGTGTTGGTATAATTACTTCAATTGTAAAGATAACATCATTTTATTCAAGGGCTTAACTGTCCACCTATTTTCACAAATTCAAAATATTTGTGTTTTTTATCGAAAAGTACTTGAATACAATTCGCGACAAACTCTTCAAAATGTTCTTGACGAATTTTTTGAAATGTCCTTGTGCCTTTAGGAAAAAGAGGGAGAACTTGCAGAAGAGGACCGTAATCCTTAAGTTAATAAATGAGTGAGATAGAGAAGGTGAAGAGTAATAAATTTTATTGAATGAATGAATGACACATATCTCGTATTTATAGTAAAAATGTGTTTATTACCTTGCGCTTATTACCTATTTGACTTTGTTTATTTTTTTATCTAGTGTGCTTGGCTTTTTCGACAAGTATTTTGCCTACTCTCTCGATAATTATGCTAATCTGTTTCTTAAATAATTTGGTTAATTAATTGATTTATTGTAGGAATTTGGAATTCGGTGAGACCGAAATCCTATATTGATACTACTTCCTACTTTGGAGGGTGTCATTCTATATTTCAGCTTTTGTCCATATTGAAATCCAAAGTCTCTTCCTTTTCTTTCCGTTGGTGTTTTCAATTTATATTGTTAATCCGAAATCTTTCTGATCTTGTTTTCTTAAGGCACTCTTTTATGTTTAATTTTATTCTTCGATTTTAGATAATGCTGAATATCCGAAATCTTTTTGCCACCCATTCTAAGGGTATTTAGATCCTTCTATATGCCTTTTATCCCATGACTATACAGTTTGAAAAGTTATTCTTAGTTTTTTCAAAATTTGCAAATTTTATCCAAATTATTAAGTTAAAAATAAACATTGACTTTTGCATAACCTTAATTGAGTGACGCGGTGAGTTGATTAAAAGATTATTAACCATTTAACTAATTAAATAAACAATAAAAATTAAAAAAACTATTCATAATATTTTTAATTAATTAATAATTGGTTAATAACCTTTAAATCGTCCCATAATTAAGTTTCATGTTAGCAAATTAAACTTATATAAAAACCAGCATTTGTTTCCTAACGTTCAACGCTTTTAATTTAACAATTTGGACAAAATTTGTGAATTTTTAAAATTTTGGAAACATAATTTGTGAATTTTAAAGTAAGGGGAATTTTAGCAAAATAGACAAACAACATACACAATTAAGTCTTATAAAAATTCCATCTAGTAATAGAATGTGTGACAACTTCATGTTAAGTGAAGCATCTAAAGCTCATAACTTTCTTCAGCATAAGCGTCTTGAATGAACTTCATTAGGCCTTGAAAAACTTCACTATCTCTATCTGCAATCGGAAGTTTGAATTTGCAGGCAATAATACTCTAAGCAAAGTGAAAATATGACGATAAATGTTGGGACATGAGTATTAGTACAAAGAAAACCGTTAGAAAATAATTTTGAGATAAGAAATTTGTAGGTTATAATAACCAGCTTATTAAAAAAAAGTTGTTTAAAATTTCAGTTTTATTATAAAAAATCTTGCTTATTTTGCATAATATATTTTTTTAATGAAGTAATTAATGCAAGTTGAGGTGTTGTACTCGTACCCAGTTTCAGAACTACTTGAGAATGGGGCAATTTGCCACACAATATTTTTTTTTACTTAAATATAATCAACAAATATTTTTTTTCCCCATAATTTTTTTAAATGAATGTAAAACACTAAAAAAAAATAAATTGGTATTAATTATACCCCCTTTATTCTTTGAGTAAATTATAGCAACATCTCCTAAAATTTAGTGTAGTTATACAAGTATTTGGTTTTCTAATCATTATTTTTGCACCCGTAAAGATATGTTATTGTAAAGTTCGAGAGAGGTACTAATGCAATGTTTTTAAACATTTAGAAAGTGTTAGTATAATGTAGAAAATAAAAAATGGAGTTATGTGTAATTCAATAAAAGTTAATCAATTTTGGACATTAACATAAAAGTTTTAGATAATTGTATTATCTTTCTAATAAAATTTGTACCACCCCATTTCGTTAGTATAACTACAGATATTGTATTTAGGTCACATAATGTAATAGAAGAGTAAGATAATAATGGATAGTTTGTAAATTGTAATAATGTTGATTGTTATGGTTTGAAATATTGTGATGCATATTATAATTATGGATGTGATGAATAAATGAATGTTTGAAAGTTATTTGAGGTGCATGAATTGAGAATTTGTCACTATATAATATTGATGTTGATTTTAACTAGATGTGTGGTGTGCCTGACAAGGTGTCATCCTAGTTGGGATTGAGGGTGAATTGTGATGACATTATTAAATATTATTTATTATTTATGTTGATGATGATTGTCAGAGTGTGTTTGATAAGATGATATTCTAGCTACAGTTAGAGGTAGAGTGTAATGACATTATTATATGTTGATATTGTGATTTATGTTGTTGATGACATGATGCATGAGTATGGTAGTTGAAGAAGTTTTGTAAGGATCATTTATTGTATGGTGCTCTGGACTAGGTCTTATTAGGTTATTTTGCATTGCACAGTTGTACCTACATGTTATTGGTTTTGAAGAAGATTCACTTTGGGTGAACCTATGATAACATATATGAGTGTGTGTTGCATGGACATTATTAGTACGAACGAATTTATGTATTGATAATTCTTACTTATTATGTGTTTGGAATGAATTGATGTGTACTCAAATGTATCAATGATGATTTATATAGTGTTTTAATATTATGATGCTATGTTGAATGTGGAGGGTTTGAGTGAGGTAACTTAGCATTATTCGAAATGTATTTTTCGAAAAGTGTCGTATAGTATTATGTTATAATGATTGCTTATGTTTAAGGAGAATGTAAGTGTGCTTGTCTCTATTATAATTCTTGTGGATTGATGTTAATTTTTTACTTGCAATATACTTGCCTTTATTGATTCCTTGTTTCCATAAGTAAGGACAATCATATATTATGTCTAGGGATGTTCACGATTTAGGTTGGTTCTGTTTTCGGAGAAAATAAAAATTGAACCAATTAATTTTAATTGCGTTGGGTTAGTTTGGTTTTTTGAAATTTTTTTTCTTGACCCGAACCAATGATAATTGAGTTCGTTTAGTTTAGTTTCATTGAAAACTGATAAAAAATTAAAAGATTAATTTTTTTATTAAATTGTAAAAAAAATAATTTTATACCTAAAACTAATTAAATTCATTAGTCTACTAAATTTATGATTTTATAAAAAAATATTAAGTGTTTCATATATACTAAATTAGTCAAATTAAACTATTAAAACAACATAACACAATACAAACAACAAATTATATAAATTTAAAGTATAAAATAAATTTACTAACTTAAAAATATAAAATAGGGTCAGATAAGAGTTTTGAAATACGAAATCTTAAACAAAACAGGTTACTAAATTTACTAACTTAAACATATAAAATAAATATATAATAATAATATAACATATATACTTTTGGGTTGATTCGCGTTGGAGGTTTTGAAATGCGAAAACCGTGAACCGAACCAAAAACAGTCAATTCTAATCAATTTGGGTCCAACCCAAATTTAATCAAGTGAAAAAATCAAATCAGTCTAATTTGTTCGATTTGATTTATCAGATTGATCCGAATTTATGAATACCTCATTCATGCCTTAAGGTTTTGACATGTATAATGTAACTTAGTTTCAACAAATATGAATGCATGTGGAATCTGCTGCAGAATTTGAGAGAATTTATTTTCATGCTTGACTATTATTATGCTTAATTACAGGTAGAATTGTCCAAACTCAAATCTAGATGGTGATCTGCAAATTATTAATTATACATTTACTTGATTAATTTTTTGTAGTGAATGTGAATAGTAAAGTAAAATACAAGCAATTTGATTAGAAGATTAATGAATACATAAAGCTCATAGGTTAATTATATATAGGGTAAATTATAATTGGTGATCCTAATTTTAGTTCTTATTAGCTTTTTGTTTCCTTTTAAATTTTTGTTTTAGTTTTGCCCTCCAAATTTAAAAAATGTTACAAATTGTCCTTTATAATGTACAATAAGTCATACCACTTTATAATGTACAATAAGTCATACCATACACCAAGTGTTAAGTTTGATTTTCTTTTGCAATTTAAATTTACTTAAGTTTTAATTAATGTTAGTTTCAAAATTAATTAAAACATAAATGTAAATATACAATAGGATTAAAACTAAAAGTTAACATTAAAAACTATTGCAATTCAAATCTACTTAACCTTTAATTTGTGTTAGTTTCAAAATAATTAAAACATAAATGTAATAGGATTAATTATTTATTAATTATTTATATATTTATTAATTATTTATTAAAAATAAATTCCTAGGGATTATAAATTAAAATTATTAAAAATTAAAACTAAGAACTAAAATTATTTAAATTTTAATTCTTAATTTTAATTTCTATTTTAATTTTAATTTTAGTTCTTAGTTTTATTTAAATTAAAACTTAAATTAGAAGTTAAATTAAATAAATTATTTTAATTCTTAATTTAAATTAATTTTTAATTTTTAATTTAAATTAACTTAGTAAATAAAATAGAAATAGAAATTAAAATTAAGAATTAAAATTTAAATTAAAAGTTAGATTAAAATGTAAATAGAAGTTAAATTTAAATTAAGAATAACATTATTAAAAAAATTTAATTTAAATTTTCATTCTTAATTTTAATTTCTATTTTATTTTTAATTTTAGTTCTTAGTTTTATATTTTAATAATTTTAATTAATATTTTTAATTAGTTTTAATTTTTAATTTATAATTCCTAGGAATTTATTATTAATAAATAATTAATAAATATATAAATTAAATTTTTAGTTTTTAATTAATACTTTTAATTTTAATCCTACTATTGTATATTTAAATTTATGTTTAATTAATTTTAAAACTAACATTAATTAAAAGTTAAGTAGATTTGAATTGCAAAACAAAATTAAACTTGATACTTGGTGTAGTGGTATGAGTTATTTTGTATTATGAAGAGGTTGAAGGTTTAAACTATGTTAGGATCTTTTTCTTTCTATATTTAAAATTGACACGTGAACGGTCTTATTTTGACGGATGGGCAATTTGTTAATATTTTTTAAACTTAGAAGTAAAACCGAAGCAAAAGCAAAAATTTAAAGAGGACAAAAAGTTAACAAAAACTAAAATGGGACACACAAATTATAATTTAGCCTTATATATAATCAATTATGCATAAATATATATTTACGGTGAATGAAAGTTAACTGCTATAGAATAGTAATTAATTAATTAATTAATATAATAATGAAACATGATGATTGACAATATTCTGGATTTGAATGTGAAGAAAGAAAAAAAAATGTCAGAGTCAACCATAAATTTTTCTATTAATTTTATATCCTTAGTTATAGTAGAAAAATCAAATGAAGAAAGACTGTCAAAGTGTGTTCTGGATTATTTTTCTTACCATTACTTTTGGTCTTTCAAATGGAAAAATCTTCCTTTTACGATCTCTTAATATTTAATATTTTCCTATGCAAACGTATAAATGATTAATTATACTGTGTTTTTATTTTCTTAATTTGTGACATTTTTTCTATTATATATTTTTAAACTACGACGCTGTGTATTTCAATTTTAAATTCAATTTTATTTTTTTTTAAATTGTAGTTAGTCATTAATGAATTAACATTGACTACTAAATATCAACAATGTTGACGAATATGTCATAGAAATTTAATGCTTAACAAACCCATATTAATGCATATACACCAACTTTCTAGTAATTCTATACATTTTACAATTTATTTTACACATAAATAAGTTCAACCTCTTTTCATAAGAATTTTATTCATATATCTATTTGCAAAAATTTCCTCTCTTTTTTTTTTTTGTTTGTCTTTGATAGAAATCAAATAGGGGTAAAAAATTTGCAACAACTTACGCAAACTTCTATTTAAAATCCTTTTTGTAGTTGCAATTTTTTTTTCCTCATAGATGCATTTTTTATTTGAATTTTCAAACTTTAAATAAAACATTTTTTTTCTATTTCTTCCTACCCACCTCAATATCTTAATATTTTATTTTGCATTTATTCTATGATTTTAATTTTAAGTAATTAAGTTTAATATGTTAACACAAAAATAAACTCAATAGATAATGACATAATTCTGCCACCTTTGTTAATAACAAGCAACTCAACTTCATACTATCTAAATAACCAAAAGCATAATTGAACTGTATATTCAACAACAAAATTTTCCCTTTACCCTATGAAGTAGTGCTCTTTCATATATTAAAATAGTATATAAACTATTACCAAATATAAATATTGGATAAATCATTATCAAATTTTAAAAATGACAAAAAATGTGCAAACAATTTTTTTTTGTTACATCCTATATCTTTATTCTTATGGAAAGCCATTAAGGAATAACTAGTGTGTACCACTCTACTGGATAAAAGAAAAGCAACAAAAAAAAAAGAAAATAATCACCTATACCTGATAAATCTAAATAAGCATCCCAAATTGTGTTACAAAAATAGTAAAATATCTTTTTAGATCAATTAAAGTATTTATTTTAAAAATATATATTGAAAAATATTTAAAAAATAAATTAAAGCATAGCCCCTTTTGGGGCATTAAAAAGTATTTTATTTTTCACAATTAGAAAGTTCATTTCATGCATTTTAAAGCATGCATTATCAAGGAAAGTTCATTTCATGCATTAAAAAGTATTTTAAAGCATAGCACCTTTTGGGGCATTAAATAGGGGCTGAATTTTTCCTTTTGTGATATGAATGAAAAAATAATGATTTTTTGTTTTTTTAACGTTTTATTAATTTAGGAATTCATGTAACATGCAATTAATCCTATGTGATAATTGCGTGATAATGAAGTATTTAATTTTTCTTTTAGAAGTTATGATTTTAAACAACCACCTAGTTCTATAAATAGGGAATGAATTGTACTCAAAGGAGGAGAATTGAATTAGTGAAATTATAATTAGGTTTTACCCTTTTTTGAGAGATGAATTTCTCTTTAAAACTTATCAAGAATTTTTCCTTGTGGTGTTCTACTAGACTTATCAAGGGTAAATCACTATCCTTGTGGCGTCATATGACTTATCTTCCATCCTTGGAAGTGGCGTCATCTATCCCTTCGTTAAACTATTTTCATCTTTTCCATTTTCTTGTTTACCAAATTCTCATTGTTTTGTTAACTTATTACCTTTCAACCTAGATAGATCCACAAAACGAATTCATCCCCTCTGGATTTCTATCAGTTGGTATCAGAACTTCGGCTCTAGGTTTGGAATTATGGTGGATATTTTTTATACAAGGTGTTTAATCGAAGGTCATTTGTGTTTATTTGCAGTTGATGGAGGAAGTTGTAACAACGTCGTGAGCAAAAGATTGGTGAATAAACTCAACTTATCAACGAGTCTTCATCCTAGACAAACTAAGTTTAAATTCACTATTGGAAAATTCGTGGATGAAGTGACATGCAATATTGCTCTCATGGACTCATGTCATTTTCTTTTAGGGAGATCTTGGCTGAAGGATAAAAAGATTAATCCTGAAAAATTTTCAGTTTCTTTGGTGCATGAAGTACGCAAGCTTAATTTGAAATTTCTGGCACCAAGCCAAGTTTGTGATGATGAACTTAAGTTGAAGGAGAAAATAGAAAGAGAGAGAGAAGAAAAGAGAAAAATAGAAAAAGAAAAGAGTGAAGAAGAAGAGAGAGAAAAGGAAAGAGAAAGACAGAAAAAGAACTATAAAATTTTAAGTGCTATTGATGTTTCTTCTTCTTTTGATATTATAAATGCACAGGATCATAAGTATACAACCCACAAATGGTCATGGTAAGGAAGAAAAATATTGATATCACTCATAGAGCGTCATTGTACATCGAGTCCATTGTTGACATTCAAACTCATGAGAAAAATTTTCAAGTCTAGGTTTGGGCACCAAAAAGGAGAATTTCTTTGATGCATGATTTTTTACAAGTTATATCTGATCCTGTAGGTTGTTTTGTTCGTTATAAGTGAATAAAATTTGTAGGAAAATAAAGTCATAGATTTGAGGACAAATCTTTTTAAAGAATGAGGGAATGATATGAATGCAAAAAACAATGACTTTTCTTTTTTCGTAACGTTTCATTAATTTAGGAATTAATGTAACATGCAATTAATCATATGTGATAATTGCTTGATAATGAAGTATTTAATTTTTCTTTTAGAAGTTATGATTTTGAACAGCCACCTAGTTCTATAAATAGGGGCTGAATTGTACTCAAAGGAGGAGAATTGAATTAGTGAAATTATGATTGGGTTTTACCCTTTTGTGAGAGATGAATTTCTCTTTAGAACTTATCAAAGAATTTTTCCTTGTGGCGTTCTACTAGACTTATTAAGGGTAAATAATGGCGTCATATGACTTATCTTCCATCCTTAGAAGTGGCGTTATCTATTCCTTCGCTAAACCATCTTCATCCTTTCCATTTTCTTATTTACTCAATTCTCATTGTTTTGTTAACTTATTACCTTCCAACCTAGATAGATCCGCAAAACGAATCCAACCCCTCTGAATTTCTATCACCTTTTGGGGCATTAAAAAGTATTTTATTTTTCACAATTAGAAAGTTCATTTCATGATCACATCAAATTAAAATTTCTTTGACAACTAGAAAAATTATCAAATTATATAAAGTATATATAGAAAAATTTTAATTATTACATATGTGAATACCCAACTTTTGCCCGGATTTAATTTATTTATTTTTATTGTCTTTTCTTTATTTATTTAACAAAAAATTTTAAAGAATTTTTTTTAAGTTTTCATAAAAAAAAATCAATACATTCAGTAAATAAAAAATATATAGAAAATAAATGTAAAATAAAACAGAAAAAAGAAGAAGATAATGAAGATATGTGACTTCAAGAAGATAAATCACAAACTGTTTTGGGTATGGTCCAAAAGCTTCTTTCAATGGGTTCCTCAAATCCATCCGTTTCTGTTCCAACTCCACAACTTTACCAGGAGACAATACAGATTCTCCAACCACCAACATTCATTAGATTGAGTCTACCTAACGAATCCGGTCAACTGAACCGAATCAATTAGTTTAGTTTGATTTTTTCACTTCATCAGTCTGGACCCGATCCAAACCGACTAGAACGATCATGTCATTTCACAGTTTTCACATTTCAAAATCTTGACCCAATCCAAAAATATATATATTATATTATTATTATATATTTATTTATTTTATATTTTTAAGTTAGTAAATTTAGTAACTTATTTTGTTTAGGGTTTTGCATTTCAAAATCTTGACCAACCCTATTTTATATTTTTAATTTAATAAATTTATTTTATACTTTAAATTTATACAATTTTTTATTGAGTTTAATCGGTATACACTGTAAGTGTAAAGATTTTTACACTGAAAGTCAATCACAACCCTTCATTCATGGTAGATTTGTTAACTTTACTTATTATTACTTTAAAAGTCACATAAATGAAAAGTCAGGATTGAATGTTAGTGTAAAAATCCTTTACACTGACAGTGTATACCAATTAAACTCTTTTTTATTTGTATTGTATTGTGTTGTCTTAATAGTTTAATTTGACTAATTTATTATAAATGAAGCACTTAATATTTTTTTGTAAAATTATGAATTTAGTAGACTAATAAATTTGGTTAGTTTCAGGTATAAAATTATTTGTTTATGATTTAATGAAAAAAGATTGATTTTTTTATCGATTTTCCTTGAAATTAAACTAAACCAACCCAATTATCATTGGTTTGGATCAAGGAAAAATTTTCCAAAAAATCAAACCAACTCAACCTAATTAAAATTAATTGGTTCAGATTTCATTTTTTTTCAAAACCAAATCAACCCGAACCGGAAAAACCCCTAACCATAAAGTAAAAAGAAAATCAGAAATTTGTTTGATAAATCAAAAATCGGTTTTTGAATTGATAAATAAAATGAGAGTGAGTATAAGACAGAGAGAAAAATAGGAAGAAAGACACACATCAATTCCAATTTCATTTTTTTAGGAGGGAAAAACTCATATAAACCCAATACCCTTTCCTTAAGGTAATAACTTGCTGAATCCACCTTCTCTCCTTACCAACAAAGTAAAAAACCCATTTCTCTCTTCAATTTGCTTTTCCACCTTTATGTTTCCTTGCTGCCTTTGCTGTTCATTTATCTCTCCTTTCTCTATGCACCATACTCTCTTTGTGTGCAAAATGCCTTTTGGTTAAGTAAATCTTTAACTAGATATATTTGTAAAGTTACTTAAAAAATTAATGAATTATTTGAAACAATTTTCTCATTAGAGCAATCTTACGTGACAATTCAAGTTGTCTAAAAAATAGATTAGTTACTTTACCAAGTAACGGTTACTTATGATTAAAAAAAATTTATCAAATCTGTACAAATTAATAACAATATACAACTAGAAAAAATTTAAAAATTGTGATTTTTTTAATTGTTTATAATTTCTTTCATTCCACTAAAATTTAATATGAGTTGTTTATCAAATCTCTCTCTGTTTGTATTGACAATATTGATAGATCATATAATTAGGATAATAACATTACTATATTTTAAAATAGCAAAATAAATGGTTGGATTTTCAGTAAGGAAACTGGTAATTTTGAAAAGGAGATTAATATAGTTTAGAAACATGAATATTTAATCAATTAATTATCAAGGAGAAAAAGAAAATTTAATTACATATAACATGTTTTTACTTTTCAAAATTTCAAGAATACAAATTGTGATAATTTAATATACTTAAATTTCTCTCTTGATTAAATCTAATATGGATTTTACATACCTTATAATAAGATGTATAATAATTATTAAAATAATTAATCTTTAAATATGACAAATCTAAATCTTTATTAAACAAAGAATTCATTAGATATTACGTTTATTTAATTCTAAAAATTTAAGAGCACATGCAAACATTATTTAAATATTCTATTATTAGTTCTTAATTTAACAAAGCAAACATTCAATAATAAAATATGGTTATTAGAGAACAAATTATTTAGATGTGACATTTTTTAATCCTAAAATTTTAAAATATAAGTCATGTGACGCCTTGATGTCTCTAATTAACATTTTAATTGAAATTAAATTACTACAAAATAATATATTAATCAAAATTTATCATTATAAAAATAAAAATATTATATAATTAGTTCATAATTTAATAAAAATGTCATTAGAAAGAGTGAATAAGATGTGACATCTTTTAATTTTAAGGTTTTAAAACACAATTTTATATTTGGAAAGATAACAATAAAATAAATAAATATTGAATTGTTAATTATCTACTTTTATAATACATTATTATTATTATTATTATTATTATTATTATTATGATTATTATTATTATTATTATTATTATTTTATAATTTCTTTGTAAAAGTATTTGGAAATACACTTTGAGAATATACTTGTTTATTTTAATTATTATTTTATAAGAAATTGTATAATTTCTTCTAATTCTTCTTAAAAATATGTGTTTATTTAAAATATATACCAATTGAAGATCTGTACGTAATTTGAAATCTCTTTATCTTTTGTGTTAAAATGATAATGATTATCATTTCAGTTTTTGTGCATATTTAGTGATAAAAAAATTTGTGGTTTAAAATAGTTCTAGTAATTCATGAGAAAAGTTTCAAAGTAAAACAATTTAATTGCACTTGGGTGTGTAAATTTATAGTCCAAAAATGCTTTATGATACAAAATAGTTTCTTATATAAGTTTATAGTCGTTAAAGATATTTTAAATTAAGTATACTGACCTTCTTTTAAATTATTATAGGAACATGATTTCTGGTTAATATAATTAAGTTTAATTAAAATTTAAGAATACTAAAAAGATCAAGTGTAATAAAATGATCTTGGTTTTATAAATTTTTATAACTATACAAAAGTTGACTTTATATTAGTCTCATGAAATTAATTTATATTTAATGATGATTTCAGCCTTTTGTTGATAAGAACATGTACATACGAGTGATTAATTCATGATAGGATTAGCTCTCAAGGTATTGAAAATTATGGATACTTGGAACGTTGATGTATTTTGGTTTATCAGATGAGATGACTTGATTGTTGAGATGACATAGATAATAAATTGATTGTTGAAAATTATTTATAAAGCATATTCCAAAATATGTAAATTATGATAATATATTTATTGTCAAACAGATAGCACTTTTCAATAAATTTGATTACAATAAATTTTATATATATATATATATATATATATATATATATATATTATTCTTTTTCTCTTAAAATATGAATAGTAAAAATAATATAAATTAACAAAAATTAACCTAAAATATTATATATATAAAATTTTATTCATATTCAAACATATATTTATATAAGTAAAAATATTCTAAAACTAGTAAAGCTAAATAGTAATAAACAACTAAAATGTTTTAACAAATTTGTTATGTATTGAAGAGGGAGGTTGGACATAAACAATAATCATCTAAACTATATCATTTGTATATGACTAAACAAAATAGGGGAGATTTTTTTAAATGTAAAATAGAAATTCGTATGATGATGATGTAACACTATATAGAAATTGTGACCCCAAATAAATATAATATACGTAAATAAAAGTCTATTAATTGAGAAAAAGTTTACAAACATCCTCCCAATAAAACATCATCTCTAATCAAAATTAAAGTGAACAATTCCAAAGTGAAGAAAAAAAAAGTCAACTTAAAAGGAAGAAGATAACTAGAGATATAAGTAAAACAAAAAAAATGATTCAACATTCTAATATGGTCACAAAGTCCCAATGACACTTCCGTTAGAGCAAAAAATCCCATAGCATTCAGCCCCAAGCAACACACACACAAACAGGGAGTGATATATTTACTCATACATATTTAAGCAGTATAGATAAGGAATACTTTCATCACAGTATATCACTAAACTGCTCAAACTATATTAAACTCAAGTCATGTCAATGATGTTAATGCAATGCAACTCATATATGCTCTCTCTTAGGTACATGCCCAAAGCGGTCCTCTTCTACATCAATAACAGGTATGTACAACTATCTCCCATAGGTCTAGTGAATCATCTTCTACGCCAGTACACGTAGGTACAACCGTGCAATGCAACACAACCTAAGAAAACTTGCTATAGAACGTCACACAATGAGCGATCCTTACAAGCTTTTTAGATTGCGATATTCATGCATCATGTCATATAATAACATATCATCACAATCTACCCCCAACCGCAGTTGGGATGACATCTCGTCAGGCACATCCTGACCATTATCATCAACACAACATACATCTACTTATCATTCACATCATTTTCATATAATGAGATAACTTCCCAATTCATACACCCCCTCACTTATAATCATTCACTCAACCACCACCAGTAGAATTTATAAGGTATATCACTAGATATCACACCACCACAATCTAAATTATCACAATTCACATAACATTTATTCCTATCTTACCATTTTGTTACATTATGTAGTCTACATGCCATATCTGTAATTATGCTAATGGTATATGAATGATATAATTTTTTTGTAAAATTTAATACAATTACCGAAATTTTTTATGTTGAAGTCGAAACTTGATTTTATCGACCACTATTTTTTTAATTTACAAACTCGTAGCCACTAAACCCAATTCTGGTAGCTAGACCTTTACTAACTATTTTGTTCATAACTTGAGTTATATATATCCTTTTAAAGTAATTCTAATTCTGTTGGAAAGCTAAGATCGAGGGATAAAAATTTTGTGAAGAACAAACCTAATAAAGTCATCTAGGTTACCTGAAAAGGATCACAACACACGAAATCTGTTTTACGCACTGGATGAGAGACTCAACTTCCAACCCACATAAATTAGTTTATTCTTAACATATTTGCAGAATTCTTGAGTCTAAATTATAGCCCCAAATATCTAGTTTCTAAGACAAGAAACTAAAATCTATTTGGTTAACTACATAGAAATATATGACAAAAACTCTAAGGTATGTTCATACGAAAATTTTCAGATAGAAAAAATTCAACTTAAAGTCCTCACAATATAATTCTAACTTTAAACTCTCAAACATTTTACTTCTCTCTCTATAATTATTAATTATCATCACCCTCTACAATTTCAGTGATAATTATCAATATTATCAATGGAAGGAACCCTTAACACCTCACACTTAATCCATTTTGCACAGAGCAATTCAAATCACACCAATAGTTTTTACACATGGTAATTCAATTTACACCCATCCTTCTTATGCAGAGTAGTTAAAATCACACCCAATCGTTTTGATACAACACAATTAAAAACACATTCAATCATTCTTATACAGAGCAATTCAAATTATACTCAACCATTTTCATGTAGAGCAATTCAAATTATAACCAATCGTTTTTATGAGTCTCCTAGTAATCACATTAATCAATTAATCATATGATTAAAGTTATTAATCCTTAATCATTTATAAAGTTGATTCATATAACTAGTGAATAAATCAATTGCATAAAACTTCATCCCTATGGAGGTTTAGGGTTCGCCTCCATTACCCTATTTCTTATATATGTCTATGTATAAGTCAATCTCACTCCCCTTTACCTCGAAAAGATAAAGAACATAGAAAGTAGGAATGATCCAATCCTTAGTGAAGATCCTTGTTGTTCTCTGAATTCCCCTATGTAGTGATCTCCTCTGTTTTTTCACTTAGTTAAGGTTTTTAGCAAATTAGCGAAAAATTCCCCCAAAACCCCTCTCCTTACTCTTCTAATTACTAATCCTCATAATCAGACATTTAATGTATTGCGAATGAGGTAGAAGTTTGTAGTTGAACACATTTAATGTACTCAATGTAAAAATAGATAATATTAACTAGTCTCATTTTAAGGTTAAATTAGAAATTTTTTCTAAAATTTCAGGCTGTTACAAAAATGGATGGATTGAACACTAAGAGCACATCCATAAACATGATGTGTTGAGATTTTTTATTAAGGATTAGTGTCAAGACTACGAGGTAATTTGTCCAAAATTGAATCCTAAGTCCAATGCTTTTTAGTCCTTAAAATTCAAATCTATGTTTTTTAGTATCTAATTCACTTTTAGTTCTTTTTCTCCAATTAACACCGTTCAAAAATTGTTGAGAGGGGGCATGTTTTTTTACTCGTGAATCATTTTCCTCCTCAATCCTAACCCTCTCAATTTTCAAATTTACATCTGGCACAACAAAATACATGGAAACTTATAAACAAACAACCTTAATACAAAAAATAAAATAAAATTCAGGGACTAAAAAATATTTTTGAATTTCAAGGACCAAAAGTAGTTTTCAGTAAAACTTTAAGGATAAAAAACTTATTTAAACCTAATTTTAAATACATGTTTGTAGTATAAAAATCTTGACTCATAAGATGACAATGGAAAAATTGGCCCCCTTTTGATCTTTTCATATATTAATAAAGAGATATGTCAATTGCATGCACTAGGTCATTATCTCAATCATCAACACTTTTATGACACTCCAAATATTGAAAAGGATGATGAAGTGATGAGTGGGTTGCATCTTGAAAGGTTATCTACAACTCAAGAGTAGGAAGATGCAACAAAGTCTCAACTGCTAGTTTATAGGAGAGATGTAACCAAATGGGTTTTCCCGTGGCAATGAGACAAATATCTAAATTGTATCGTGGTATGAGAATCTTATATCAAATGTTGAATAGTAGTGTTTGTTTTGATACTGTGTTTTATATTTTACTTAGTTACTATATAAATGACTAAATATTTGTGAAGCTAAATGATAGAAGAATTTTGGATCATCTGTTCCCAATTTACAAAAGATTGTCAATAAAGTGTTAATTGACATTAGCTCATCCGAATGTGAAAAGAATTGAAGCATTTTTTAGTATGTAAGTAATTTATCAAATTAATATATATATTAAAGAATTTAATAAGAAAGTGACAATGACAATTTTTTTAATATATAAGTTCACTCTAAGAAGAGAAGTAGACTTGAACATAAAAAATTGTAAGATTTAGTCTATATCAAATATAACCAAACACTCAATGAGTGTTTTGATTGTAAAAATGTAAGAGATTCTCTTATCTTATAACCAAACACTAAACCAACCTTATAAATTCTTGTAAAGTGATTAATAAAATAAAATACAAACACTTCAGTTAGAAAATTAGTGAATACATATAGCTCGTAGCCTAATTATTATTAGGGCATATATGCTTCAAAAGTATCAACGACCCTACCACCAATCTATTTCTTCTACTGTATGTTGCAGATTGCTACAAAATAAAACAGAATTGAATGTTAATTTGTGCTCAACTTTTATTGGCTTATCCACTACATCCTCTTCATCTTTCTTAACCTTTCCTTATCTCTAATGTGTCAATTTCTTTATAGTATTCTAGATTTGAATGCGAAGAGAAAAAAAAACAAAATCAACCATAACTTCTTTTATTAATTTTAAATAAATGATTGTAGTACAAAAATCTACACCCACAAAGTGACAATGAAAAATTTGACCAGAATATTGTCTTAGTCAACCTCTGTACATGGAAAAAATTATTAATACAAAATGATTGTAGAAGTTTCCTCTCTGTTTTCTTTGATTTGTCATCACTTTTCGACATTTCATTGAAAAAGTCTTAATATTTAATCATTATGCATGTAAACATAAAAATATTAATTATACTTTCTGCTTCTTTATTTTTTTTCAATTTTTTATCTTCTATTTTTAAACTATGATATTGTGTCTTTAAATTTTATAAATATTGAATATGTATTTAATTATTAGTGATGTCGTCTGTTAGATGTAAGTAATTTAATGATGTGATAAACTTTAATGTTAAGATTGAAAGGTGATTGGATGAGAAAAAATAATTGCAATTAATTAAATCACCTTTGAATAATAGAATTAGATGTAACATTCCAAAATATTTATACAAATCATATTAATAATATTCAATTATTTAATTCCCTCTACTTACACGTTATAATCCAAATAAAAAATATAAAATTTCATCACAATATTTGAGCATACAACACAAAAATTTCAAAATTCAAAATGATATATACAAAGTATATACAATAATAACTCGCCTACTGGCACTATGTCGCCCAGTGAGACCCAGGGTAGCTCCTTCTGTGACAGTCGTCGCCCAACGAGGACAAGACCTTGTATTAGACTGTCTTAGTAATAAGGACTTCGCTCAGTGAGACCTCTCGCTCGGTGCAAATCTCTCAATCAACTAACCTGAGACAACTTTGTGATGGGCGAAACTTCTCCTTGGGCACAAAGCTGCAATTTAATCCCAACAGAGGTTAAAGTTTGTTGGACACCTACCACCTAACGAGATTCTGCAAATAGCTATCTATACCAGCAGACACTTCATATCACTTACTCAGTTCATGACATATCATTTACACAAAACATTTTAGGTCATTTTCCCCACCAAAACATAATTCATACAATGCAGATATATATCCTGTCAATTCTCCATTAATACTTAACTATTACACAACTCGTATATATAATATGACTCTAGCCATTCAAACTAGTCATTCTTTGTAAATTCTAAGCATACTTAGAACACTCGTGCTAGTTTCAGTCACTTCAAACATTTAGCATCCTGAAAAGTCAAACTTACATACATACATTTAGCAGCCTAAAAAGCCAAACTTAGAACACCCATACTAAAATATTTTATTGATGTTTTTTTTCCTAAAAATTTTATCATATTTTTAAGTTAAAAGAAACATAATTCATATATGCGGGCTAATTTGTTGATAATTTTGTGTGAACAACACCAACCCACTTATGCTACACCTCTTCACCAAATGCATTTAACACCCACAGCGTTGTCCTTGTATTACACAATTATGTTATTCTTGATAACTAAAAAATACATACTAAAGATATAAGCATAAGGAGAACTCTTACAAGAGACATCTTTGATAAAAGTTATATAACATACACAACTATATAACACACACAACCAGGAAAGAACACTCTGTCACACAATTCTACTAATAACCTAAGTTTCAAGATCTATTGCAATGTAGGTCTACTAAAAAGAGAATCAAAAGAAAAAGATAGAAACTAGAGAATAATAAACATAAAAAGAATAAACATGACTCTAACACAAAACACTTTTTTTTTTTTATAATGACACGAGAAATGAAATATTAAGTGTTTGTTTGACAAAATTATTTTCAGTATTTTAATATTTAAAAACTAAAAAACTTATTTTAGTATTTAAAAATCTAAATTTGTTTAATTAGTGTTTATTTAAAATAGTTTTCAAAAATAATTTTTGTTTTTTTATTTTTAAAAGCTAAAAAACGGAAACAACTTTGAGTAGTTTTGTTTTTCATGTTTGTATTTTTGTTTTGAAAACCTAAAATATAAGGAGAATAAGTTGTTTTTTGTTTTTCATTAATAGTATTTTTTTAAACATCAATAAGTTTTTTTATTTTCACGCTTCTAAAACAGTTTTTAAAAACACTTTTTAAACAATTTTTTCTTCTTCTTTCAAAAAATATTTTTTGGAACCTATTTTATAAAACTCTTCTCAAAAACTAAAAAAAAAATCAAATCAATCAACCCCTAAATTTTATCTTTCAATTTTTTTATCTTCATAACAGATTCTACAATTATGTGATTTTTTTTGCCACAAAGGTGTGTAACGAAAATAACTCAAAATAAAACAAAAATTAATAGACAACTAAGATATAAAAGCAAAAGCTCATGAACCTATTTACTTTGGGCATAAAAATTTTATTCTAGAATGAGAAAAAAATTGAATTAAATAACATACTAAAGTGTGTTTATCATGTGACTTTGACACTAAGTAAGAGTGACACTTATATTTAATTTGAAGATTTAAATTCAAAACATGAAGTTGCAAAGCATATGAAACAAAATTAGAAGACACTTAATACTCACTAAGAGTGTCACTTATATTTAATTTAAAGTTCAAAGTACGTAACATTTTAAAATTTAAATACAAATATTCATATAATTATTTTTTTAAAAAAATTAAATTGTTAAAAAAATTAAAAGATTAAATTGTCATTAATTTTTAAATAAAAATATACTAAAATCTAATTTAATAATACTTTGAAAATAAAAATAAGAGAAGATAAAGAAAAAATTAATGCCATCGTAGTTTAAACAATAAAACTAATTTTTTATTAAAAGAAAAAAAATAGAAAAATCAATGTTAAACTATTTATATAAAATGTTTTTTTAAAATATGATGGACGTTCAATATCTAGAATAAACCATATGTTTACTATAGATCAAAACTAGAGGATGTTTCTTAAAACAAATAAGTATATTCAGAATATTAAAACTTCATTATGATAATAAAATTACCATGGTTGTTTAAGTCATGGAAACAAGTGTCATTTTTACTAAGTGATCTTTAAAATTATTTGATTGCATGTCTTTAGTTAAAGGATAACCATCATCAACTAAGGACAATTTTTTTAACTTTAACACTTTTTTATGGTTAAATATTTGATGTGGATGTACTTATTTCGATTACCACTTTTGTTATTTTTAACTATATATACTGCAGTAAAGTTGTATCATTGACCTAGAAATAGAAATGAAATATAGTTGAATAATTTTCAGCATTGCTTGTCATATGCATATTATATTTAAGTCTGCTTGATTAAAATATTGAAATACTACTCTCACTATTAATTTTGAAACCTTTCACATAATTGAATACATCACATCATTGTATGTCATTGGTAATGAAAAATGTATACTTGTCTTCCTACATTTTTATGAAACATTTATTATGCAAATTTTAGTATTACAAATGTGACAATTCTATACATTGATTTGATATAGTGTTAGAAACACCTCTCTCTGTACACATATTTTGTCCAAGGGTTGTTAACTTTCCTAAGATTGACTCAGCTCATGGATTTGGAGTAGGGGTTTGTGCAAATTTCATATAACAGCATATTCAAGGAAGTGAGATCATTTAAACTTCATGATGCCCTAACTGTTAGGCTAAATTAAGTGGATGTGCTTTGTTCTTATGTTTATGGATCTGTTTTAATTTATGAAGCATAGACTATTAAACTTGACTTTGAACAGAAAAATAGGAAAATATCCTATTAAATATTAAAATGAACTTATCTGGATTAATCATAGTTAGAGTACAGCATTAGCTAGAGTTTTTCCTCTAAAAAAGAAACATGATATCTATCTTTTTTAAAATACTTTAGTTAGAATTAATTAAGTTGGCTCTAATTTTAATATGCAAAACATGTAACTCTAATATTTAGATGAAAAATATATTTCAATAATAAACATATGACTGATCTATAAGGTTGGTCTGATAATAATATGGAAAGATAAAGGATAAAAATTGTTAGTTCGAATCTTTTTATTAAGAGATACATACATTAATAACTAACATTTGACTTATAAAAAATATAATAAACATAGGATAAAATGACCTACATAAGTAAAATATAAATTCAACTATTATTGGATAAATATGTCATTGAGTATTGCTTTCTACACATGTCTAAATCCTTTCACCCTAACATTCTCCTCAGTCGCTACACATTTCTCTCCTTTGACCACCCATTATATACCTCCAAACAAACTCATGACATTTTGAATTGGCCATCCAATCTCAAATGGGTTCGTTCCCAATGCAATTTTTACATTTTGAATGGATCCATTGTTGGAAATAATAGTGGATTGGTATTAATCAATTATATTTTATCATTATCTGGAAATTTAAGATATGATGATAATCATATCTTATAATATCTTTATGATTATTTGAATGGGATTATAGGAAGATTGACTCTGTGATGGGTTGAGTCAATCATAAAAAGCCCATTTGAGGGGTCTCTGCCTACCCTGGGGGATTATAAATTTGTCATCCCATTAAGCAAATTACAACAACAATACACACTCTCTAGAATAATCCCCTAGAAAGTAGGTAGTAAAACCCTCAAGAGTTCTTATTGAACTCATATCTCTACAATAATCATTCATAGGGTTTTTGTTCTTGAAGATCAAGAACTTCAATTCAATATATATGAGGTACACAGATTCTCTTTCCTCTATCTTTTTATATTTAATTCTCTATACATACTATAATCTTGTATCTATTGATTTAAGATTTCCTTTTATTTCCATCAATTGGTATCAGAGCCAAATTAGATACATATTATGGTTGTTTTCTATTAGAGAATTATGGTTGTTTTCTATTAGAAAATTAAATTTGAATTGAAGATTTTTTGTGTTATTAGTGAAATTTTATAATATAGTTCACTATTAGTTTTTTCACAAAAAAAAAATGAGGGTTTACGCTACTTGTTATTGTTAAAATAACATGTTAAAGTTTCATTCCCTTACTCTTACATGGGTAAATTATATATTGAAACTTTTTTTTAAGTGCTACCCCTTTAAAACCTAGTTTTCTTTTAAATAATTATGGGGTAAATTGTTTTTAAAATTACTTAATGGTTTTCCTTTTGTTATGTTTGACCAATATGAGTCATTTGTGTGGGCAACATAATATATTTGTGTTAACGTTTACTTTGGAAAGTATTAATGGGGTTGCATGGACTCATTTTTATACCCATATTTTTGTGATTTGGTCAAGGGAGAACTTTGTCGTTTTGATACAATCATGTATGATGATTCGTGTGTTAAATTCATTCTCAAAAGCATTGAATGTTGTTGCTAATTTTTTATATTCTTATTTTTTCAAAAATACCATATTTATTTAATATTTTTATATTATTGGTATTTTTTAGTATAAAAAAAATTTGATTAATTCAAGATTAAATTAAATTTTTTTTTACTATTATAATCTTGAATTTTTTACCTATTTTCATTGTGATAATTCTTTACCGTATTTGTATTCTCCAATTATACTGTACTCTCTTTAATATTGAATTATCATTTATAAATTCATTTTAGGTTATTTTATTAATTATGCACAATCTTAATTGTCCTTCTCTTATGAGCATAATTTTCTTTATTAATTTGCATTATTATTACTTGTCTATCATGGGTATAATAATGTGAATTTTGTATGTTGGTCATATAATATATATGATTAAAATTATGCAAATTTATTGGACAATATGCATAATTTCTTTTTTTATTTACATAATTATAATTTCACTATTTTGGATGCATTTATGTGAATTTTGTGATATAATTATTTTTTTATTGCATTGATGATAACTATAGGTGTATTGTTATTAATGTAATTTGGTGTTATACAATGTATTTTTCTTGGCTTATGTTAATGATTTTTTAATACCCTATCGGTATTAGGATTTTATTGATATAAGTTATAGTACATTGTAATTTCTTTAGGGATTCTCTTTTAACTGAACTTTTAGAATTACATAATGTTTCCCTATTTTTGTAATGTTCAGTTTATTTCCCTCATTTGATCATGTTTAGTTATATTTATATGGAACCAAAATTTACACTCTTATTTCCTTTTGTTCCATATTGACTTATAACCTTTAATTGGACATTTTTTCCTTCAAAACAAAAAAAAAATTGCATTTTTTGTGGTGCAAATTTTCTATATATATATATATATATATATATATATATATATATATATATATATTGATAAAGAAATAGTTGAATTTTATTTAGTCCTCTGGGTATTTTTTTGTTATGTCAACTTATTTTTTCTTTGTCAAGTAGAAGGATCTTGTATATTAGAATTTTAATTAATATCTTATAAAATAAATTGTCGTGATATAAGATTTTTACCTTAAATGTCCAATTAATCATACATGTGAAAAAACAAATGTTCTTGATAAAATTATTTTTTCTTATCACATTATTTGTAATCACATTGTTGGGATCTATATTAAGGATTTTATATTGGTCTCTTGTAAAATATTTTCTTGTATAACAAACTCTCTATTGATTTGCAATATTAGTATGTAATTCTTGTAAGGACAATATAGGAATCCCAAATTTTAAGAGATTAATTTCTCTATATCATATTTTATAATATTGTTAATGGTATTCTTGTAAAAGCTAGAGGCTTTATTTTGGGATATATAAATAAACCTATGTCCATTATAAATTGTGACGAGAGTTAGAGACTATTTATTATTATATCCTTAATATATGCAAGAATATGTCTCATTCTTCTGCTGCATGTAATCATGTTTTATTCTCAAGTGTGTGTAAATATTGTTTATTGTAGCACTTGATTTTTGTTTATGATTACTTGAGAACTTGCTTATGATCTCATATTCTACGTAAAATTATCAAGTGAGCCATTTTCTCACTCATGTAATTATTTTTTCAAGATCTTCATAGGGGTCAATATTTTTGTAAAGATTGATTAATATGTGGTTAATTATGAAACCATTTGTGAGAATTATTTATTCTTATGGATGAATTTGTAGGTTTCATATTCTTGTTATTTTAACCACTTCTCTCATTAATCATTCGTTATTCTACTACTTTCTAATTCCTTAAGTAGAATAATAGTGAATTTTAATTCACTTTTATTATTATCTTATAAAGTCATCATCCCACTATCACTAGAACTTTTAATACTAGTGTACCCTAATTATAATCCTAATATTTTTTTGGTATATTGAGGATTAGTGGGAGTATATATAATATTGTATTATCTCTCGAAACTTATATATTTTTTATTGTCATA
Source organism: Psophocarpus tetragonolobus (assembly GCA_037954015.1). Classification (NCBI taxonomy): domain Eukaryota; kingdom Viridiplantae; phylum Streptophyta; class Magnoliopsida; order Fabales; family Fabaceae; genus Psophocarpus; species Psophocarpus tetragonolobus. Next base: position 70,016,585 of record CM075690.1, on the reverse strand, counting down.
TAATTGTGTGCACATTTAATTATGATATGACATATTCTATAGGGCTTCTCTATTTATTTTTGTCCTATTTTTATTGAGATACATAAAATCCATTGTATCTTTGTAGACATCTTTAACTGATGTTAAGGTCATTCTGTTGGGTATTGAACATTAATCCTTTTGGCATACAATTATGCATTGTGCATCTCTTTTACCCAATTTTCATATTTTAATTGATCAAAATTTTAGAAGTATATAATTTTGTATCATGTCTCGAGACTTATCTATCTGTATTGTCATATATTCTTGTGCACATTTAATTATGATATAACATACTTTATAGGACTTGACTATTTATTTTTGTCCTATTTTAATTGAGATACATAATTCATTGTATCTTAATAGACATCTTTAATGGATGTTAAGAGCATTTTGTTGGGCATTGCACATTAATTCTTTTGGTATGCAATTAAGTATTGTGCATTTCTTTACCCAAAATTTCACATTTTGTTTGGTCAAAATTCTATAAGTATATTGTAGATGCAATACTCCTATCGAGTATGATTTTCTACTTTGTAAAAAAATGCTTATTATGATAGTACTCCTATTGAGTACAATTTTGCACTATTGAAGTACTTATGAATTTTTTTTGTTTGGACCAATTATCTAAGTGTTTGCTCAATTGATATTTTGTGGCCACAATAATCTAAGTATCATTTTATATAAACTAGGTGTCTATGTGGTTTTAGTAGGGAATTTATGGATTTCCTACTTATCTCTGGATTCTTACATAGTCACTTATTTTTGAAACTCGGATTAGTTAAATGTCAAATATTATAGAGCATTTATGTAGCCTATATGTAATTACATATGTTATTAGGCTATGATGAATAACTAGATGCATGTAAATTATGCTTTCTCACCTATATAATTTTTCGGACTCAAGTAAAAAAAAAATTATATTAATTAAACACTTTTTTATTCACTGATCAAATACTTAACTTTGGAGTTTTATAACTCATATGGTTTGGTTAAGTTTTGATGTCTTAGATTAGTGGGAGTCTAAAACTCTGTTATGAGATATGTGTGAAGTAATATCATTTTAGTAACATATCTCTTAGCATTTTTGGATGCTTGAGACCATGTAGTATCATTTTATTGAACTACATTATTCTATATACTTTATGAGAAATATTTGTTAATGTGCATGATATATATCCATATCGGATATTATTTTGTAGCTCAAATTTCTCATTGTCTAATATAAGATTTGTCTATAATTGTCATTCTAGCTTAATGATTTGTCTTTGTATTATTGATTAATACCATCCAAGTGGGAGAATGTTGGAAATAATAGTGGATTGGTATTAATCAATTATATTTTATCATTATCTGGCAATTTAAGATATGATGATAATCATATCTTATAATATCTTTATGATTATTTGAATGGGATTATAGTAAGATTGACTCTGTGATGGGTTGAGTCAATCATAAAAAGCCCATTTGAGGGGTCTCTGCCTACCCTGGGGATTATAAATTTGCCATCCCATTAAGCAAATTACAACAACAATACACACTCTCTAGAATAATCCCCTAGAAAGTAGGTAGTAAAACCCTCAAGAGTTCTTATTGAACTCATATCTCTACAATAATCATTCATAGGGTTTTTATTCTTGAAGATCAAGAACTTCAATTCAATATATATGAGGTACACAGATTCTCTTTCCTCTATCTTTTTATATTTAATTCTCTATACATACTATAATCTTGTATCTATTGATTTAAGATTTCCTTTTATTTCCATCATCCATTTCAAATTGTATTTTTTACATTTTGTAATTTGCATGTAATGTAAAAAGTTTTACACATATTCAATCATAATTCTTTAATGGTAAGTTTGTTAAATTTATGCATTAATAATTTAAAAATTATATTAATAAAAAATTATAATTTAACATTATTGGAAAATTCTTCTCGATTGTCGTGCATACTAGTTAAAACTAAAAATGTAACCTAATTTAGAAAGTTTTGGAAAATAGTAATGATGGAATAAATGCTTGTGTATGATTGCCTATAATTAGTATTTAATAGCGAACAGTTTAATATGCATAATTTTTTTTTTTCAAATTGAACATGGAACAAAATTATTTGTCAAATGTCTAGTAGCTTTTCTTTTTTTTTTAACAAATCAAATAGATATTTAATAACTTATGATAATGTTAGTATTTAATAACATACGGTTAATATTTCATCCTCTCATATTATGAGAGGTGGGTATACATAATTATCCAACATGTTTAAGCTTGACCTACAAAGTCTACATTTTACTAAAATAAATGTATTTATTTTGTGAGTTTGTTCGTGGGTCTGCATATATACATTTTTTTTTTAAATAATTAAAAAATATCTAATTTTTTTAAACTAACTAAATTCTAATATATTATATTAGAAATTATATCATTATTTATAATAATAAAAAATATTAAATATTTTTAATATTAAAAGTGTAAAATATCACAATTTACAACAAAAATATTACAAAAATAACATAAACTAATAGTTTAAATAACAATTTTCTTCCTTTTCACATAAAATAAATTATTTAGAGTAGCTTCACGTGAAAGCTGTTTTGTAACAAATAGAAGATTGATACAATTTATAAAAAAAATGTTATAATTGCACCTAAATATTAAAAAAATCTGCTTTTATAAAATAACTTATTTATTCCTTAACACATAAGGAAACAATCGTACTCCTCATTTTTTAACGAAAATTTCATGCTTTGTAAATGCAATATGAACTTTTCTTGAACTTAAATAACCTTCAAATCTCCTTCATCTTCAACACCAACTATACCTATACATCACTTCTTCACTAAATGCATCTAACACTCTTTATTCTTCCCTTACCCACCTCTATGCTCTTTTTACATAATTATGATATCCCTAATAAGTGAGTAAAATATTATTTTAATTCTTCAAATAATGTTATAAGCACAAACATTTAAACTCTGAAATAAATTTTCATGTAAATTAGTTTTTGATATTTTTACATTTGTGCAAATTAATTTTTATATAATGCTTCATATAACACTTTTAACATTTTATAAAGTAGGTTGGGTAGTGTTTTAGAATCAATTAACATTAAAATAGAAATATTAATGTTAAATTAATTTGTATATAAATATCTTTGAAGACCTAATTATTAGCACGGATAACTTTTAAGGAATAAAATATCACTTCACTCATTAATCAACCACCACTTGAAAGTTGTGAACAAGAAAATTTTGTTAATTTTTCTCTTTTAGTCTATTACTGAAAACAATAAGAGATATTAATCACTTGTATACTTGATAAATCTAAATAGGATCCGAAATTATGTTACAAAAATAGGAAAATATCTCATTAGTTCAGTTAAGGTATTTATATTAAAAAAAATTTAAAAATATTTTAAAAATAAAATTAAGCATCACTCCTCTTTGGGAGCATTAAAAAGTATTTTTTTTTCTCACAATTAGAAAACTCTTTTCAGCATGACATGAAATTAAAATTTCTTTGACAACTAGAAAAAATAAAAAATTATCTAATTATATAAAGTACATAAATAAAAATTTAAATTATTACATATATATTAACATTTGTCATATTATACTGCATAGAATTACACAATTTTGTACCAATTTTATACATTTTAAAATTTGTATTATAATAAATAATATCTACCGCCTTTTTATAAGAATTTATTTCGTATGTATTTAACATCGTATCCTATTTGCGAAACTTTTTTTTGTTAATTTTTTATGAAAATAAAATACGGCTTTTGTGTTTGTCAATTTTTTTTTTTCCTCTCGGATGCATTTTTTTATTACGTTTGATTTTCATTAATTAATTCTACATATTCCATACGTTAGACATGCCTGTGTTCAATTTTTGTCAGACAAAAAAAAAAAATTGACCTTAGAAAAAATGTTGATAACAACACAACTGCCTGTCACCCACATGATAATCTAGTCACAAAAATTTTATTCCCTGTAATGCAAAGTTAGGGTGCAAATAAATAAATATAATTTTGAAACAAAATATTAAATTAATTTATTTCATAAGCAAACTTATTGTTACATGTTGAAGAAATAAACTTTGATAAATTATCCATAATTCTAGTAGTGGTAAAAGATAATAACAAAATAAATAAATATTGAAAATACATAATAATTATTATTATTATCATTTCATAATATCCTTGTAAAAGTATTTGAAATTAGATTTTGAAAATAATATTTTTTTATTTTATTATTATTTTATAAGAAATTATATATATAATTTTATATATATATATAAATTACTCTTATACAATCAATAAAACATAAATTAAAAATAATATAAATTATTTCATATATAAAATTTTACTTGCGTTCAAACATATATATTTATATAAACAAAAATATTTTAAAACTAAAATGTTAAAGCTAAGTAGTTATAAAAAACTAAATAGCTCTAACAAATTTGTTATGTATAGAAGGAAGATGTTGGATAAACAATAATCTAAAGAGAATATTCTTTAATATAAGATGGAAGTTCTAACAAATGTGAAGGCCTAAAATGCTATTGTTGTTGATAGGATTGATTATTACATAAGTGAAGCCATCTATACACATTTTGTCTTATAAAATTTTGGTTTTAAGAATCTCAAATTCAGTGAAACCCCAATGTATGAGGAATTTGCTTATAAAATTTTGGAATTTGCAAAATTTGAGAAAATTTACCTTACCGGTCATTTCTAGGTTTACCCAAACTCAATTCCAGATTGTGATCTGCACCTACAGCTAAAGAAGATTCTGCTACCAAATAATACATTTAACTAATTAATCTTTTACGTTGTTAATGTAAACAATAAAATAAAGTACACTACAAGCACTTCTATTGGAAGATTAGCGAGTTTTATTGCTAAACAACAGCTTAAACAAGAAAAAAAAAAGAAAAAGAAAAAGGCAAAGAACAATAACTATGTCTCCCTATGAAATAGCATTCCTATGTAAATAAATATTTATGATGAGTAAGCATTCAACACTGTCAACACCAATATTCATCTACTGTGATTGGAGTAAAATAAAGGAAAACATAATTGAACTAATGTTAAGTAAAACATGCTCAACATTTCTTGGCTTATCCACTGCATCCTCATCTTTTGTTAATGTATGGATATATCCAATATGTCCATTTCTTTATCATATTCTAGATTTGAATGTGAAAAAAAAAAATAAAAAAAAGTCACCATAATTTTTCCTATTAATTTTAAGAATTTAGTTGGTATACACTTTCAGTATGTAAAGATTCTTACACTGACATTCAATCACAATCTTTCATTTATGATAAAATTCGTTGACTTTAATCATTGCGACTTTAAAAGTCACATTAATGAAAAGTTATGATTGACTACTTTGAGTGTAAAAATTTTTTACACTAACAATGTATACCAATTAAACTCTAATTTTAAAATGTTGTAGTATAAAAATATACACCATAAGATGACAATGGAAAAATTGGTCACCTTCGATGTTAACATAGTCAATCTTTGGCATTATTAATAAAACCGTTTTTTAATGTGTATTCTAGGTCACATGTTATTAATTATTAGAATCAAATTTTTAATGTACGTTTTGATTTATTTATTATTTGAGAGGGTAAAGATGGTTAAAAAATATTAAATATGTTTTTTAACACTAATTTAGTTCCCATTTTAAAATTGTCTTTTCACTTCAATCCTCCTCTAATTTTTAGTTCTATATCTTTTTTATATTATTATTGTTGCATTTTTTCATATTATTTTTTTAAAAAAAATAATAAACTCAATGCAACATATATTATTATTTGTTTCTTTATAATATTGTTATTAGCTTCAACGAAAAATAAAATATGAAATATAATAGTGTAAAAGGGATAAAATAGAACTAAAAGAATAAAATAGTTTTAATTTAAAGTCTTTAACATTATCGTTTAAATTCAAAACAACACCTAATTAAAAAAAATAATAGTAATGAGTACTATTATATTTTAAATGGATATGTGTTGCATTGACTTTATTCTTTTTTAAAAAAAATAATATGAAACAAATGTAGTAGTAGTAATATAAAAAAATATAAAAGTAAAAATTAGAAAAAGGTTGAAAGAAAAATACAAGATTAAAATTGGAAGTAAATTAGTATTAGAAAACATATTTAATACTTTTTAACTATCTTCACTCTCTCATATAATAAATACATAAAAAATTACATTAAAAATTAAATTCTAATAATTCTTAATATCTGCCCTAGGCATACATCAGAAAAACCGTTAATATGTCTCCTTTTACCACTTATTGATATTTTATAATAATTACATACGTAAACATAAAAATATTAATTATACATTGTGCTGTTTTAGTTTTTTAATTTTTCACATTTGATATTCTAATTCTAAATTATGCTACTGTGTTTTACAATTTTAAAATTGTAAAATTTGTATTTAGTGATTTGTGAGTTGATTCTTAATTGATAAGTGTTGACTGACACGTGATGGTAAGTAGTAAGTAATTTAATTATGTAACCAACTTTAATAATAAAACTAATTATAATTAATTAAATAACCTTTAAATCAAAAGATTAGAACATGTCATGCCATTAAATTATGTCATGTATTAATAAGTGTTTGTATATTAATAGTAAATATCAATTCAGTACAACTTAACTTAAATTCAACAATTTTATAATTGAGAAACACAATGGCATGATTTAAAGAAAGAGCAAAATTGGAAAATTCTAAGCAGAACTCGTGAGAAAAAAATATTATATAATTATAAAAACCTTAAAAGTGATTAAGAATAATTTAGTAAAATTATGTAAAATTTATTAATTATAAAATTCATCCAATTTCTTGGGTGAAGAGAGACTTTGCTATTCTCCCCTTTCCTCTTAAAAATTGAAACCAAATACAGTTTTTAAATTCATCTCTCTTGAATATCAGGGAGAAGACAAGATTACTTAGTTAACTTCATGAAAAGGGAAGTATATAACTTCAGGAAAAAGACAAGATAAGAACATCAAAATTATCAGCTGGACATAGAATGTTATGAGGGGAGAAAAGGAGTGGTCTACAGTTGTCTCATGGAGGAAGAGAGCAAGTAAGGTGAGGAAGGTCGAGAACCCAACATTCTTTTTCACAAATTTCCCGAACTCCTTTGGGAGGTATGTTATGTGGAAATTGTTTACAAATTGTATGTTCAAAATGGTGGCGTAAGCAGCATGGAGCAAGTGGATGAAGGCGAGGACACGTGGTGTCTCACACCGAAGAATGTTAGTGGGACTCTAGTCATGAACCTTGGCAGAAGTAGTTTGCATGTCAGAAGGCAATGGAGGTGTTAGGAGCAGTTCACATGAAATTGTCAATTCATCCAATGAAGCTTTTGAAGTTTTGGAGGAGGTACTTGGCAGGGAACGCAGGAGCTGGAGGCCCTTGATGATTCTTTCTAGGAAGGCTATGAGATGGACATGCATGATGGAAGGGGTGGTGCAATTGGAATAACTTTGTTACAGCATGCGGATGGGAGGAGGAGGGAAGGATTGGGAAGGTGATTGGGGCAGGAGTGAGAGGCATAGAGGTGGGTGTTGGAGAGAGGGGTGATAGGGAAGGAGTAGGAAGGGTGAGGGAGGTGGAGGATGATGGTTTTGTGGATGTCGATGTGGCATATCAAGCGGAGGTACCTTGTGGTGCTGGGAAGGTGGAGAAAGGAAGGAAGGTTAGTAGGGGAGGTCAAAGGGTGGTGAAGAAGAGAGGGTCTGTGAGATTGCAAGCACTTCAATTTACAAGAGGAAGAGGAATAAGGAAAGGACAGGAGCAAGTATGGGAGGAGGAAATTAAGGCAGCAAAGGATGTGGCAATAGAGGTTTGGGAAGTGGGGAAAAGATTAGGCCTTGTTTGCGGGAATGAGGGTGCAGTGGTAAGGAAGCTACAACAAATGGAGGAGAAGGATAGGCAGGAGGGGGTGGGTATTCAAAGTAATTTTATGAAGATAATTACACTAAATATTAGAGGGTTGGGAGGGAGAGTGAAAAAATGGAAGGTGAAAAGATTAATCAGCAAGCAGAAATCGGGTTTGTTATGTCTTCAAGAAACAAAGATAAAGGTGGTAGAGACTGACTTATGTGAATTTTTGTGGGGTAGCTCAGAGGTTAGGTGGGTGTACAGGCCTTCAAGACGAGCGTCAGGAGGACTATTGATAATGTGGGATCTCTTACAGTTCTAGCAGGATCAAGAGTTTGCAGGTGATTCATTTGTTGGGGTGATTGGTTAGTGGCGAGGTAGTGAGGCAGTCACGACGTTGGTGAATGTATATGCTCTCTACGATATAGACGGCAAGAAGCAATGTTGGGAAGATATTCCCCTGTGCATCGAGAACAGAGGCAAGGGTTGCTAATGTATAGCAGGAGATTTCAATTCTATCACGTGCTGAGGAAAGACGAGAGGAGGAGAGCAACCTAAGGACGAAGGAGATGGCTATCTTTAATCATTTCATTGAGGATGGCCATTTGGTGGATTTGCCTATGGGAGGGAGGAAGTTTACCTGGTTCCAGAATGATGGGAAAACCATGAACAGGTTGGATAGGTTTCTATTATCAGAAGATTTTGTTAGTAACGGAGTAAGCTAGACCAGTGGGGTTTGAAGAGAAATATGTCTAATCATTGCCTAGTTATGCTTGTTGAGAGGGAGACTGACTGGGAGCCCAAACCATTTCACATGCTGAATTATTGGTTTGAGGACAAACAATTTCAATCGTTTGTTGAGGTGGAGTGGAATAATCTCTCAGTCGAAGGAAGGAACATGTTTATATTAAAAGAGAAAATAAAAATGAAGTGGAAATTAAAAGGTTGGAATAAGGAGGTTTTTGGGGATATTGATAACAACATTGAACCAGCTTGGAAGGCGATTCTCAAATTTGATTTGAAGGAGGAAGGTAGGGTCACAAATGAAGTTGCCAAGACTGAAAAGGCGAGCCATATAGCAAATTTGCAAAAGTGGATTGGGAAGAACTACTTATTATGCAACCAAAAGTGAAGAGCTCAGTGGCTGAAGGAAGGCATCACTAATTCTAAGTTCTTTCATTGCACTTTGGCAAAGCCTAGGCAGGCAAATAGGATCTTGAGTCTGAACTTCAAAGGGGAAGAAGCGGGAGATGTGATAGCCTAAAAACCAAGGTGCACGACCATTTCTTTCACCAGTTCCAGGAGCCATTCAGGAATAAGCTAATTATGGGTGGTAGTTTTTTTAAGAAGTTGTAGGGAAAAGGTGAAGGCAAGGTTGATAAAAGAGTTTCCGAAGTCTGAAGTAGAAGAGACAGTACAGTGTTGCGACAGCTTTAAGAGTCTGGGACCTAATGGGTTAAATTTCCTGTTCTTAAAGGAGTTTTGGCACTTGGTTAAAAATGATTTTATGGGATTTTTTAGTGAGTTTCACTGTAATATTAAATTAGTGAAAGGGTCAAATTGTTCTTTCATTGTGCTCGTTCCCGAAATTCTAATCCAACATCGATTGCGGATTATTGCCCTGTCTCCCTTGTAGGGCGCATGTATAAAGTGTTGGCCAAGGTATTGGCTAAGAGATTGGCGACAGTGGTCCATCATGTCATTTCAGAATAGTAATCTACTTTCATTTGAGGATGTCAGATCCTGTATGGTGTTCTCATCGCTAATGAAATGGTGGATGATGCACGCAGAAAAGAGGGGCTATTTGTATAAAGGTTGATTTTGAGACAGCATATGACTCAGTGAGTTGGAGTTATTTATGGAGTACTATGGAAAGCATGGGGTTTGGAGGTAAATGGATAAGCTATATCAAGGAATATGTGAGTTCAGCATCAATTTCTGTCATCCTAAATGGTAGCCCTACAAAGGAGTTCAAGGATGGTAGAGGCCTCAAGCAGGAAGACCTACTCTCACCTTTTTTGTTTTTTATCACAGCTGAAGGTTTAAGTCGGTTGGTGACTACGACAGTGGGGAATGGAGGGTGGAAGCAATACATTGTAGGGAAGGAGGGTTTTGATGTATCTAATCTCCAGTTTTATGATGACACGCTATTGATGTCTCAAATGGATCGAGAATCAGTGGTGATGGTGAAGACGGTTTTACAAAATTTGGAGTTGGTCTCGGGACTTAAGGTAAACTTTCATAAGAGCCTCATTATTGGTGTAATCATTAATGAATCATGGTTAGATCAAGCAACATCTAAGCTTAATTGAAGGGTGGGATCCACCCCCTTTAAATACTTGGGGTTACCTGTGTGGGAGCTGTAACATCCTCAAATTTTAAAATACAAATATTTGAATAATCATTCAACTAAGAGAACATTAGATTGTTAAAATAACATATTAAAAGATAAAACTATAAGCATTTTTGAATAATAAGAATAGGATAATGTTTCCTTTAAAATAGAAATAAGATAAAATAAATAAAAGATTTGATATCACTTTGAATGATAAGATTTAGATAATATTTCCTTTAAAATAGAAATAAGATAAAATAATTAAAAATTTGATACCATTTTGAATTCAATCTGTAAAAATTAATCTTTTATAAAAGATAAAATATATAAAGAGGGGAAAATCAACCCTAAGTTATTATATATAGGGTTAACTAATTCCCTCAGAATATCATATACATTACTTGATTATTCTAGGGTTGACAAAGAGGAACATAGGAGCAAAAGAAAACAAATTAAAATGGTAGGGTCTCGCTTCAAGAGGTGAGTAAAATGACTTTTAAAACCCTCCATGGTATGACTTTTAAAAAGTGTGTGTGTATATATATATATATATATATATATATGTTTTTGAATCATGAAATAGTATTAGCTTACAACTTTGATTGTATAAATTTATATGGTTTATGTTGTGCTAATTGAGTGAGATATCTCCATTTGGAATGAGGATGAAATTTTATATACATCCATCTGGGATGGATGTCTAAGATACCTCCGTATAATACGGGGAAGAGTTTATAGATACCTCTATCTGGGATGGAGAAGAGATTCTGGATACCACCATGATAGCGTAGGGAAGACAATGAGACGTCATTGTATGGAATATGAGCTCATAGACCTTTTGAAGAATCTACTGAAAACCTTGGTTCTGGGAACCATAGAGTGAGAGTGAGTGATCATGAGTATCATTATTTTTTTTTCAATTGTGAGCATTGTGAGGGTGTTAATTAAAACACCATTCTCTTATCATGTTTATTAATTATTCATATTAGGAATTATTTGAAATAAATTATATTTTGTCTTTAAAAATATCTTTTATTGCGGCTACCATGGTTGTTTTTGTGGCTGAGAACAACATTATTTGTGAACTCTTTTAAAACTCGTTTTATTAACTGAGATTCCAATCTTATAAAAGTGTTGTTTTCAGAGTTAGAAGATGAGGAAGTTGTGGAGGCTAAAAAGGTGTGAAGACTTAGTCTTAGTTTAGGTTTTGTTTTATGAACATTTTGTTACTATTATTTATATTCGTTTTAGAAACGTCTACATTTGAAAATTATACTTTGTAAGGTTGATAATTTTATTTATTATTTTGAGAGTTTGTTTATTTTGAATAATTGTTTAATTATTATACTTTGGGTATTATTGTAACGACGAACGCTACAGGAGCAAATCCCTACAAGTTGGAAATGTGGAAGCCTATAGTAGAGGTTGTACGGCAGAGACTGTAAAGGTATGGGAACTCCAATATTAATCTGGCTGCATGGGTGGTTCTCATAAAGGCAGTGTTGTTAACCCTCTGACATATTTCCTTGCATTTTTTAAAGCACCTAGAGCCATTATCTAAAAATTGCATACTTTGTTCTTGAAGTTTCTATGGGGCGATAATGAGGAGAATAGGAAAGTAAGTTAGATAGATTGGGAGAAAATATGTCAGAGGAAGGAGGAGGGGGGTTTAGAGCTACGATATTTGGGGAGGTTTAACAGTACACTGATAGGGAAGTGGAAATGGCGCTTGCAGGTAGAATATGAAAGTCTCTGGGTGCAATTGTTGAAAGTCAAATACATGTGATTGGATGGGTCTTGGGATTGTAGGGGCATTAAGTGCTTCAGATGGTGGCTGGATTTGCATTTTGTAATTTTGGACGGTCCGGGGAATGTGAGTTGTGGACAAACAATCTTATCTAGCATTGGCGACGAGAGGAAAGTGGCGTTCTGGAAGGAGGTATAGGTAAGGGATCACTATCTAAAGGATGATTATTCGAGACTCTATAGTATAGCATTGAATCAAAATGCCTCAGTGAACGACACGTGGGACCCTGAAGGAGAAAACTGGAGGTGGGAATGACGTAGGGAATTATTTGTATGGGAGTTGGAACTATTAGATGTATTGTGAAGCCTAGTGGGTTTGGTAGTTCTGTCGACGGGGGAGTAGGATGGCTAGGTGTGGATGGCGGATGGTCAAAATTGTACTTTGTGTCATCAATGTATGAGGTTTTGCCATCGGAAAGAAGTCAAACTCGTGATGGGTTCTACAGTTTACTTTCGAAAAAAAAGGCCCCTCCAACGGTTCAAATGTTGGTATGGCGTTTGGATGCAAACAGTACGCCAACAAAGGACAACCTAGCAAAGTAAGGAATTATCTCCAATGGGAAGAAGTTATGTGTGGAGCAATGATGGAGTCAATGTCACATTTATTCATATCCTGTGAGGTGGTAGGCAGAGTATGGGTGTTGTGTGTGCTTGGTGGGTGGTGCGTGTAGTGTTTCCAATAACACTTTGCAATCACATGGAGAAATTTGGGAGGTTATGGCAAAGAAGAAAGCATGGTCTTTGGTATGGAATGCTGCGATTTGGCATTTGTGGAAGACTAGAAATGCTTCAGTATTTAGAGAATTAGCTCTTAAGGTGCAACAAATCATTGTTGCCACTCAAGTGAGCTCATGAGAATGGTGCAAAACAGCCAATTAAACATTGCGTACATTAGCAGAATGGATTATGAATCCAATTAACTGTATTGAATGACTCGGTCGTCTAGTTTCATAAAGAGATCACACTTAAACCATTTTTGTTTGTTTACCTTTGTATTATTCTATTTAAGCTCAACATTACTTGTGTTGTACCTATTATTTATAGAAATTTTTGGTTTATAAAAAAATATCAAAATTAAACTTTAATGAGATAAATAGATAAAAAATTTAAATTTAAAAATAATTTTAATTATGCAAAATTTTATATATGAAGAAAGATTCAATTATTCTAATTTATAACTATCAATAACTAGTAAAGTAAAAAAATTATAATTTTATTAGTCTAAAGTTTTTTTATAAAAGTGACATGTCTCTATCACACGAGTTTGATTTTTTTAAGTAGTTTAGTTATTGTAGGTTTTAAAATTTAAATACAAATATTTAAATTTGTTAATGAAATAATTGTAACTATAATTTAAAGAAAATAAAATAGATAAAATAGATATGGTGTCAAATAGATATGGTGTCAATACATAAAATATTCACTAATACATCGGTAGTTCTGTTTTAAAACACTTATTTAAAAATAATTTTTGGTAAAACACTGCCAAATTTGTAGGATTTTCAATGTATAAAATACTGTTCACGTGATACATGACAACGATGGAATAATTTTAATGATACTATTAGTAACTAGTAAACCGATCCGTTTCTCACAGATATTATAAAAATTGTTATCAAGAAAAAAAAATATTGTATCTATAACATGTAAAATAATACATAAAATATTTTTTAGCTAACAACATATGAATAATTTTTATAATATTATTGATTAGATTATATATATATATATATATATATGAGAGTTTAATTGGTATACACTCTTAGTGTAAAGATTTTTACACTGACATTCAATCATAATCCTTCATTCATGATAAGTTTGTTGATTTTACTAATTAATACTTTAAAATTCACATAAATAAAAAGTTATGATTAAACGTCAGTATAAAAATTTATATTATCAATATATATCAATTCAACTCTATATATATATATATTGAGAAGATATTCAAACTCTTTGTTTATTCATGCATGAGACATGTAAAGGAAGATATAAGACGTAAACAATAAGGATTTTAGATGGAGACATAGTGAGATCAACCATGGGAATATCCTTTTGCGTATTTTTATTGTTTCATAATAGAAGATGAATTAATTATTTGTATTTGTTCAAAAATATTGTTTAATTTCTTGTTATTCAGTGCCATTTTTAAATGCTTGTGATATCTAACATTTTTCCATTATTCATTGCGATTTTTTAGTATCCATCCAAAGACATATTATGTATTTGGTTGATGTTCAAGAATAGAGTCCAACCACTGTTCAAATTTAACGTTATTTTTAACAGGAAAAAAAAAGTGATTTTTTATTCGTAAAACAAAATATGATGGTAATTTTAAAAGAGTAATTTCCCTGTTGTATCTTTGTTGTCTATAGGCTACCCCTTCAACTCAGCAAAATTTAATGTAAAAAATAATTCTTGCAATCTACGGTTGAGAAATCGACTTTATTCACAATATTCAAACACTAAAAGTTATTTTTTGTGAAAATTTAGAGATAAAAAACTTATTTAAGCCTAAAACTTGAAACTAATCATATGGTTTAAATCAACAACTTGTTAGTAAAAAAAATTTAAAAAATGGATATTTTAAAATGAGAAGAAAAGGAAATGTTTTGTAAGCTTTGTTTACAATTTTATTAATAAGTAATTTTATTCAACTATAAAAGCCTTTTTGTAATTGTTTTAGGTAGTATTTTAAGGTGATCTTAGCCAATTTTATTGTGACATGTAGTAACAATAAGCTATTTTAAGGGTAGGTAAATGCACCCCTCAATTTAATAAAGTCATATATGTCAAAATTTTATATTTTGTACCCTAATTCTATATGTTTGAACTTCCTCTCATATTTCTATGTAAAGATAAAAAATTGTATCTTTTATTTTAATATTTATACTTTTTATTTATCTGTTTCAACCCATTATTTTTTATTACCTTTTTATGTATTTATTATTATTTTAGTTATATCTAATTTGAAAGTCTATTTGTCTTTTTTTAAATAAACATATATATATATATAATAGTTATTATTAGACTTTTTTAAAAAAATAAATTACTCTCACTAGTCTTGAATTTTAGATCCGCCACATTTCCACAACATATAAATAAAATTAAAATTATTTATATTGATTTTTCATTTGTCTTTCTAATTGATCTTGACGAATTTCTATCCATTTAGATTGATCGATGAAAAATGTGAATTTAAAAGTCAAACCTATCCTGATTGACCTATTACTTGTCTTTCTGGAATGAAATATAATTAAAAGTCAAACCTATCTAGATCAAATTTCTATAAATTTGGATTGATCAATCCACAACATTTATTTGAAGGTGCAAGGAGAAAGGGTTAGGGTTTTCATTGATAAATTGTAGTTTTGAAATAGACTCTTAAAGGATTGGTGCAAAAAGCAATGAAAGGAGTGTAGAAACCAAATGTGGAATTTTATGCATGGATTGAGTGGACTGTGAGGTAGGTGAGAATACGTTTGGTGTTGGGGAATTTCTGTTTGCACCATCATAAATTCTTCTTGCACACCTTCATATAATACTTTTGAAAATTTCAATCCAAAGTAAAAAATACACCTCTGAAATGGAATATAGGAGAAATTTATTTAGTATTTTTGTGGAATTCTGGTTATGGCCGGTTCTATTACTAAAACAATAAATTTTTCACTCTAGGTTTTAAAAAAATAATATATTTAATATTAATATTTTATTATTTTTCGGACTCATAATTTTTTGTTATTTTTCTTTACTTAAATGTAATTATTTTTTATTTTTAATTAATAAAAAATTTCTTAATGGACAATTTCAAAATTCCTTTTTTAATTATAATCTCTTATTCAAATTAATCTAATAAAATATTATTAATTTAAAAGAACTTACTTTATGTTTTAAAAAAGACTCTGGGTGTGTTCAATTTGCTATTACAGTTAGCTAAAAAGCAGAAAAATTAGCTGAAATGGTTTCAACTCCATTTGGATAACAAAAAACTAGGAGTTTCTTTAGGAGCTACTAGTTTTTAAAAAAAAAACACTACTCCAAGTAGTTTTTTCAAAAGATCTCTTATTTTCAACTGCTAGTTAAATTTCTTTTTATAAATTTACGCTTTATTAATTAATGTAATGTATCCTACTAATTTTTTCTCCTCACATAATACAACATCTCTCTTCTTCATTTCTCTCTCCTTTACTAATATAACTATAGTAATTTATAATTAAATATATAATTATAAAAAATTATAATTTAAATATGTAATTACATAAATTTATAATTTTAAAAAAATATGTAATTATAAAAATTTATAATTTAAATATATAATTATAATAATTTATAATTTAAATATGTAATCAATTTATAATATTAAAATATATTTCAGTTTTAAAATACTTTATTGCTTATCTAATGATTAATGATGTCCTCATTTGTCATTTTATAACTTTCGGATAATTGATCAACTAGTTTCACCGAATACTTACCATTAGTTTTTCAGCTTCCAACTAAGATTGCTAAACACACCTTCCATCTTAACATAAAAAAGACCATTTTAATATTTATTTCAAGTCTAATCATATGTTTGGTTGGTTTCTAATGTGCATATTTGATATTTCTATTCTATCAAGCTCATGGAATAGATAAAATGTGAAGAAGTCAAAATAGGAAAAAAGATAAAAAACCTAATTGATTAGATAAGGTTGGATAAGCTATTGATTCCGTAAAAGGGCTTCACATAGGCAAAGGCATGTTCTTGAATTTTTTAGAGAAATTAGTTTTTCTAGTTAATTTTATTATTTTCATTCTTAAAACACTTTGGATAGCATTTTTCAAATATTTATAAAATAAATTATTTAGGACCAATATTCATAATGTTAAAAGAATTAGAGATAATAAATATTTCTCAAATTCGTTCAAATAGGTAAACTTTCTAAATGATAATTTTAAAAAAAAATGAAGTTGAATGTGAAATGCAACAAAAAAGAGAGATGGTTGATTTTACGATTCACCATCTTTGATTTGGCTTGCATTTCATTCCAAAGAACATTTTTCATATCTTCATTTCTAAATAATATCTTCTATGTTTTTTTTAATATCTTCTATTCTTATTCTCTTGATAAAAAATTTAAGAATTTAATTCTTATACACTGACCGTGTAAGAGAGTTTTATACTGACGTTGAATTACAATTTTTCATTTATTTGAGTATTAATTTATACAACTTTAAAAAAAATTATGATTGAATATTAAGATAAACCTTAATTTGTTTTTCTCCAAGTTTAATGATAATTTCTCTAATTGATTTTCAATTAATCCATTACCTTATAGGACTTAATTCTTTTTTGCTACAAACTCTCTAACCTAGAGCCTCTTTTAACTTGTAACTTTTTCAGATTTTATATAAAAAAAAGAATTTAATATTAATATATTACTATAAAAGAGTTTTACAATATGCATGAGTCTTTTTCTTAAAAAATATAAGCATCAAAGTAAAATCCCGATGAAAATGTCTCACAAATTAACAGGAATAACTTTTATTGAATAAGAACTTGAGACGTTGAAACATTATGAACATAGTGTTTGCAGATTTAAAAAGATAGTAACAATCTGTTTTTTAAAATTATGTCTAAAAAATGTAATATTTCAAAAAATAATTTTTGAAAGGCGATTGTTTCAAAAATAATTTTTATTTTTTAATTAATGTATCATGTCTACCATTCTTAAAATCACAGAAAAATAACAAACAAAAAAACAAAATTAAGAAAACATCTCATTCTTAGGATTAATAGGAAAGATAATTATGATTAATACGAAAAAAGTATAACTCGTTGTGAGGAACATACCTTTTCTATTATTCACCACAAATTTCTTTAAGATACACACACACACAATAATTATAAACATATCTCTAGTCAGACTTTTTATACATATACTTTTTTTATAAAGACTTTTTCAAAGTCGTTTGTCATTAATTATCTTCTTTATCGATACATTTCTTATTTTACAATAAATTATATAAATTTTTAACGTAAATTCTTTCTATCTTATGAAAATTGAAAAACAAACACATAAATTATGAAAAATTGTGATGGTAATTATGAAAAAATAATACAGATTAAAAAAATTTAGCATAATTAATTAATTAAAAGTCATAAAATATAAAATAACTTTTCGATATTATTTTCCCTTAAATAATATTTATAAAAAAATGTGAAGAAGTTGTCTCTTACCTTAATTATTTTCCCTTAACTATTTTACAATTTTAAGGACTTACGAAAATATGACACATAAATTTTAAATTGAAAATTAAAATAATTACAATTTTAAGTTGTCTCTTACCTTAATTATTTTCCCTTAACTATTTTACAATTTTAAGGACTTATGAAAATTGAAAAATATGACACATAAATTTTAAATGAATAGGCAAAAAAAATAATTATATCAAACGATGTTGCTGAATTTAAAAATTTGTAATGATATTTATGAAAAAAATAATACACTACTAAAAATAATATACATTAATTGAATAGTAAAAAGTAATTATGTAAAATAATACACTTATTTTATAGACAATGAAAAAGAATATATACAAATTGAGTTGAGTCAAATTTAATTAAAACCCAAGATCTAAATTTTTAAAAGAATAGAATATATTACTGTTGTAACATAAAAATAAATAATAAATTATTAGTTCTAAAAGTATTAAAAATTAATTCCCATAAGTTTAAACTATTGGCTTTTTTATTTTTTATTTACCAATAAACGCAAGGTCTCAACTCAAGCATTATACATTAAACCATTAAAAATATTTTTTAATTAAAATAATAAATCTCAAGTTCAATTCACTTGTCACCCAACTTGTAACAGATTAAATTTGATCAAATTAGGTTCAATTTCACCCAATCTAAAAAAACTCAACTCAATCACTTGAATTCAATTGGATCAGATTATATCATCAAATCGCTTAATCCAATAAACACTTTAACAATAACATTATCTATAATTTCTAATCTAATATAATCTATAATTTTTATAATGTAAATAACCTCAGTGTCATTTTTATTTTAACACTTTTATTCATAATTACAATATTTTAACTTTCAACTACCCTAAAAATAACTACCAACTTTATTTATATTTTTAAATATTCAGTTACTAAAGAAATATAATTAACTTTTAATTTTACATATATTACTAAACAATGAAGTATCTTTTCTCTTAGTTACAAAAAAAAAATATAGTTTTTTCGAAAGGAATATATTGCAAAAAATAACTATAAAAAAATTTAGATCAATAGTAATAAAAAAGAACCGCTGGACACGCCATACTTGAATATACATCAGTTAGTGCAACTCACTCTACCAATTAAAAATAAAAATCCACAAGACTAAAGATCACTTACTAACTCTATAGGTCTAATCTTCTTCCTCAAAATCAGAATAATCTTCATTATCATCCTCGGAATCATTGTCACTTTCAGTGTCACTCAGAACATAGGTGGTTGGCCTGCGATTGGTCCTCAAGGGTCTAGCTCTTGCTGGTGGAGCTGCTGGTGCTGCAACCTCAACCACCTCCTCCTCCTCCATGGCACTTGGAGAAGAGTTGGAACCAGCTGAACCACCAGACAAGTCTTCACTTACACTTTCAACTTTGTCAGCACCAGCAACCCTTCCCAAAGCAGAACTGCTTTTCTTGTTGAATGGAGATGCCCTCATCTTCCTCACTTTCTTCTCTGGTGATTTGCCAGCACTGCTTTCCAGCATATCAGTTATGAGTTTTTGACCCAACAACTGAGGTTGCTTGCCACTCACGTTTCTTTTCCTTCCTGCGGGAGCAGCCTTGGTGGTATTTTTAGAACCAGGCTTTCTGCCTGGTTTCTTTTTCCCTGCTGGTTCTGGTGCAGGCTTCTTGATTTCAAAGTCGTCATCTGAGTCGTCATCGTCCTTAACTTCATTACCACTGTCTGAGTCTTCTAAGACTACAGTTTTTGAAGTCTTTTTCTTCCCAGCAGGTGCTGGAGGCTCTTCAGTTTCCATGCCTGTGGAAATTCATTTTAGTACATGTATAGTTTATCGTTTGTATGGAAGACAAATGAAACACAAAAACACTTCAGTTTTTGTTTTTGGTTTATCATGTGTATGTGACAAATGATCGCAACACAACACATTGGTTAAAATTTATTGAAAAACATAATTTTTAGGAGGTTCAACACTTTATTTAATGTTTCTATCCTTATTTTGTAAATTTCAACCAAAAGTGCAACGTCGTGCGTCAAAAAGTTTGTTATTAGTACTCCCTTTTGTCTGGATTGACAGACGAGAATTAAAAAATCGTTAATTCTTATACACAACCTTAGTACTCCTCACATGCATCTTTGAAAAACAAATATGAGAATATTGGAAGATTCAGATTCACTGTGGTCAAAATAAAACATTTACCTGTCGATTGATCGCTAGATGCTCCGAAGTTATACGCAGCTAGCCGTTCTTGAAGGGATAGAATTTCATCATCATCAGCAACCTAATACACACATATGACATTTAGTCATCAACCAAACACTTGCACCATTCAAACTATCGTTGAAAAATTGACAACCAACATACCTTCTGAGTAGTCTGAGAACTAGCTCTGCCCTTTGGTTTAGTGACTTTGGGAACAACATTCTCTGATGAAGCAAGTAGACAAAAAAAGTTATACTAGAACAAACACATAATAACACTGGTTACAAATCAGATAATACTCCTTTCCCACATATCTTTTTATGCTTTAGCGTTTTTCATTTTTTTCCACCACCACAATTAATGTGTTTTAGAATTTGAAAGTCTATTAATGTGTTTTTAATTACAAATGGTTCTAGCATTGAAAAGTAATGCAATAAACAAGGACATTTTAATCTGAATCCAACAATTTTTAGTTGCATTAGATATTGAACCTTAAACCATAACAAAAGATGGAAAGAAAGGAGTAATTCGCAATATTAACAGAATTCAGACTTACCAACTTCCATTGAAGAATTATCATTCTCGGGCTCTGCATTTTTGGTCTTCTTGGTATTCTTTCGCGGCTGCGGCGGCTTCTTAGCTACTGCTTTTGTAGGATTAGATGTCTTTCTACCTGCTTGACTTGATCTTTTTTGTTGGTCCTCAGCCTCTTTGCTATCTATTTCCTGAAATACACAACAAAATAATTAAACGATAAATCAATATTCTAATATAACATAAGATTTTTAAATTAAGTAACGTCTCCTACATCAAGTTTCTTCTCAAGTTCATCGAGATCCTTCAACCACAGAGAATTTGATGGTGTCGCCTTCAAAACCTCGAACTCACTTTCCTTTTCAGCCTTCTCTTGGAGCAGCTTCTGAACACTTTCAAGGGTCAAAGTTCCAATAGACATGGATAAGAGATACTCATAGTCACCTCGTTTTGCTTCTTCAACAGTGTTAGTTTCCTGTTCTCCATGGTTCTCCTCTTCCTGCTCTTCATCATTTGCCCCAGCAACTTGAGGTTCAACAGATTTACCTTTCCTTGGCATGGGAGTGAAACCTTTCTGCTGCAACTCCATCAACAAATCAGCTTTCTTCCTGTTGCTCACAATAATTTCTCCATTCACAACCCCTAATATAAACCTAACTTTGTTGTCCAACACCAGCAAAAGTTGTTTCAGGGTGTTTAGCATATGTTGCTGCATGCATACACAAATTGCATCAGTTCTCAGTATTTGATTTTATGAATCAAAAGACCTGCATTGTAGCAACAAACAAGTCACCTTTCTTTTCTCATAATAATCTAGTCGAAGTGGGAAGAACTCCTCGACAACTGCATATGACATCAGATAAAACAGTGAGCGTGCGAAACATTTGCTGACAAATTATTATAATATTAATATTAGTCACATGATAAAGGTTATACTTTGTTCCGGAGTGTCAAATTTCTTAATTTTCCCTTCTGCATCAAATAGATGCATGTTGCTAGTGCTTATAGTGCCAGTCAATTTAAACTTCTTAAGCAGACCCTCTTGCAAGATGCCCGCTACTTTGTCCATCCTCATCCTGACTTCTATGTCTACAGTTGCATCATCACCATTCTGCCTGAAATCCTGCAGAAAGAAAATTTTCGTTACGAAAAATTGGCATGTTTAATTTCGTGAACTAAGAAAATGTTCACGCCAACTTACCTCAATTAAAGGATCTTTGACATTAGGTGACCCGTCAGTTATAGATTCAAGGAACTGCTTGTAATCTTGAGTCCATTTACGGATTGGCAGCTCCAAGATTCTGAAAGTTTGTTCATTTATTTCCTCCACTATGCCATTGACTATGTATCCACCTTCTTTAGGGCTTCTCTCAATAATTCCTTTGAATCCTTTGTACCATGGATCCATTGGAACCATTGCTTCCCCACTTAACAAACGCCTAAGATTGGCAATAATGTCCCTTGGATTATAATTGGGAATGTAAGAACTCCAACCTGTCCCAATTCCTTCACTACCATTGACAAGAACCAGTGGTATAACTGGTATGTACCTGTGAGGCCAGACAGAAGAATTTAAGAAAGTTCCACACATTTCTTATCATAAACTAAAGTTTTTTTAGGGGGAATAAAAAGTAAACAATATACCAGCTGGGCTCAATTTTCTTCCCATCCTCATTCAAGTATTCAAGAAGCTTATCATCATCCTCATGGAAGATGCACCTAGTAATGGTGTTTAGTTCAGTGTAGATGTATCTGGAACTTGCATGATCTTTCCCTCCCTATGAGAGCAAATTACACAATCAATATAAGTTTCAAAGTGGGAAAAAAAAAAAACACCTAGAGTAAAAAGATAAGGATTTGAATCAAGGTCATATACACAGATTCATCTTACCAGGTTACGAGTACCAAATTGACCGTTTGGTTTAAGAAGATTGATGTTGTTGCTACCCACAAAATCCTGTGCCATATTAATAATTGTGCTTGCAAGACTTTGCTCACCATGATGGTAAGCAGAGTGCTCAGACACATAACCAATAAACTGGCCCACTTTTATTTCTTTGAACAACTTCTTCTTAAATGAACAGAAAAGAATCTTCCTTTGACCAGGCTTGAGGCCATCAACCATAGAGGGAATGGACCTCTGAAGATCCGCCCTCGAGAACAATATAAGTTCTTTGTTAACAAAGTCCCGGTAGTTTATATATTTGGCCATATGATCACGACACGTGCCAGGCTGCAAAGAAGGGTATATTCTTATTGATAACACTTCATACCTCAAGTAAAATGAATATCAACACTTCACAATAAATCCTCAATAAAATGTACAATACTATCTGATTGTTAACACTTCATACCTCAAAATTACGAATCCAAGTCTTCCTATCTTCAGCCTTTTTCTTGCTGAACGCCATCTCAATTGCACTTCCATCTAGCTCATCTTCCCAAACAAAGTCTTTCTTATGCCTATCTAGATCTCCAAAGTACTCTCTCCCTTCCTGAGGAGTACTTGTACCCAAACCCTGGAGAGAGAAAGAGAAAGGAAACAAAGTAAGGCATAACTGAAAGCCAAAACAGAATGAATTCTAAAGATGGTTAACGTTCGCCATGCTTACAACAACAAACCTTATAGTACTTTATCTTCCAAGCCTTTGCATTATTCCCCAAGCTTTCTCTCCATGATTCATACTCGGGCATGGAATAAAACGATAATTTTGTCCCATTTGAATGAAAAGCCTGCAGAGACATCATTCAAAAATCAAAATATGAAATCCATTTAGAGATCTATTCGTATGTACTGAAAATGTTACCCTTCTCAATAACAACAAAACCTACCCTTATTATGGGAGTCGTAAATTCAACCATAAAAGATGGAACTTTTAGTAGTGACGGCCAGAACGAATGAATGAAGTTTATCAGTAGACCTTTGATGTGAGAACCATCATGATCCTGAATCACCCATAAGAGTAAACCACTATAATCTACATGAAAGAGAGAGCTAAAGCAAGACAAAACTAAGATAATCATATCAAAATACACTACCTGATCAGCCATAATCATCAAATGACCATATCTCAAAGACTTAACATTTGTGTACTCTTTGTTTTGCTGCAGTCCAAGAATCTTCTTTATATTTTGAATTTCTTCATTATCCACTATCTGTTTACTGCTGGCTTCCCGTACATTAAGCAATTTTCCCCTCAGTGGAAACACCCCATAATGGTCTCGACCCACGACAGATAGCCCAGCCATCTTCAAACATAAAAAATAATGTCACAACTCAAACATAAGTTCTGAGATTGGGGTAAAAAAACATTATAAACAGTCGAAAATGCAGTCATTAATGCTAAGAAACGAGTTGAACTTGGTCATTTTGATGAGGAAACAATCTTTAAGTTTGAACCTGGCTATTTAAATAAAATTCATAAAGCAGTTGTTTCAAAGTAGAAATCCATAGTAAATGTTGCCTCTTTGTGATTTGCGATTGACTTTGAAAGATCACTGGCTTCTGAATTTTCAATTGTAGAAATGTGATTGACTTTGAAAGATTATTTGTAATGCAATTGTACTTCTTTCTTTCTAATCACAACTTACAGCAAGGGCCTTGGCAGAATCTCCTTCTGTTAATATCAAGGTACACTTTTCTGAGTTCCTTCCTCCTGCATCATTGGCATCTTCTAGCTTCACAATCCCTCGAAGCCTCTGAGTCTTAGACCCATCAGATTTTTTCAAACCTTTATTTTGCTTAAAATCTGCCCACGACAGGAGAGTGTCCACAATACCAGAATTTGAGACTGCAAAAAATGGCAACAATGCAACATGTAAATGTAAAACACTATCATTGTGGCTTGATTATATTGAGAACAATAGTGTAGCACTACGAACCTTCCTTCAGCATCGACTCAGGAATGTCGCATTTAGAACCAAAACTAGCCTGTCTAGTTGTCAGAGTTTCCTTAGTTTGCGAATCAAAAGCTGGGTTGTCAATAAGTGCATTGACAAAAACCCACAAGTGATTCTTCACGTTGTGAGCTTTTACATTGGCATCCTTTTTCTTCTTATTTACTTTATTCATCACAAAGCTTGTGATCTGATTGGTGATGTAATCAACATGAGTACCACCTTTGATTGTAGCAATGGAATTAACAAAGCTGACCTGTAAAACAAATCAATGGGCTGTAAGAAAAAGATAACACCAATGAACTACCAAGTAGTAACTTTCACTAATCACCTGTTGAAACTGCCCATCACTTAGACTCGCGCAAATCTCCCACCTTTCACCTACTTTTGCATGAATCCTATTAACCACAAACCATGTTAAGCCTAGAAATACTGGAATAAGGAAAAAACAATGGCTCCACAAACAACATTTCATACAGACAAACCTTGGAAGTGGCATTGGTCTGGATTTCTCTGCTGATTTGAGGTAAAGATCAGCATAGTCACGAAATGATTTCATACGAATCACAGATCCATTGAGTTCAACCTTAACAGACTTCCCAAGGCACCCAGCCATGTCGACCACACGCTTTTTCATCAAAGCAACAACGTCTTCTTCAAGATAGACCATCTTGAACTTTTCCAAGTCTGGTTTGAAGGTCACCTTGGTCCAGTTTTCGCCGGCTTTGCATTTTGTTATCACTGGCTCAGATTTCTTACCCATGTTGTTGGAGAAAACCTTTCAACCACAACCAATAAATCCCATCAGCAAAACCCATATCCAGCCTTTCATATGCATACATATATAATGATGAAAATTCCCAATCCTCAAAAATTAAAAAAAAAATATACCCCAATTCAAGTATCATTCCCTGCTTCCTATACAATTTTTTACCCAGAACTTAAAAATTTTCAACTCCCAAAATATAAATCAGAGGAACACCAATCAAGCAACAAAATTATCATAATCATAGCAGAATCCTATATTTACCAAAAGATGACAACTTAAAAAACCCCAATTAAGGAAGAAAATCAAGACCTGCTTTTACATCCTCTAAAGCAAGAAATTGCCCCAATTAAAAAACCTAGAACCAGTGTTTAAAATTCAAATTGAAGAAAATGAATATCACTCTATACTTCTTCTAAAGCAAGAAAACTCAACCAATTAAAAATACATCTTCTAAATCTAGAGCAAGAAACTACCCCAAATAAAAAACAATCAAAAACCAAAAACAATGGAAGAAAATGAAGACCAGTTTATACTTCTTCTAAAGCAAGAAAGAAAACACACCCGAATAAAAAAATGAAAAGAACCGAAATGGAAATAACAAAGGAAGAAAACGAAGACCTGCTTATACTTCTTCTAAAGCAACAAACTCAACAGAAGATCGTAAAACTGTTGAATTAAAAATTCAAAACCAGAAAACCTGATTACATTTCTTCTAAAGCAAAAAAACTCACCCAATCATAAACCAAAATAACAAAGGAAGCAAATAAAGACGTGCTTGTACATCTTCTAAAGCAAGAAACAAATCCAATTAAAAATTCCTAAGAACCAAAATTTAAAGTGCATTTTTCAAAACAATTATCAAATAGAAGAAATTTAATGCTGAAATCATAGAATACGTGCATTTACAACGCATATCCAAACATGCGGAGAGACCCTAGAATCATTGAATTAAAAATGAAACACAGAAAAAACAAAAGAAGGGGGAAAAAAAAAAACCTGACTATACTTCTTCTAAACCCTGACCACTAAACAATAAACCAAAATAACAAAGGAAGAAAATAAAAAAATCTCCCCCAATCATAAACCAAAATAACAAAGGAAGAAAATCAAGACCTGCTCATACAACTTCTAAATCAAGAAACTAGGAATCATTTAATTAAAAATGAAAGAAAACCTGACTATACTTCTCCTAAACCCTACCACTAAACAATAAACCAAATAACAAAGGAAGAAAATAAAAAAAAATCTCTCTCAATCATCAACCAAAATAACAAAGGAAGAAAGACCTGCTTATACATCTTCTAAAGCAAGACCCTAGAATCATTTAATTAAAAATGAAAACCTGATTATACTTCTTCTAAACCCTAACCACTAAACAATAAACCAAAATAACAAAGGAAGAAAATCAAAAAATCTCCCCCAATCAAGACCTGCTTATACATCTTCTAAAGCAAGACCCTAGAATCATTTAATTAAAAATGAAAACCCGATTATACTTCTTCTAAACCCTAATCGCTAAAAAATCAACCAAAATAACAAAGGAAGAAAATCAAAAAATCCCCCCCAATCATAAACCAAAATAACAAAGGATTAGAGAAAATCAAGACCTGCTTATTCATCTTCTAAAGCAAGGCCCTATAAATCAATTAATTAAAAATGAAAACACTATTATACTTAAACCATAATCACTAAACAAAAAACCAAAATAACACAGGAATAGAAAACCAAGACCTGCTTATACATCTTCTAAAGATGGACCGTATAATCATTTAATTATAAATGAAAACCCGGTTATACTTCTTCTGAACTAACCCTAACCACTAAACAATAAACCAAAATAACAAAGGAAGAAAATCAAGACCTTCTTATACACCTTTTAAAAGCAAAACCCTAGGAATCATTTAATTAAAACTGAAAACCCGATTATACTTCTTCTAAACCCTAAACCACAAACCCTAAACCAATTAAGAACAAAAACAATAAGAGAAGAAAACTGAGACCTGCTTGTACTTCTTCTGACGGCGGCCATCGGCTGTTTCAATAACAAACTCAGTGGAGAAGATATTGGTAAGCTTGGCGCCGTAGCCGTTGCGCCCGCCGGTGGTCTTCTTAACGTTGTCATCGTAATTACTGCTGGTGAGGAGGTGTCCGAAGATGAGCTCCGGCACGTACACCTTCTCCTCCTGGTGGATCTCCACGGGCACGCCGTCGCCGTTGTTGAACACCGACACGGTGTTCTGCTCGGCGTCGATGGTGACCTTGAGCGCATCCATGGAGGGGTCGCGCTGCTTGTTGTCGGCGGCGTTGACGAGGATCTCGTCGAAGATCTTGTACAGCCCCGGGACGTAGCTCACGGAGCGGTTCACCATTTCGTCGTTCTCGTAAACCCAAAGCGTTTGCGTGTGCTTCTCCACGGAGCCGACGTAGGTGTCCGGCCGCAGGAGGATGTGCTCCAGCTGCGTTTTTTTCTGGTACATTTCTTCGATCGTCTTCGCGGCGGCGATGTTCGCCGCGCTGCTGCTCTGCAAGGGGTTCATGGCGGCGGCGGCGGAGACACTGAGGGAGTGTCGAAAAGGTAGAGAGCGAAGAATGTGAGTGATTGGTTTGGAGCAAAGAAATGGAATAAGAGGAAGAGGGGTTTATATACTGAGATTCGGAGAATAACGGTCGAATAGGATTTGAATTTGAAATTGAGAGGGTTTTGACGTTTGAGCGGGAGTTTGAAATTTGAATGTAACACTCTTTCTACACTCACGTGGACTTGCATGCACTTGCGGTTTCTTTTTTTTTTTTTTTTTTTTCTTCCTACACCCTTGTTATCTGTAAGAAATGTGAGGGATTTTTAAAATTTTTAAATAGAAAAACATATGTATATAAAAAAATAAATTAAAAATAAAAAAAAATATAGAAAAAAAATCTGAAAATGATTTAGTTAATTTTTTAAGTTTTTAAATTTATTTTTTATTTAAGTATATTTTTTAAATGATGAATTTTAAAATTAAATTTTTTTAGTTAATTTATATTTTATTCTATTATGTATTTTATTTTTATATTGTGTATCTTTTTTCATTTTTTTCATTTTTTTTAATGTTTTATAATTTATTTTTCAGTTTATATTTTTTTAGTTAAATTTCTTAAGTTAACAAAAAAAAATTCTTAAGTTAATAAAACACGGAAAAGACATACATTTTAATATTTTTTTAAGTTAATTTGTATTTGTATTTTTATTTTGTTTTTTTATGATTTTTATTTTTATGTTGTGTATCTTTTTTGTTATTTTAATTTTTTTAAATGCTTTGTAATTTATTTTTCCATTTAAAGTTTTTAAATTAATATTTTTAAACCTAATACTTAAAATTATTTTTAAATTATTTTGGTAAAAAGAGATTAAAAAATTTAACTTAAAAAGTATAAACTAAAAAATAAATTACAAAGCATTTAAAAAAAATAAAACAATGAAAAAAGAAACACAACGTAAAAATAAAATACATAGTAAAATAAAATAAAATATAAATTAACTAAAAAAATTTAATTTTAAATTTCATCATTTAAAACAAAATACATAAATAAAACATAAATTGAAAAAAAAAATTTAAATGACTAAAAAAATAAATCTAAAAAGAAACTCAACATGAATATTAGAAGAGGTTGTTTAGGTAAATAGTACAGGGGTGGGTCATTGGCTTATTGACCTAAGTGGGTTCATTTTTTAAAAAAAAAATTACCTAAGTGAATCTGTTTTAAAAAATATTACAAGGATAGGTTTATTTTTTGGATTTGACCTAGACAAACCGTAACTCGCAATTGTAATTTAAGTGTCACGTCAACTGTATACTTACGTGGTTTCCGGTGTGACAAAAATTGTTCAACAAAACGCAAGTCGCATTTGCAAGTCTACTCGTCAATGCTAAAACTGCAACTACAAGTTGTGATTTGACTAGTCTTTCCAGTGTGGTTACAAACTAGCACACATTTCTACACTACCTAAAGTGTAACTGGCACCTGTGATTTGTCCTTCTTTTTTTTTTTTTTTTTTTGCGACTAAAATAGACCAATACATGTGTGGGACACCTTTTATTTTGTAGTTATTACCAGCATAAACCACATATGAAACTTGCGGTTTAGCATTTTACCTTTTATTTTCTGATATAGCCTTTTATTTAGCATTTTACCTTTTTCTAAGTTTTTAAATTTTTCTTTTTTTAAAAAAATTTGTCATTTTTAAATTTAGTATTTTTTTAAAAAAAGTTTCCTTTTTTAACTTTAAAATTTATCTTTTTTAAATTTACTTTATTATTTTGTTAAGTTTTAAATTTTTTTAAGTTACTTTTTTTAGATATTACTTTACCATTTGAATTTATTTTTTAATTTAAGTTTTGAGTTTTTAAATTTTTTTATCTTTTGAATTTTTTTAATTTTTTTAAAGTGATAACAATAATAGTGATAAGAAAAATTATGTTAAAATAAAAATAATACTGAAATTTAAAATTTAAAGCAAAAAAAATTATTAAAATAATACTCAAAATAATATATAAAAATAACATATAAGAAAAAAATATTGCAATATTATATAAGGAAACAGACATGAATATTTGGAAACAAGACTGAAAATTGAAATTTGATTGTGATTTTGTAGGGCAAGTGGGCTGAATTTATAGAAGGAAATTTCAACATAAGTCTCATTTGGAGTTTATGTGGACAATAACTATAAAATAAAAGGTTGTAACGGAAAAAAATGGATACTAAATAAAAATTGCAAGTCTTAATTGTGATATTATTGTCCTAAAAATTCACACCGTTTCGTATTGTGGATTAAAAGAAATTCTCACATAAACCGCAAGTCACATTTATGATGTGGTCTATTTTAGTGGCAAAAAAAAGATAAAAATGGGTAAACTACAGGTACCAATTGCGATTTAGGTGGTGTAGAAATGTGTACTAGTATCTAACCACAGGACAAAGGAAGGAGATCAGTCAAACCGCAACTCGCAGTTGTGATTTTAGCATTGATCGGTCAGACCCACAACTTCGACTTGCGTTTTGTTTTGCAATTTTTGTCATATTGGATTCCATGTAAATACACCGGTGACGTGATACTTAAACCGCAAGTGTGAGTTGTGGTTTGACAAAGTTAAACTAAAAAACAGACTCATCCTGATGATATTTTTTAAAACAGATTCACTTAGATAATTTTTTTAAAAAATAGATTCACTTAGGTCAATTAAGTCATTTGGGTAAATTTTTCTCTAACCATGAATTAGTGGTTCATTTTGTTCTTTTACTTTTATATATATTTAAAAAAATAATTTCTCTTATTTTAGAATTCGAAAATTATTGTTTTTAATTTTTAAAAATTCGTGGATTTTATCCAAACTTTTAAATTGAAACATTAATTAGAAAACAAGCATTAAAACATACTAGTTTAATTGGATGACCTTTGTCATTAAAAGATATGGGTTAATTAAAAGGTAATTGATTAATAAAAAATAGATATCAGGAATAACCTTTGTCATTATTTATTTAATTAGTTAATTGATTAATTAAGTTTAATTGAATGACATGTAGCGTGAGTATGTGTTAATTAAAAGGTATTTAATTAATTAAAAATAAATATCAGAAAGAACTTTTTTTATCACTTATTTTATTAGTTAGTTGATTAATCACCTTTTTATCAACCATCTATTTCATCCAATTAAGTTTAAGAGGAAGTTTACTAATGGTAATGTTTTTAATTTAACGGTTGAATGGTTTTGACAAAATCTGTAAAATTTTACAATTGAGAGCATAATTTTTAAATTTTAAAATAAAAAAAAAGAAGAAAATTCCCAAATTTATAAAAATAAATGGACAAAATATGTAGATAAGCTTAATTAATATATAAATTAACATAATTAATATATTAATTAATACGCTTTGGTTCTGCATCCCTCCTAATATACTCATACTTTTCTGCACCTCTAGTTATATGATTTTGATAGCAGTTCGATTGTTCATGCCTCTGCAGTTTTTGGTTATTTGATTCCTATTGCTATGTTCTTGTGTTTTCTTAATACAATTTTAAATGCAAATTTTTATGTATAATTACACTAAATTTCAATCTTTAATATTTAGATTTTTAAATTTTTTCATACAAATCAGTCTCTAATGTTTCTATTTTTATGTTAAATTGGTCCCTAAAATATTATATAAATTACTTTTTAAAATGTTTTAAAGTGCTATTTACAGTAGAAGAATCACTAGTGATTAATTTCCCTAAATATTTTGAATGGAAAACACAACAAGTAGGACTACCAATTATTGATATTTTTTCTTACTACCTTATTTGATATCAAACTAAAAAAATATTTTCCTTCTTGTTATTTCTTGCATTTGTAACTTTGTACTCCTCCTTTTTCATACAAATTAATGTAGTCTTTGTAAAAGAAATTAATAAATCATTTTTTGTAACTTGACCAGACTATTTTATTTAATTTTATTTTATATAATTTCGTAACAAGTAATATGTAATATTTGTGTTTATTGATTGTTTATATTTTAGCTTGAATGGATGTTACTTTTATATAACTTTATTAGGAACGATTAAACTTTATATAATTTTATAAATAAAATTTTTCAATATATTTTTTTTATACTTGATAATAGAATTTTTTAAATCGTAGGATCGAATCAAACCAATTTAGTTTGAATTTTATAATTAATATAAAGCAAATCATAACACACTTATTTTTTTAGTTTTGTTAGACTAATTTTGGACCCAAAAATCACATCAAGCCACACCATGAACACCCATAATAAATACTATTTTAGTTTTTCAAAGTTATAAGTATTAGAAATTACAACTTTGAAAAAACAATTCTAGACAAATTAGTCCCTAATATTTTTATTCAAATGGATCTTTAAAACTTTTTTTGTTGCACTCTCAATTTTATATGGTTTTTAAAATATTAAAACTTTCTTAAATTATTTTAAGTTAATTTTTTTTAATTAGTTAAGAAGAATATCTTTCCTTCTTCTGGTATGCTTTGTCCAGATTGTTTTATTCACCCTGAATTAAGAAGTCACCTATTATTTACCGGTCCTTTTAGTTATCAAGTGTGGATGTGCCGTTACAGATGGTTAAGATTTTTGTCTGTGGTGCCTTCTGAGTGTCAGTCTTGCTTTTGGCAACACTTGGGTATAATCCATCTAAAGGGAAAAATAAGCAAAGAAATTCTTAGTGTAATTTGGTTAGCAACTCTGTGGGGAATTTGGCTTGCCAGGAATCAAATAGTTTTTTAGGGGAATTCCTTTATTGTTGAAGAAGTTTGGCTAGTCTCTCTTCAAAGGTCTCATCTGATGTTGTGTATTTATCAAATTTCAAAAAGTGTTAGTGTACGGGGATAGTGGTTTTAAATGGGAGATAGTTCTCTTTTTAGTATTTCTTTCATGTGAGTATTAGTGGAGGAATTATTATACTCTGATAAATGTTTGGTCCTATTTTAATTTCGTATTGTTGCTTTCCCTTTGTTACACCTTGTGACATAGGGGATTCTGTTACTTTTGATAAATAAAATTTTTTTTCTTTTAAAAAAAAAAGTTAATGTTGTTTAATATTGCCTAATAATAAATTTGCACAATATATAAATTATGGTATATTGTTGATCATGAGATTCATAATATAATATAAGATATTATAGATAACATAATTCACAAATACGTAATGCAGTTATGTGTTATATAATTACGAAATATGATTTATGAGTACCTACATAGGTGAGTGAGTTACCTTTGAATCATTGTATTTGTTATTATAATTTTTATTATGGCGACCTTTTGGATGTCCTCTTAATTAACTAATGGGATTAATGGTACATTTTGTTCTTTTATATATATTAAAAAAATTTGTTCTCTTAAAATTCAAACTTATGTTTTTTAAATTTTAAAACTTGGGCTTTGTCCAGAAAGAGTTGACGATATTAAGTTTAACAGGATGACATATAACGTGAGTATAAAGTTAATTAAAAGGTAATTAATTAATTAAAAATAAATATTAGAAAGAAATTTTCTTTTTATCGTTTATATGATTGGTTAATTAATTAGAGTCACAGTTTAATAATCATGTATTTCACCCGTTTAAAAGGAAGTTTATTAACGGTAATGCTTTTAATTTAATGTTTTTGACAAAATCTGTGAAATTTTAGATTGAGATACATAATTTCTACATTTTAAAGTTGAGAAATAAAATTTCCAAATTTATAAAAATTTATGAAAAAAAATATGTAAATAAGATTATTAATATATTAGTTAATACACTTTAGTTCTACATCCCTTCTATTATGTGCTCATACTTTAGGTCTATGATTTCAATAGTATTTTGATTGTTCACCTTTCTAGTTATTTGGTTACGTAATTCCTATTGCTTTCTGGTGTTGGCTTAATGCAATTTTAAATCTAAATTTTTATATATAATTACGTTAAATTTCAGGATGTGTTTTTGTAATTTATTTTAATTTTTTTCTATATTTCAATAATTTCTCTTGTACCTCTTTGACAAATATCGGTTTCACAAAAAAAAATGTCTTGCTCCCTCTCTCCTCCACCCTCTAAATTCAAATGAAATATTACTTTTGTTCTTGGGTTTCAAAAAATTTTTTTTATGCAAATCAGTCCCTTCTATTTTTATATTGAATTGGTCTCTAAAATATTATTTAAATTATTTTTAAAAGTGTTTTAACTTTTAAATTGTTATTACAAGATAAGCATCATTGGGAACTAATTTTCTAAAATATTTTGAAAGGAAAACACAATAGGCAGACCTACCAAAGTACCAATGATTGACATATCTTTTTTATTATTTTCTTTTATATCAAACCAGAGAAATATTTTACTTCTTGTTGTTTTTGTGCATTTATAACTTTTTACTCTGTTTTCCATGCAAACCAACATAGTTTTTGTAAAATAAATTAATAAAATTGTATTTCTTCTTTTTCTACTCTGTACAACAAAAAAACAATAATTTTATTTTTTATCTTGAGTGTGACAATCGTTAAGAAGAATTTAAAAGGAAAATGGTCATTGTACATTAGATAGGAGGGTGAAATTTGAACTTGCTAATATAATGGATCTTAAATTAACCCTTTTTTTTTACACAACATATTTGTATTTGTGTCATCTTATAATTGAAAAAAAAAATATTTGTATTCCTAATGTTGAATTTTGGGAAACACAGAATTGAAAAATAAAAAATGTTAATATCTCACAAGTAAATGCTGAGAAAAAAAAATATAAATACAACATGTGCTTTAAATGCAAATGAAAAAATTATAAATTTATATATAATTTTTTTACTTAATTATTCTTTTCATTTTTTTATTCTATATTTTTCCTCTCAATTTGATCTTATATAAAAATAAATAATTTTTTTTCTTTTTTATATCCTCTGACAAAACTAACCTAGTAACAACCAACATTTACTATAAAAAAATTTTTTTAGCTTTTATATCCTCCTAAAATACGTCCTTAAAATTTATAAATTTAAAATAATATAATATTAAAATTATGTGAGAACTAATTTAATTAAAAATAATATATAATGATAATAGAATTTAAAGTGGAATTTGATTGTGACAATTATTTGATTAATATTCCAAAAATAAGAGAAACACAATCTACTACAACCTTTCACTTTTTTTCACATAAAAATTACAAGTTAGGATGTAGCATCCTTAATTTATGTAATTTTCACTTTTCAGAAAACCACATCATTCCATCTCTACTAAATATTAATAGTGGTTCCTCTCATTTTTAGGTTATTTTCATCGTCTACCATGAACTACCTATATGTCGTCAACATAAAATGACTTCTAATTATATTTTAAAAAAGTTTAGTAGTTAGCTTTTATGTACTAGACTACTAGTAGTTGTGAAACTACTAAAACTAGTTGTTAAAATTATCCTTTAAAAAATACTTGTTTCTTCATGATGTTATTTCACTTTATCATTTTCTCTACTCCATCACTTATAAAATGGATCTAGACTCTGAATTTGAAATAGTTTAGAAACAAATTATTGATGCACCATTTAAAGACTACACTACATAAAAAATCATGAAATACTTATGTTAAGGCCAACATCAAATAAAGACGAATAATCATCTCATACATATAAAAGTCATAAATCATAATCATGCAAATATAGTTGCTTGATGAATGACTACTTTTCTAAAAATTGTATACATATAGTTGGTTTCGATAAAGATTTCGTATGTAAAAAGAATTATTTCTTAGAATTGTAAATGCTTTTAATAATCATGATCCATATTGACAAATACGATCTAATGCTTCTGGTAGAAGGAGAATTTTACCATTAAAAGAGTGTAATGTGGTAATTCATATATTAGCATATGAATTACCAAAAGATAAATAGTATGGATGAGTACTTTAAAATTGGTGAAAGCATTGCAATTCAATTCTTAGAAGATTTTGTAAAAGGCATCATTGATATATTTGAATATGAGTACTTGAAAAACTTAACAACAATATTAATTACCTACTACAAATTAGAGAGTCACCTTCCAAGTATGTTAGATTGTAATTAAAAACACTAATTAGTTGGTGTGAATTATATTCAAATATCTTATAATAATATATTAGATTTTTTTTCTAAAGGCAATAAACACTTAAGCATGACAAATTATGCCAGAAGTACAAATATGTACCCAATTGTAATCTTTTTTGCTGTGAGGGAGACATATTTGGACTGGTTATTTAATTTCTCAGTGTTGCATGCCAACTATTAGTTAATCATCCTTATCTCTACTCTTAATTGTTGGGTATTTCTTATATCTAAAGAAAAGGAAAATAGAAATTTACAAAGACTGAATGATAGTTTAGAATATCATTCATTTTCTTGCAATTATAGAAAATACAAGCTCAAGTGATTCACAAAAATCTCAATTACTACATATAATACCATAAAAGTACAAATAACACATTTTCTACTACACTCCTTCTAACACACTATTATTGATTAAAATTCATTGAGAACTATAAAAATGAGAGGGTCATTTAATGATAAATGAGCCATACACAAGCTTATAATTTTTGATAAATTTCAACCCGATTATAAAAAATGCGTTTCACAGAGTATGTCGAGAGTGATACTAGCATTTCTCTATTATAGTAAAGATGGGAGGAACTCAAATTTAGGCAACAGGGAACACTATAACTCGATCAATAACAGGGCCACAAAGAGAACCATAATCATCAATTCTGGTATGGTAGAAGGAGCTGTAGAAAGTGAGTCTTGTTCTAGTTGCAATTGCTTTGAACTTGAAACTCACAGTCTTGAATGTTCCCTTCCCTACAGATTTGAAGGGAGCTTTGAAGGTATCTTTGGCAGCAAATGCTTCAACCATCATTGATCCATGACACCCATTTTTGGCATCTCCAACTGAAAATGTGATGTTGTAGAATTTGTTGGTAACTGTTCTGATGACTTGGGCTATGGCACTTTCCCTGCCTGCCACAAGCTCCACTGCTCCCAGTCCAAATGGAACATTGAAATGCTTTGAATCAATGAACTTCACAGCCTTTAGGGACTCAATAATCCAACCAGGGAGTGGGGAGAAGCCATCTTGTTGTTGTGGAGGGAGCAAAACACCGTTGGTGGAGTTGAAAATGGGGAATGGACCCTCCTCAAAGCTAGGATTCTTTACCAAGTTAACTGCAACATACATATAATGGTTTTATCAGAACACCAGATTTGTAAACATTCTAATTTATAAGCTATAGAAGAACAGAGTATTAGGACTATATGAATTTGTTATATATATAAGCTACAATAGACTTGATTTTTAAACTTTTAAATAATCCATTTTTAATTGTTAGTTTTTTCCTTCTTTTCTCTCTTGTGAATCATGTTTTCTAACATGATATCAAAGTTTATTTTAGTAATAACCCGCTATCAAACTACTTGATTGCAAATGTCCAGTCTTGCAAATTTTACGTTGTCTTGCCCTCACTGTGAGGATGTATGTCGGAGATTTCACATATCTAGTGATATGGTCTAAATAATGTAAGTGAGTTACAAACCTTACCTTTTAACCCAATTTTGTAAAGATGAGAAAGACCAAATGATACTAAAGTATTAGACATAGTACATATTCCACATATAATAGTAATGATATTTTGTCACTCCCTTTTGTAAATTGAGTTTCTCTCTCCTCCTTGTTACCACAAAAGGTGAGGGTATGTAAGGTAAAATTTTAAAAAATAAAAATCGAGATGTGGGGAAAACAATTCTTTCTAATGTGCTATCAGACTCCACCCCAAATGTAGCTAATTTTCCATTTTTTTATAAAATAAGGAC
This sequence comes from Psophocarpus tetragonolobus, assembly GCA_037954015.1. Lineage (NCBI taxonomy): Eukaryota > Viridiplantae > Streptophyta > Magnoliopsida > Fabales > Fabaceae > Psophocarpus > Psophocarpus tetragonolobus. The sequence continues at coordinate 69,978,528 of CM075690.1, read as the reverse complement.
CAATTTCCAGTGAAAATGTGATGGCATCAGGAGAGACAAAAGAGCATGGAATATTTTATCTGGAAACTTAGCAAGTGGATTAATTCATAGATTCCTAAAACTTTCAGATGTGTTAAAACTGAAGAAATATCTGCTTCATATTAATAATTTATAACATGTATTCAAAGATAACCAAAATTCCCATAACATACCTATTAAATGAACAAATTCAAATAAGTTAGGTTCCAATAGTATAGAGTAGCATAACATAGATAGCATGTGGATATGTTTCATTACCTCTTGTAGGCATTGGAGGGTAGAACTCCCTGATAGCAATGGCATCCAAAAGAGGGCCACAGGCTGGATCTTCTTGAACTCCAGGGTTGTGGAAAGTCACTTTGACAGCACTAGAAGTGGCCTTAAACCCCCAAGCAATGACATCACCATTGAGGTTATAAAGGGTCTGCAAAGGAACATCACCAGTTTGTGGAGGCACAGAGATTCTCAAAACTTCATCTTGTGCACAAGTCCTTGAGGCCCCAAGAATTAGAGCATACAGTTGACCAGATTTGACCTTGATGGTTTGGGAGATTGAGGCCTCATTGCCAAGCCTCACAGCATGGATTCCATGAGTTACAGGGAAGAACATGCCTCCAGGTTGGGGACCCCCAGAGACATACTCAACCAGACCATTGATCTCCCATTTGGGCAAAGCATATTTCCCAATGAGTTTTGTATTCTTAAGGTATTTGGGGTTTGGTTGCTCCTCAAAATTGCCATTTTCAAGGTAAGCTGTGGAGTTAAAATTAAAAAAAAAAAAAAAAAAAAAAAAGATACTTTAGAGTCAATTTAAGATTAGATTTGAAAAAGTCAGAAAAAATTATAATTAGAATCAATTTTTGTTTGAATAAATTTCCTGCAATATGATCAGAAAATACTTAATCTTGTTCAAATGCAAAAAGAAAAAACTTTTATAAGATAAAAGAGTGTGGAAACATATAAAAAAATAAAAACTGTTAGAAAAAATAACAGTAAGTAACAAATTTTCAGTTTCTTAAAAGCAACTTATTTTCTCATACAAAAGCTTTTTTACAGATTGATTTAAGCTAAAGTTATCAAAATGTCATGTTTTTTTGTCCAGAACAAAAAAAAAATGAACAAAAACAGCTGAAATCAAGGGAAAAAGCTTTCCCAAACACACTTTTCTTAACTGCACATAAACAGATCTCATCTTTGTAAAAACTGAGATAGTATTACTACATTCACTTCTCATTTAAATTAAAATATCTCACTAACTTGGTAATGTGCTTTCTCAAAGGACCAAAATCTCAACACAATTCACAGATCTAAAAGTTACCCACAAAAAATGTACAAGAAAGCAACCCATAGAGCCACTGCAACAAGCAAATCAAAGCAATGCAGAACAAGAGTTTGAAATTTCAAGTAAACATAGACAAAATGGACATTAACTAAGTTAAAGCAACAGATCAAGTGCTTTTTGGTTTTTCCTTTACACATTCCAATGTGTGTAAATGAAAGGGTCACTTGCATTATTCCTTGGTGCTTATGCTACCCTTTAATATGTATATTACATTTTGCTAAGCCAAAAAAATTTTTAAAAAAAATGAAAGGTTCAGAGATGTGAGCAATACCTTCTGGGACTCTAGGCTGAAGAGAAGCAAAAGCTGAAGCAGCAAATATAAAAGCCAAAAAGAGTGTTGAGGTAAGAGAAAGTGCCATTTTCACTGAAAAACTGAAACAAGAAAGAGATGGGAACAGGGTTTGGTTTGTGCTGTGGAAGAGAAGTGGATGAAGCTTTAGTTGGTTTTATAGTGGAAAGAGAACATAGGCAGTGGAGTTATTATTGGACAGAACTTAGCAAAAATCACGTAGAAAAGTGCATTAGGGGGAAACACACACATGATTTGTCTTTAAAGTTCTGATTTTGTTTCCAACCGGCTTTTTCTCCACAATTTATGGTATGAACTGTTATCATAAAAGAAAAAAAAAATGATACTGTGGACTTCTTTTTTTTATTTCAGTGAGAAGAGTTACAACTACTACTGCTCATAATACAGTGTCATCAGATTTATAATTACTGCTCATATACCATATTCAATCGAGTTAATTTTTTGAGATCTTACAGATTTCTTCTTAGATGTAGAAGAGTAAAAAAATATATAAACGATGAGATGCGATTTAATAACAATATAAAAGTGAATTAAAATGCTTTTATAGTATTAGTGTATGAATATTAAATTTATAAAAAATAAGACTTATAAAATTAGTGTAAAAGTTGGTTAAAAATTGAAAACTAATTAGTAGTTAATAGTTAAAAATCATTAAATTAATTTATTAAAATATATTTGAATTTTTAAGTTAATATACCTTTTAAAATTTGTATTTATTTAATCTCTAATTATAAAATACATTATTTTTTGTCCTTAAAAAATTTTTAGATAAGATTTTTTAAAGAGATAAAAAGTATTTATATAGAAAATGAAAAGTGATATAATTAAAAAAATAAAAGAATTAAATAATACAATTTTTTTATAAAAATCTATTTAATATATTGATATTTTTTTTAAAAAAAATAAAATATATTTTATCCTTCATTAAACTATAATTTTAAAAATGTAAGAAAGAAAAATCTAATGAAAATTTGAAGATAAAAATAGATAAATAATAAAAACTAGAAGATAATAATTTTAAAATATTATTAAAATTAATATTTAAAAAACCCCAAAAATTTATTAAACATTATTAACACAGACAAGATTTTTAGCTAATAAAAAAATTAAAAATGAAGTAAAATAGCTTGTAAACAGAGTTTTTTCTGTGTGTAATAAAAGTAAATTGAGTAGTTATTCCTACAGTAACATTGTTTTTTATTTTTTATTATGTTATTTATTATTCTCTCAATTTCTTTTTAAGTGATATTTAAGGTTAAATAAAAAACTAATAAAATTATTAAAATTTTCTATTTTAAAAAAATTCCATATTAAGACCAGTATTAAAACATTTTTTCAATAAAAAAAATCATCAACCATCGATAAATAAGTATACTTTAAAAAAATTAGTATTAGCTTAAAATTCAAAAATGACAGTTAAATAAAAATAAAAATATCTTAAAAATTTGACACGTAAAAAATAGAGAAAATATCATATGTTTTCTCTCTTTTAATAATAAAACTCATTGTATAATTGATTGTCTAAAGAACATTTATCACGTAAAAAAACAAACTATTGTAGTATGATGCAAGATAATTCAGGTTTCATTAACAATTTAATTTAATTTTATGATGTCGGTGGTTATATTTTTTAATCATATTTGAGATAAGTTATCTTCAATGTATACTTCTAGATCTATCTCTTTCTAGATTATCTTGGATGTATAAGTTAATTAATTATTATTTTTCTGATCATTACTGTTTTTGGTTTTGTAATCCACGTGATGTGTTTGTTTTTTTCCTTAGAAACTCTTAAATTATGATTTGGATAGAAATATAAAAGTAACTTGTTGTCCAACAATTTAGGACTTTGTAAAATAAACGTTAAGTATGTTTATCTATTTATCCTATACAAATTTAATTTTTGGCTTTTCTATATATGATATATAAGTGGATTTTAAGGTAATTTTTAAATAATTTTTTGTGTTGTATAAAATTTTTATTATTTAAAATTTTAAAATATTTCAAAGTAAAAAAAAATTTAAGTTAATTTCACAATCTTTTGCACAAAATCTTAACTTTATATCTATGGATTATCTTTACTTTTTTATATATATACTTAAACTTTTCAAATGAATAGTAATCCATTAATATATAAAATTATTATTAGTTAGTGTTAGTCAAGATAATGAGTCTCTTTTAAAAAATTATACTTACAATTACATAATAGCCCATAGTCATTAATCGACAAGTATTACAAATAGGAGTGTTAAGTAATTTTCGTTTTTTTTTTCTATTCTTTTACTTTTTTATTTCTTTTGTTATGTTTTTTATTACTTATATTTTATTTTTGTCTTTTATATTTTATTTAATATTAACATTATTATTTAACAATATTTTTAAATTCAGATTTAATATTTTCTTTTACTTTTTGCTATGTTTTTAATTTATATTTTTTAACCATTAAAATTATTATTTAAGAATATTTAATAAAGTTATATTTGTCAAAGAAATTATATTTCAATAATATTTGCTTAATACTATTTCTTGGATCAGTAACTTTATGCGCTATGAATATGATTAGTTTTTGACTTAATAGGTTGAGGACAATTCCTTGAAGTTTATATGATCCAAGAAAATATAATAAATTTGTAAAAAATATTTTATTTAACATATTTTGTGATAAAATAATTCTAAATTGTTTATTTAATTGTATAATAAATTAAATTAACTTTAAATTCTTATAGCAAAACCACAAATACCATTCATGAGTGATAATTAGATTCGGATCATCATGAATATCAAAGTTTTTCTAAAAATATTTATACAATCACATTTTAAAGACTCAATAATGTATTGACTTTATTTTAATAACTCCATAAATGTAATTTTTTATTAATAAGTAAGCGATAATATTAATTATTTTTCATAAATACATGATACATATTTTAAAATTAATTTAACAAATTATTTTTTTGAAAAAAAAATTAATTAATTACTAAATAATGTTATAAATTAAATTTGTTTTAATTTTTTATGACAAACACTACAAATATCTTTTATAACAAAGTATTTTATTTGATATCATATGAGTAAAATCATTATAGACATAAAACTTCTTTTATTATAAATCATAAATATCATTCATATGAAACAATTTTACTCGACATCGTTTTGGTAAAATGTTGTGTGTGAGAAAGTGTTTTATGCATATTTGACACAATTGCATTTTCAGATTCAACAATAACTAAGAAGTATAATATAATCAAGATTTATATTTTTTGTAAATACACTACTAAAAAATATTTTTTATGTTTGTATTACATAGATCACAATCTAAATATAAAAATTGTGACTTTTCAAATATAAATAATTTAAATTAATAATTGAGATGAATTATATAATATTATTATGATAATTTAAAAATTAAATATTATTAAAAAATTACTATATATGTATTTGATTGTTTTTTGGATCTTATATGTAAGTGCCAATGGATAAAATATAGATTTTATTTTTAAGATTAACTAATAATTTATTTTAAGTAATATTAATTTCAATATTTTTATCTATTAAATTATTGTTATATTAATTTTAAATCATTCAAATTTTTCTATAAACTATAATATTATAAAATTATTAGTTTTTATATAAAATAGTTATGAAATAATCAAATAAAGATATCATTTTATATTTTAAAATTACAATATAAATTTAAAAAATTAAATTAGTTTTAAAATTTCATACCTAATAAATTTTTTTTTAATATAATTTTGATGAAAATATTTAGTTTTATAATATGTAGTTCAAACATGTTTCAAAATAGAAATAATTCGACTAAATAGACATAAAAATCTATACATATAATAAATAAGTGTAGAATACTACGGTGAAATTAAAAAATAAGTTTAATACATTATATAAATCAAATTAAATTTTTATCTACTAATCATTTTTTATATGATGATCTTGAATTACATTATGTTTAATCCATTATCTATTATTTAAAATTTTTATCGACTAATATATTAAATTTGAATTCTTGCTACGACTAATACTCTTTTGTACATCAAATTTTTTAATAGTTAAAATTGAATAATTTCTTTTCAAAAAATTTACATAAATTTATTTATATTCAAAAAAAAATTACTACTATGTTCTTAATTTATAAAATAATATAATTTAATAAAATTCTTTAATATGTACACGTAAATACTAATAAATCATACATGATCAATTAAATAATCCGTGTATACAAACGCTACCGTGCTGATCAATGAACTAAAACTGTCCACGAGTTAAAAGTTTCATTTTGTATATTATTTTTCTTTTCTTTTTTACATTTTTTAAATATTTACTACCATTTAATAAATTTATATGTATTTTTCTGGTGGATAAAACTCATATACAGTACAATACTATAGGTGTTATTCCTACAGTTTTCTAATCAAATTTTAAGTTTTCTCAGTAATACAAAAAAGAACATTTAATGGATTTTTTATTTCGCTTATTAGCAATTTAGACTTATTGTTACTCTAGAGGTTAGGATATTATTCAATATTGATGATCATCATACAAAAAATATTAGTAGATAAAAATTTAATTTGATTTATATAATGTATTAAACTTATTAAATAAAAAAAATGTTTAATGATCTCTACAATGTCACATAATTACTAAACAACTCATACTAAATTTTAATGTAATGAAAAAAATTATAAGTAACTCTGAAAAAATCACAATTTTATAATTTTTTAAATTTTTTTTCAGTTGTATATTGTTATTAATTTGTACGAATTTAGTAAAATTTTTTTTTTTAATTATAAGCAATAGTTATTAAGCGAAGTAACTCATCCACTTTTTAAACAACTTAAATTAGCATATAGAATTACTCCAATGGAAGAATTATTTCAAGCAACTTATTGATTTTGTAAGAACTTTACAAACATCTCCAATTGGATTCATATATAAACATTTAATGAATTTGTATACTATGATAAGAGAAGTGCTAGCATTGATAAGATAAAAAATTAAGTCACTAATATTAAAATTGGTATAGTATCTCTTCCAAAATGGTGATATATAAGCATAACCCATGATCCAAAATCATATATTTGCAATTTTGCACATTCAAATAAATTATTTTTTTTCAATATAATTCCTTAAACAAGACTCTCAAGACATTGGTTAGTTTTATTTTTTAAAGGGGCATTTCTCTCTATGCAAATTAATTTCCAACACAGTTGTTGCCAAGTTTACAATTTACTTGGGTTCACATTTGCACATCTGACAAAGTGCTTCTGCTAGCTGTAATTAATTCTAACCAGCATTCACCAACACTTCTCATTTTCAATTTCTTTCAGCTACTGTTGATGAAAGCGTGTGTTATCTGTTTCAAAACAATTATTGCTGTTTTGGTATACTTTGATATCTAGAAATCAAGGTCAACAATAAATTTGTGATATTTCATAGTTTATGTTTGTTTTTCATTAGTAAACTTAAATTTGAAACGAAATAAATTTCGCAGAAGAATCTTTACTCTTCTTTCTAAAAAATAAGTTTTGTAAACTATTGATTTAATCTCACATTTGTATACAACAACTTAAAATCATATATGTAGATAATGTATTTCTAATGTGATGACTCTAATAATATTATGCACTTCATATTGAAATATTTGTCTTAAATAAACTTAAACATGGTTCGAATTCTTATATATTAACTAATTTTATATTAGGTTTCTAATTGGAGTCTTTAATAAATTTTTTATTCTGTTTTAAGTTTTAAAAAATATTTTAAAAGAATTTTAAGCGCTATTTAAAATGTTTTAAAAACTTTAAAAAAATAAAAATATTATTAAAGACTCAACATAAAGCAAATTTTATTAGAAATTTTACAGAAAATTCGCTCATAAATCAAATAGCCAAAAAATATTTAAAAGTCCTTATTTTTTTAGGTGGTTGATGCGGTGATTAGAAAAATAAGGGTTTTTATTTAATTTTTAATGCTTTTTATCATCATTTAAAGAATTTTAATTTTAATTTCTATTGTAATAATCGATAATTAACGACGTAATAATCATGTTAGCAATTTTTGTATATGTCATATCATCCATGAGTATAACAAAATAGTCGTTTGTAATTTTTTTTTCCTGTATTTTTAATGTTTATCAATTTATTAAATATAAATAAATGAGAGATTGAGGTTATATCAGATAAAACTGACTGAAAAAATAATTAAAAAAATTGAATAGTAAGAATGTATGATAAAATTATTTGTTGAAATATTTAAAAACGTAAAATGACTAAAGCAAAAAAATATAATAAATTTTTACCTTATATAAAAAATTCTAATAAACATTAAATGACAAAAAAATAAAAATCTATAAATTAGAAGCTAACATTTTAACAAATTTTATTACTAAAAAATATGTTTTTATGAATCAATCAAACAAATTTACTGGTTAATAAAAAAAAAAAGTTAAGAACCAATGTCTTTGATTAATGAGGAAAGTTGACTTTCAAACTGTGTGAACTTTAAAGGTAATTTTAAGAGGTTTTTAGTTGATGTCAGGGTTGAAAGTGAATTCATAAGAGTCACTTATATGGATTAAATGTTAACCCTCTTTTTACTCATGTGGTGGGGTGTTTACTGAACTATGTTGTTTTGTTTCCCCTTTTCAAATTTTTGGGGTTTTAGTAGGGGTTAATCTGAGGTGTTCAGCTGCACGGGGCTCTGTGGTGGAGGTGTTCAGGAAAAGGCTAGTGGGTTGGAAATATAGGAACATGTCATTTAGAAGAAGGTTCGTTATGATAAATTTTGTCCTAACTAATCTATTGTTGTATTTTTTTCTCCTTCTATAAGGCTCCAAAAAAAGTGGTACAAGTCTTGATTTCATTGCAACACAACTGTTAGTTGGGGGATGCAGATAGTAAGAAAATATCATGGGTCAATTGGGAGAAGATTTGTTTGCCTAAGTATGAAGGGGGACTACGGGTGAAATGTTTGTCAAAATTTAATGTGAGTTTGTTGGCTAAGTGAAAATAACCATTTCTAACAGAAAAAGAAGCTAGTTGGGGCCCTTTACTTAAGTGCAAATATGGGAGGGTTTATGATGTCCTATACATTAATAATAGTTGGGCTAAAAGTTCTATTTGGTGGAGTGATGTTTGGTCTATTGACAACAATGTCATTTTACTCCCGGGTTGGTTTTCCAATAATGTTAGAAGGAGTATTGGTGATGGGTCTGAGACTTTGTTTAGGTTACATAATTGGTTGGGGGTGGCCCCCTTAGTCATTCTTTTCCTAGATTGTTTGTTTTGGTCCAGGATTAGAATGTAACTGTTGAAGGAATAAGGGGCTTTTCGGCGACATCTTGTGTGGAAATGGTCTTGGCATAGGAAATTGTTTGTGTGGGAGGAGGAGCTGCTGGTTACAATGGATAGCCTACTGAAGGATGTGAATTTAGGAAACCAAGCAAGGGATGAGTAAACTTGGATTGCAGGGGCCACAAACAAGTTCGCAGTAGCAGATGCCCACAAGAAGATTGATGCAGCTTTGAAGGCAGGAAGAAGCTCCAACGTTGACCACCAAGTGTTTAAGTGGTTGTGGAAGGACAAGGTACCGAATAAAGTATTAGCGTTTTCATGGAAGTTATTGCTTAACAGGGTCCCTATTATTGACAACTTATAAAGGAGGGGAATGATCTTCTAGGATAACTTGCAGCAATGTGTTATGTGCTTATATCATATAGAGAAAAGTAGGCATGTCTTTCTATCTTGTTCCTTTTCTCAAACTTTGTGGTATAGGGCTCTCCTTATGATTTGATACATTTATTTTGTATGACTAGCTCTTGGGTTGTAGGAAAGAAAAAGAAAAAGTTTAGATTTTTGTTTTGACATGTTGTATGTTAGCGTATATAGATATTCATAAACTACATTGTGTTTGATAAAATGCTGGAATTATTGGATATTCTGTTTTACATTCAGTTTATATCTTGAAATTGGATACAATATAGGTGGAGTGTTTATAGGGGGTGCTCTTAGCAATCCTTTAATGTGCCTTTAGATGATTTAGTAATTCTGTATGTAATTTTATGGTTGGGGATGTTGTGGGGTTGGTAGATGTAACGGAGGATATAGTTTCTCTTCACTTGGTTTAGGTTTTTTTTTTTTTTTTTTTTGGATGCATAATTTATGAAACGTTTTGTTTCATATTGATATATAATATATATTGATTGTGTTTGCAGTTAAAAAAATGTCTTCGATTAAATATTTTTATAATAGAAATTAAAGAATATATAAAAGATTAAAATAATTTTTGAAGAATTAAAATTAAATAAAAAACTCTAGACCAATTTATTATCTAGTTCCTTACTATTAGAAACTGAGGAAGGTTGAAAAAAACAAAAAGTCACCTATGAAAGGTGGCATTCACGTCGTTTCCATCAAACTCTGGGCAAGGTATTCTTTTGATCTATTTGGACCACCTATTTTTGTTTTTTATTTACCTATTTTATCAGCCAAGAAAACATTAGATTTGGGTAGAACGAAGGTACTAACAATGAGAAATTATTTTTATTAAAAAAAAAAGCTATTAAGGTTATGTACAATCATGTGTTGTTTAAATCAATAATCATTCATCACTTAGTTTATCAGTCAATTAATTATAAAGTGGATCCAATTGAGTGTAACTTAGTTGTTATACCACTCTGAATCTGTGGGAAAGTGTGACTAAAATTCAAGCAAAGTAATTACGCTTATTGTTAATGAAAAAAAAAAGTCACAATATCATCTTTAGGATAGATTTCTTATCAGTTGTTTATGTCCAACTATCCAAGGCACCATATCTTCAAAAAATCGAATCTATGTGATAATTTGAGTTTTTAAAAAATAAGATGAGTATTTTCAACAAGATATAATTTCTTAAAATTAAAAATTATTTTTTTAGCAATAACCCAACCTAAAATTAGGTAGGCCGAGTTGGACCACAAATTCTGATTTATTTTGACAACTTTAATTTCAAACTCAATTAATTGAAAATAAAATTATAAGAATGTAGGTTTCTTAGTTTTTCGGTCATTAGAGCAAAATTATGCATGGATATCTTAAAATTAACATGATATTGTAGGAACCACAAAAATAATTTAATATTATGTAAAATACCCAAAATAAATATCTCTAATTTTTACTATTAAAAATGCTTTTAAGTAATGAAGTATTCTATTATTGATAATTGTAACATCCCTTTTTTTAGTAAAATAATATTAATAAAAAATATAATTATATTAATAGGCTTAAATTAATTTACTGTTTGTGTTTATTATAATAAATTGAGGATTGATTTTATAAAATAATTAAAATAAATGTGGGTGTAAATAGTAAGAGAGGTTAAGTTTGGGTTTGTATAAGCTCAACAAAGGGTTAAGTTAGGGTAAAATTAGGGGTCTAAGTATAAGCTCAACAAAGGGTTAAGTTAGAGAAAACCTTGTCAAGGGAGTTTGAGGAGTAGCATTTGGAGAGTTGAGGTTACACCTTCATAATCAGGATCATCCTTCGAGGTAAGGAGGTGAGAAATTATCTCTCATGTGGCATATGTAGAGTAAATGGGTAGTCAAGTGTTCCGTAAGTTTCGATAGGTTCTAATGTTGCATATATGCTATTAAAGGGTTATGAACACCCGCAATGAGTGTTGATAATATGTTTTGTGCATGATTGTGTGAACATATATAATTGGAGTTTTTAATATAAACAATGGGATGGTTTGCCAAATTAGAAATTATGTGTGGTTGGTCTAATGTAATAATTTATTTTGTTAATTGGAGATGTGTTTGAATGAGACATAAGAGAGATTGAGATTCAGGTATGGTTGATACTCATGAATAATTATTAGATGTGTATATTAATTTATTTTGTTGGATTGTAGGAGTACATGTGTCTTATTAGATTACTTGGATGTAATAATTATGTTACATGGAGGATTTTTCTTTTTATACTTTAGATATTAGTACTCTTGAATAAAGTAATGGATAATATTGATTAGTCTCATATGTTAAATTTGAGTTCTATATCAGAAATATGGTAGTGGAGGTGAACCCTGAGTTTTCCTAGGGATTAAAGTTTCACGTGTTTTATATGATTGATTGGTTTGTTTGTTTCTATGAACGCTATTGATTATTAAACACTGAAAAACTTAATTTTATTATTGATTAACATGATAATTGAGTAACTGCTCTCTTATTTGAACTATTCTCCATACCTAAAAGATTAGGTGTTAGGTGTTGGATGTTTTCTTCCATTGAGACGATTGATGAAAAATTAATGATTATCACTGAAACGGTAGGGCGAGTTGATAATAAACAAAACAGATAGAGAAGTAGAATGTTTGAGGATTTGGAATTAGAATTATATTTTAGGAACCTTATAAGTTGAATACTTGTTATCTAAAAATTTTTGTATGAACATACATCAATGTTTTTGTAATATCTTTTTGTGTGGTTAACCAAATTGAATTCCTTTTGTTGTTTTAGAAACTATACATTCGAGGCTATAGTTTAGACTCAAGAATCAAATAACAATGTTAAGAATTGACTGAGTTATGAGAGTTAGAAATTGAGTCTCCTATCTAGTGCGCGAAATAGAATTTGTGTGTTGTGAGCCTTGTGAGGTAACCAAGATGACTTTAATAGGCTTTGTGATCTTCATGAAAGTTGTACACTTAGATTCTATATAACTAATTCCATTGGTTTCACCCAAAAAAGGATACATAGAACTAAAGTTATGATTGATTAGTAAATAAAGGCTGAACTGCTACAATTAGGTGTATTTTACAGTAAGTGTTCATGATTTTCGGATGAGAAAACCGATAGGAAAATTATGCAATTTGAGAAAGTGGTCTTCATGAAAATTGTATCTCTAGATTTTATCTAACTAATTTCATTGGTTTGACCCAAAAATGATACCCATATCTCAAGTTATAAGCATATTAGTGACTAAGGATCGAACTACCAACATTAAGCGATAAATTCATGTTTCCTCCAAGTTTTAACATAGTAAAAGTTTGTTTTAGCTCTTGAGGTCAACATAAGATTTGTATATAAATGTCTTAGATTTTAAACTAGATAAGAAACAATATTATAAAATTAATAAATCTCTAAATATCGCGTTTATACTCCACGAAGGTCATAGGGACTTATTAGAAAATGAGTAAGGAAATCTTCAAAACTTAGAAAATGTTGTGGTGAGCTATGAATGTAATAATCATACATGTATATGTGAGAAATTGAATATATTCAATATTATAAATGATATTTTGTGCACAAGAATATGTGTTTTGGATAATTTGTGTTGAAGAGTTTATTTGTGCTAAGAGTTAAGTCTAAGTTGTTGCGTAGTAGTGTGTGAATTCTGAATTGCTTGATCATTTGTGAAGTCTAGACTTTGTCTAGCAGTGCTTAAGTCTTTTTTGCATAGCCATATGTTTATATGTGTGATGTATCTTATATTTATGAGTGTTGCGGATGATTAAATGTTTGAAAGTTATTTGAGGTGTGTGAATTGAGGGTTTGTTTCATTGTGTGATATTGATGTTGATTTCAATTGGATGCATAATATGTTATGATGATGGTTAGGGTGTGTCTGATGAGATGTCATCCCAACTGCAGTGGATAGTGGAGTCTGATAAAATGATTAAATGTTGGCATTATGATTTATGTTGTGAATGACATGATGCATGAACATGACAATCGAAGAAGTTTTGTAAGAATCGTCCATTGTGTGATGCTCTACGTGTTAGTGGCATAAAAGAGGTTTCATGTAACATCCCAAATTTCCAATATTTTTCTACACTAACTAATCAAGTAATCTAATCCATTTTTAATGTAATAGAAAATCCAAACACTAGAGAATAAAATTTTCATCATAACATAATCAATCTAACATCATACACTCTTTTATGTATTTAAAATGTCAAACAAAATATAACAATTACATAAACTTAACATCAATATCTCAAAATTCAAATAATAGTATTTCTACACAAATCTCTTATATACATATTCAACAACATAATAACATCTTCTGACACTTCTAACCACAATCTGACATACTTCACTCCAGAGCATCTTGTCACTCTGCATCCCTCCCCAAGGCAAGTTTGAATAATCCTTGATGAAGAGATGCTCCCAAGATCCTTGCTCATAGAGGTTCCAAGGTTGAAGAAATGGAGGTGGAAGACTAGAAAATGGAGGAGAAGTAGGTGCCACTCTTGTTGAAGGAGATAAGCTAAAGGATGAAGCTAGCCACAAGAGAAGGAACCCTTGATAATGCATGAAGAACTCTCACTAAGGAGAGAACATGAACACTCTCAAGAACAAAAAAGCTCTCAATTTAGAGAAGTATAATTTTCATTCAAAATGAGTGTTAAAATCTACATGAAGGAGGGAATCCTCTATTTATAGAGCAAAGCATAAACTATGGGCTTAGGATCCCAAGTTGAACATCCAACATGCTTAATTAAGGGTTAGTTGGCTTAATTTAGTGTTAATTTAGCATATGCTCAATTAACACTAATTTAATCCAACTAAAATCCAAACATGGCCCTAAAAAACTGGATCTATGTTCCCTCTAATTTGAATTTGAATTTTGGAGGGAAATAACATGGAACTTCCAAAATTCAAATTCAAATAAGAATCAACAAGAATCAGCCATGTAGGAGAGAGAAAACACATGTGAAGGGAAACAAGGGGACAAGAGGGCCCACATATCTCCTACATGCTTCATGTGTTGGTTAGAAGGGTTTTAGAAGCAATTAGGGGTGTGGAAATTAATAACCACATGCCCAAATGCATCTTAGATAGGCCCAACTAATTAACACACTCCACAACGAGACTAATTACACCTCCTAAAGAAAATAGAACCTATAGGCCAAAACACAAGGCCGGAAATTAAACTAGCTACACCGCTAAAATCCTAATGACTTAAGGGTGCTTATACAAGCCTAAAAATTGTCAAATTAATACAATTAAATGGAACATGTCCTAAACTAAGCTCCTTGAAGCTTCATCCAAGTCATGCTTATTCCTTATTGGTCCTAGCTCAAGCCCATGCTAGGCGTGTATGCATCATATCCTCTCCCTTGAGGAAGATTTGACCTCAAATCCTATGGTCTTTCTTCCTTTTTTTCCAATCCTGCAAAAGCACCTGCATAAGAATGAGTATATGATTATATACACAAATGTTAAGGGTAGGAGGTCTATAAGGAGACCTCATAGACTTGGGGTGGTAGGGGTATGCACTAAGGTTTAAAAATTGTTTGTTGTGCCTATGCCCCCACACAGCAGGTCCCCAAGTGACTCCAAGTTCATTAAAGGCTAGTCCCATCCGGGTAGGAAGTGAGACAAGCTTAGGTGCCTTGGAACACTCATCAAAGAAAGCCAAGTAGGCTTTATCTTGTTGTTCACCCACAAGATGATGATGAGCCTAGTGGTGGACCTTTCTTTCAAGGTCACTTTGAGTGGGCCTTGAGATTGGCTATGGATAGAAAAGATTTGTAGCTCAATCTCTTGACCACACTTGGCCATATCAACAAGTAATATTTGAGGTTGTGTTTCACTATGCTCAGAAGTTATGTGCACAACCTCATTTGCTACTTGCAACATGGGAAAGTTGTTTTCAATTAGATTTTCCTTGGATGGCAAGGAAGAATCTCCTTGAAGAACAACTTCCTTTCCTTTAAAGTGTTGAACTTGAGTTTCTTGCTTGAGCTTTTATAAAAAAGGGCTCAAGTTCAACACTTGGTGAAATCTTTTCTTTAGGTGCAATTAGAGGTTGTGGAATGTTATGTTCAAATGATTTGGACACAACCTCCACTTGCACTTGTCCTAGGAGAGAAGTTTCTTTAATAAGATCCCCCTTTGGACTTAAGGAGTGATCTTCTTGAAGACCTTATTCCCTCTCACTTTGGACCAAGTTTTAAACTTGAGAATTTTTTTTGAACCTTAAGGAAGTAGGCTCAAGTTCAAAACTTGGTGAAGTGTCAAGTAGTACTTCACATTCACCCTTCTCCATCAAGACCTTTTCCATGCATTGGACTTCACAATTTTGTTTCTTAAAAGGTAAAGATATAAGTCCAACAGTTGTTAAAGTGTTTTATGAAGAATCATATTCAAGGTGAATTTGAGCTTGTGAGTCAATATGCTCAAAATATTTTTGTACAATCCCAAATTCCACTTGTTTTTTAATGGATTGGTTAGAAGATTGACCTAAGCTAGATTTCAAAGCTAGGTCTTGGCTATGGTCACTCTTCTCACCAAGTTCTTTTTCAAATTTTATTTCTTTTTTTTTTAATTAAGGGTAAGTGTGTGTTTTTTCTTTCTCTCCTTCCTCTCTCCCCTTTTTCTCTCACTTTCCCAATATTTCAAATACTTTTCCCTTTCTTTTTTAAATTGCTCTATTCTCTTCTTCTTTTCTTTTTTCCATTTTTCTTCTCTTTCTTTATTTTCTCTTTCCCATTTTTCTTCTCTCTTTTTCCTCTCTTTCTTTTCTCTCTCTTTCCTCTCTTTCTCTTCCTCATTTTTCCTCTCTTTCTTTTCTTTCTATTCTCTCTTTTCTATACTTCTCTTTTATTTTTATTTCTCTCTCTAAACTTTTCTCTTTCTTTTTCAAAGTGCTCATAGGGATAGGAAAATGAAGTGCAAAATAAGGGAGAATTTGGGTCATGGTAAGCACTAAGGAGAGGTTGGTTCCTAAAGTTGAACTCACTCGTCTCACCCTTTGTTTTGGTTTCTCAACTAAAAGATGTATAAGACTTTTGAACTCAAACAACACCTAAGCAAAACACAAATACACTCAAGAGGTACTCCTAAACGAAAACCTATAAGTGCAAAAGCCTTTGGAACTTTATGCACATACTAAGGACGAATTAAACAAGTAAGGTAAAGGCTAAAGGCAAAACTAAAACAGATAAGGATTTAACGTGCTCCTAAAGGTGTAGAAGATGGTGTATCACTTCCTCCTTCACACCTTAATTAGCGAGAGACTAAGCTAAAAACTTAAGGCAAATGGCCTTTTACAAGCAAAGGAAAAGAAACTAAACTAAGAATTACAATAAGAAATGAAACTATGAATTATTCTAGTCTCTTCTCCAAGAAAAACTCTCCAAGGTGTTTCACTCTTTGTCCATGCTCTTCCTTTTGTTCAAGTCCTTTTATCTATTTCAACTCTTCCTTAAGAGGCTACCCTTGTGGAAGACTTCCTTACTCAAGGCTTCCCTACACAAAAATGGCACCAACCAAGGCAAGATTCCAAAGAGATAGGACACGCAATAACAAAGCAAGAAAAGCAAAATTTGAATGGCATACTATCCAATTTGAAAGAATGATGAAGACATGACTCAAAGATTTCAAAGAATACAAACTAAAAATAAAGGTAGAAAAAAGGCTAAGCACACAAAGGAAATCCTAGAAAAGTTCTAGATAAGGATAAGGACTAAAAATGCAAAATGACACAAATAATTTTCCAAAATTGCACCAATAATAAAAGTGATGGCTGAATGCTGTTCAATTTTCAAGCTATTTCAATTGATTTTAGGTCCTCTTTTGCAATTACAATAAACTTCCAATTAGGCACAATACTTTTGTCTATGTAATTTTTTTTTTTACTTTGTTTTTGCACTCTTTTTTGTTGTTTCTTTTCAAATTGTCTTTTGACTTTTTTTTCTTTTTTTTTCTCTTTTCTCTGAAATTATTTTGGCTGCACCTAATACCAATATTGATTGCAAATTTTATGAGGACTTTAATGATGCTAAACGCTTGAAAAAAATTCAGCAAGCAAGACCACACAATTTCAAAGCAAAAGATACCATCTAAGAAAATTTAAGCAACTCAAAGTGCACTAAAATGTGAAGTGTTTTAAGGTATAGTTAAGAGTGCTTGATTAGTGTATGAACTAACTTGTTTTGACAAAGTTTTGATCAATAACTCACAGCCAAAAACAGCTCCTTATACCACACAAATTTCACTTCAAACAAGCACACCAAAAGTTACTACAAAACAATCCAAGACACTAAAAGTTAAAGAAGAAATTGAGCTATAATTTTTTTTTTTTTGAGAATATTTTTTTAAAGAGAATATGCTTGAACTAAAATCATAGGAGACTCCTTAAGAGACTTAAACAAGAGAGATCAAACTCTCTTAGAAGCTCAATTCCAAGAAGTAACTTTGCTTTTTTTTTTTCAAGAATCAAAACAACACAAAAAATTTAGTAAAACCTAAGGAATTTAATGTGACAAATTAAGGACTAAACATGACATTCTAATGACATAACAAGAAGATTAAAAACTTAAAAATAAAGCACCTAAAATAGAACAAAAAAAGAGCACACAAATTGCACCTAGTCTTGATGCAAAGCTAGCCAAGGAGATGACCACAGCGCTGTGGTTTTTTCCACAACTGTGTGGATTTATTCCACAACTCCTCTTAGGCTCCAAGCTTAGGCAATCAAGGAATAAAACAAGCACAAATTGGATTGCATAAAATGCTCAAAACAGAACTGGAATTAGAGAATTAAAACTGCACAGAAAGCCCCACATGAAAAGCAGGTTTCAATCCAAAACTCTAACCACACATATGTGGTTTCATCCACAAAAATTATGGAATCACTATTTAGTATTTCCTAGGATTGATCCAAGCATGAAAAACACAAGAGACAGCAAGAATAGGAAGCAAAACAAATCAGATCTAAAACAGAATGATGATTCATTGAAAGAACACAAAAATTGAATCAAAATTTTTAGAAGATCTTGCACAAAACTTGCGGCTAAATTTTTTTTGAGATTTTAGAAGCAAAAATTGAAAACAAAACTTCAAGACAATACACATCAAGACAAGTAAAGTAAAATTAACAAACAACACGGATGGATTGAAATTAAAATAGAATTGGAGTAGAAGAGAAGATGACAATGCACAAAATGAATTGAAAATTTAAAGCAAGATAGGATAGAACAAGAACCTCTATCAGAGCTTAAGCTCTGATACCACTTGATGCATCCCTCCCCAAGGCAAGTTTGCAGAATCCTTGATGAAGAGAATGCTCCCAAGATCCTTGCTCATAGAGGTTCCAAGGTTGAAGAAATGGAGGTGGAAGACTAGAAAATGGAGGAGAAGTAGGCGTTACTCTTGTTGAAGGAGATAAGCCAAAGGATGAAGCTAGCCACAAGGGAAGGAACCCTTGATAATAGCATGAAGAACTCTCACTAAGGAGAGAATACGAACACTCTCAAGAACAAAAGAGCTCTCAATTTAGAGAAGTATAATTTTCATTCAAAATGAGTGTTAAAATCTACATGAAGGAGGGAATGCTCTATTTATAGAGCAAAGCATGAAGGAGGGAATTTTGGAGGGAAATAACATGACACTTCCAAAATTCAAATTCAAATAAGAAGCAACAAGAATCAGCCATGTAGGAGAGAGAAAGCACATGTGGAGTGAAACAAGGGGACAAGAGAGCCCACATGTCTTCTACATGCTTCATGTGTTGGTTAGAAGGGTTTTAGAAGCAATTAGGGGTGTGGAAATTAATAACCACATGTCTAAATGCATCTTAGATAGGCCCAACTAATTAACACACTCCACAAAGAGACTAATTACACCTCCTAAAGAAAATAGAACCTATAGGCCAAAATACAAGGCCGAAAATTAAACTAGTTACACCCCTAAAATCCTAATAACTTAGGGGTGCTTATACAAGCCTAAAAATTGTCAAATTAATACAATTAAATGGAACATGTCCTAAACTAAGCTCCTTGAAGCTTCATCCAAGTCATGCTCCTTCCTTATTGGTCCCATACAACGAACCCCTCATAGGATTCTTGGGGGAACGCGTACCTACTAGAGGATGCATTGAGCTATACACCAAATTGGCAATGATCGACAGTCTCGTAGCATCCGAATTAGGTACATAGTCATTTATGCCACCACTTCATATAATATTCTATTGGGAAGACCTTCCCTTAACAAACTAGGGGTCATCATCTCCACTCCTCACTTGCCATGAAATTCCCTTCTGAGAAAGACGACATCGTTACTATCCATACGGATTAGCGCACAACCAGAGAATGTTACCTACTAGTCTACGGTCACAAACATATTAGAAACTGATTACCTTCCATAATGTTAACAAAATCCCAGTAGCTCTAGCAGAATCTCAGCTGGATTTGGATCCTCAGGAAGAAGACATCGAAACAGCCGAACCAAGTGAGAAAGTAGAACCTTTTCAGTTAGGCCTAAAGCTACAACAAGTGACATACATAGGCTCTTCGGCCTCCAAAGAAGAAAGAAACCAAATCATCCAAGTTGTCAGGGTCATTACCGATTTGTTTGCATGGTCAGCCTCACATATGTTTGGCATTGATGCTGAGTTCCTCTTCCATCGACTTAGTGTGTGTGGTGGAGCTCGGCCCGTAGCTAAAAAAGAGGCGCAAAATGGGAGAAAAAAAACCCCAGGCAGCTAAGGAGGAAATCACTAAACTCCTTACCGCCAACTTCATTTGAGAAGTCTGATATACCACATGGCTAGCAAATGCGGTCATGGTATGAAAACAGAATGACAAGTGGCAAATGTGTACCGACTACACGAATTTAAATAAAACTTGCCCCAAGGATGCCTAACCCCTGCCCAACATAGACAAATTAGTAGACGGTGCAACAGGACATTGTCTGTCAAGTTTTTTGGATGCATATTTCGGCTATAACCAGATTCGAATGCATCCCGATGACGAAGCTAAAATTGCATTCATCACAAAGTCAATCAACTACTGTTACAAGGTGATGCCTTTCGGCCTTAAGAACGCAGGCGCCACTTACCAAAGACTAATGGATCAAGTCTTCCATCAATAGATAGAAAAAAATTTGGAAGTCTACATCGATGATATGGTTGTCAAATCCGAAAAGCCAAATCACCACACTTATGACCTACGTGACATTTTTTCCACTATTCGCCAGCACTTAATGCGGCTCAACCCAGAAAAATGTGTCTTCGAAGTGTAGGGTGGTAAATTTCTTGGTTTCATGTTAGCCAACAGAGGAATAGAAGCTAATCTAGATAAATGTCAGACTATCCTCGACATGAGAAGCCCAAAAATACTCAAGGAAGTGCAAAGGCTAATGAACATATTAACATCTTTAGCTCGTTTCCTCCCACGCACAACTAAAAAAGCAAAGCCAATAGTTGCACTTCTCAAGAAAAACAACAGCTTCCTATGGACCAAAGAATGTGAAGATGCCTTTACCCTACTCAAGACATCCATCGCATCCCCCCCAGTCTTTATCAAGTCAGATATCAAGAAGCCATTACTCCTATACCACTCCAATGGGGCAGCAATTTTAGCCCCGCAGGCCCAACACCATCTACTTGTACTCCTGGGTACGTTGTAGATTCGTTATTACTACCTGACACAGACACCGACACTTCAGCATATTCAGACGGTACCCCCTCCCTCGAAGGGGTTTCAGAATCAGAAGGACTAGACATTTTAGGTCGAAAAATAAAATGAATTAACAAACGTACCTGAGTATGAAGAACACAGAACAGACGCAAGAAAAGCTTGAGACGGATTTCGGCACAAAAGGAGTACATAAATGACAAAGTGAATATGAACTTCACAACCCTTCCCCTTATATATACCATTACGAACCCGAAACTCCTACCACTCCTCTCTACCGTTGATATGTTCCAGATCAACGACCCACGTCACGCGACTGTTCATCTTTACTTTCCGCTACAATAGTCAGGATGTAATGTTTCGTTTTCCCTCCTCGATATCATTTGGCAGGAATCCCTATCCAACCCTAGCACACTTTTTAAACCTAGGGATTTCGACTTTAGCGTGCAAAACCGAAATCCTTTATCCCACTTTTTTTTTCCATTAAGACTCCAACCTCATGTTCCATATTTCGGCAGGAGCCTGGGGGCAAGTGTATAAGCATAAAGCAGAGTTACACCTAGAAACCATCAATACATTTCGGATTTCGGCATAACTGAAAAACAAAGTACATAAACCACCACACCGAAATCCAAAATATAATATAAACTTAAACAGTAAAAGAAATGAAATCCAAAGGATTTCACCCAAACCAAAATCCGAAACCCTTCAAAACAAGTAAACAATTAATTAAGTTAAGACTTGATGATAAAATCAGTGTAATCACCAATTAGCACCATTTCCCATAAAACAAAGCGGGACCTACCAAATACCTGCTGGATAAAAGTCAGGTCCACTGGGTAAAAAGAGTTCACCCACGGTAAAGAGTATTGACCGCTAGGTAATAATTGCATTTTTTACTATAAATACAAGACAAGAGGTACGTATCCACTACTCATTAAGGAAAAAACATATCTCACTTTGACCTCTCTTTGTTTGTCCCTTCCCTTTTTGCTCATCTATTAACTTGAGCATCGGAGTCCTCTTTTGCAGGCTCTCCCCCTTTGTGGTCTGTTCCAGAAGATATTCAGATACTTCTTCAACTCAATCTAGTGCATCTCGAAAGGTTTAAAGCAATTCGTACCTAGGTACATTTCGGTAAGAAGACTTTTATTCTTTTAAACTCATCTCTCCCATAAATAAAAATCAAGATATAAAACAATTTAATATTTTGATTAACTTTTTGTGAAAAAAGACAAAATGCCCATGCATGCAGTAATTCTAAACCAATGCTTGATTCCGATCCCTACTCATTTCTAACTTTTTATTTCTCTTTTGATGGAACAAAATCTATTGAACACGTGAAGGTTATTATGTTCCAAGTCAAAGTTCAAATCCAAACTGAATCTACGAGGGACCATGTGGGTTATATTGCTTTCTATGGACCACACGTTTTCTAATTGTGTTTATTAAAATATTAAGTAGGTTTTTTCTTTTTGGTATAAATATTGATTAGGTTCATGATCATTATTGGTATCCCTCTTTTCCTTTTCCTATTTTAAATAAATAAAAAAAGTGTAAATAACTGTTTTGTGTATGTTGGGTAAATATCAAAATGTTTTCATATTAGTTTTTATTGCAAAATAATTAGTATATTTAGTAAAATAGTTAAAATATACTATCAATCAACTTATAGTTTAAACTTAATAAAAAATATCAGTGTTAAAATAGTTCAAATGTTATATATACAGTTACATTAAATATATGAAAGAAAAGTTCGTTACTCACAAATTATTGTGTCTATAGTAAATAGTATTATATATACCACTATATTAAATACTCGAAGAAAAAAATTGTTACTCATATATAAATGATTGTATCTACCATAAATAGTATGTTTTATATTTTTAACTTTTATTTAGTTTAAAAAACCACATATTTCTACTGAATAATAATTCTTTTTAAAACTAATAATGTAATTGGCATAAAATAAAAAATTATTGTGATGTCACACATACATAGAGGAGAGTTACAAAATTTCTTAAGATGAGTTTAAGATGGTCCAAATACATTCTAAAATTAAAGTGGATGTAGGTAAATAACTGTATTAACTAAAAAGAACAAGCTAATTAGTGGAGGTGTTTGACCTTGCAGAACAAATTCCAGAAGTTTTGAAAACCTCAGCAGTTACAATTGCCACAAGTAATTAACAACAATTTCATAACCTCTGGTACCTTTATAAAAAAATTATATCAATTAAAATAATAATATTTTGACATATAGATAAATATCAATAATCGATTGATTGATATCACTTATTAAAAAATATATATTACTTAATTACCAAGACTATTTTCTCATAAAAAAAAACTTATTAAAACACTTAAACTACATCAAGTGAACAAAAAGATAATGAACCATATATATCTATATATATATATAACAAACCATATATATCTACATAATTGATTTAGTTGTCTGCTAATATAATTTGGTGCTACAAAATTGATCGAAAACCCAATATTCAGTGACACACAGAGAATTGGTCAGAGGAGGTCCACGAGGAATGGAAGAAAAAGCATGAGCATGTGCCAGTGGTCCTGAAAAATGGGATAATATTATATATATATATATATATATATATATATATATATATATATATTAATTGGTATACATTATTAGTGTAAAGATTTTTATACTGATATTGAATTACAATTCTTCATTCATGGTAGATTTGTTGACTTTTATCATTACTACTTTAAAAGTCACATAAATGAAAAATTATGATTGAATATCGGTGTAAAAATCTTTTATATTGACAGTGTATACCAATTAAATTCATATATATTAGTATGCACAGTCAGTATAAAAATTTTACATTAACATTCAATCTCAATTTTTCATCTATGATAAGTTTATTAACTTTACCAATTAATACTTTAAAGGTCGTTAGTGTAAAACTCTTTTACACTATCAGTGTAAACTCTCTTTTTTCTATATAATTTAGATCACACATAATGAAATTTTTAGATAAATTAGTTCTATTATTATATTTCTACAATTTAATCTTTTAAATATTTTAATTAACATTTTTAATGCTATCTTAAATATTTTGGAGTCTTAGGATCAATTTGGAATTTAATCTTTTAATTAGGATAAAAAACGTGTCTTTATCCTATAATTTTAGTTAAAATTTTATATTCACAAAAAAAGGGTTAAATTCAATTTTAATTTCTATATATACTTTAAATTGATTATTTAGGCTCTTATAGTTTTAAAAATTATGTGAATTTAGTTCCTAATCTCTTTTGAGCGTGTTAATGGAATTCACATCATTTAATTTGAAAATATAATTATTGACAACTATAAACTGTCATTAAAGTGTATAGATTTTCTTAATAATATAAAACAACATGAATTTTCTTGTCTAAAATTGTTATGTGTATGTTTTATGACGATAGCGGTTAGAAATTATATGTAACAATTTAAAATACTCAATAAATATTAAATTTATATAATTGTATGTATATTTTTTTTTTTTATAATTTATAGGTGTTAAAAACTACATTCCCAAATAGCTACAAGGTAAACTCTGTTAATAATACTAGCTCCATTAACGAGGATGGATTAAAATCACATAATCATCAAAGTTTGAGAACCAAAATAGTCAATTTAAAAATACAATAACTAAAATTAACTTTAACTGAAAATATAGAAACCAAGAACATATTCTTCCATTTTAATTATATAATTAAATATTATTAATGTTACATAATTTTCAAAATATATTATTAATTAAAAATCATAATTTTATATTTTAATAATTATTAGTAAATTTAAATAATTACAATAAATTACACAAAATTCGCTTAAATTTGATATTATTACACTCAATACTTCCGTATTTTTTATTCTTACATTGGTTCTCTCTTACCTCTACACACTTGAAAAACACTAGAAAAACTCCATTAAAGATTATCAAAGTGATAATAAAAAAATAGATATACCTACTATAACTACTATAATAATTAGTACCGAATCTTATAAATTACTCTACTGATTAATTCATACTATATATCATCACCAGAAAATTTAAAATAATTCATACTATTAATTTCTCGAGGCATATTGTTATGTGAGTTGTAATAATGGGAAATAAATGGGCCTATGTTGCTCATAAATGAAAAATCTCATTATAGCTTATGATCCGAGTAAAATGGATCTAAGGAAGGAACAATGAGATCAGATCCTCTTGATCAAATTCTTAAGAAAATTTGGAAAAATAAACTGTTTTGAGAAGCTAAAAATCTGTAATTTATGATTATTTTTCAACTGTTTATTTGTTCTTTTAACTATTTTTTACACTCTTTTTCACTATAAAATCTGATTTTGTACTCAAACAAATATTAATTATTTTTAAATCACTTTTCCAACTTATCCAAACAATAATTGATTATAATTATAATTAATTATTTTTTATAGCCCAACCCATATTATTGATATAAATGAAATAAAAACAAAGAGCACAAGAGATTTGTTTTAAGGGGAAAACAAAAGATTAAAACAAAATATCCTTTAAATATAGAAGTGTATTAAGAATTCTCCATTCTGTAAAAAAAAATGATATTAAATATAGAAGTTACACCTTTCGAATTAAATAAAAGTAATTCTTAAAAATTATAGTATTTGTAATC
Organism: Psophocarpus tetragonolobus; assembly: GCA_037954015.1. Taxonomy (NCBI): domain Eukaryota; kingdom Viridiplantae; phylum Streptophyta; class Magnoliopsida; order Fabales; family Fabaceae; genus Psophocarpus; species Psophocarpus tetragonolobus. Next base: position 69,952,769 of record CM075690.1, on the reverse strand, counting down.
TTCCATAAATACAAAATGCATTTTCATCAAATAAAAAATCATGTTCCTTGAATTAATTTTTTTAATACTAAAAAAATCAATTATACATATAATTAATTATTGAAATAATATATTTTTTAAAATTTTTTTAAACATATTTTTTTAGAATTTAATTGATATATATGTACATGTAAAAGATTTTTACACTGGCATTCAATCATAATTTTTTATTTATGTGAAACTTTTAAAATAATACTAAGTAAAATTATAAATTTACTATTAATACAAAATTATGATTGAATTTCAGCTTAAAAATATTTACAGTTACAATTTATATTAATTAATTTTTTTTTATTGTTTTGTGTGGACCTAGAAAGATGAGTGACATGTTCTGATACTTCTCTTTGAACGAGACAGGTGGTTTGCTTTCCATTCCAAGCTCATCACTCCACTAACTTGGTTGGCACAATATCCCATAAAAACGTGTTTGTAAAAAATTATAATGCAGATTATAATTTTGTTGTTGTTTCTTTTAAAAAAAAAGTTAGTTTATAATTTACTTTTTAGATTACCAAACATTTTCGTGTTTGTATATTTATATTTATATTTATATTTCAGTATGTTATAATAATATTTTAAATATTTTAAAGAATTTTTTTGTCGCGTCAATATTAATATTTTAAAGTAATTTTTTGTTTAAAGTTATAAGATTGGTTTAGTAATAAAATTTATGTTGGAGAATAAGAAGATGTGGGTTTGACTTCTTTTTATGATACAGTAGTTTATTTTTTAATTTTAAAATAGGTGTAAGCGTGGAATAAATATTTTAAAATTGATGTCAAAAGGGGATATTCTCTTTATTAATAGTATACATTAGTAGTATAGATATATTATATAGTATCATATATTGTAAATTATAGATATAGTTGGACAATTATGTATGTTGGATATCAATATTTTAAAGTAATTTTTTTCTCAAATTTACAAGATTGGTTTAGTGGTAAAATTTATATTTGGGGAGTGAGAGATTGTGGGTTTGAGTCCCCTTTATAACACAATAATTTATTTTTTTATTTTAAAATAGGTGTAAGGGTATAATATGTATTTTAAAAAGTGAATGTCAAAAGGAGCTATTCACTTTATTAATAGTATAGATATAGTATATAATATAATATAATATCATATATTATAAATTATAGATATAGTTGGATAAGTATGTATGTTAGATATCAAAATTTTAAAGTAATTTTTTTATTAAAGTTATAAGGTTGGTTTAGTGGTAAAATTTATATTTGGGGAATGAGAGGTTGTGAGTTTGAGTCTATTTCTTAACACAATAAATTATTTTTAAAAAAATAGTTACATGTCAGTTTGAGAATCAGATTAAGAGATAAGCGGTTTAATAAGTTGAAAATTTATATAATTATTTTTAACAATTTATTTTATGTTTCAGTTATTTTTATGCGTTTTTTATTCTATAAAAACTATTTTTTTCTTTTTTCATTCAAAGAAATTTAATTATTTTTAAATTTATTTCTAATAAATTTATATAAATAAAATTATTATAAATATTATTAATTATATACATAATTAATTATTGAAATAATATATTTTTTCAGTCTTTTCAAAAACTCTCTAAAAGATAAAAAGAATTTGTTTTTTTCTTTTGAATATTCTTAGAACATTAGTTAAAAAATTAGAAAAAAATCATTTGCAATATAAATGTTTGTACATAGTTATTTAATACAATCACCAAAAGAGGTATTTTTATTTATAAATAAATGCTCTAGACGGTGTTTAGAAAAATTAAAATATTTTAAAAAAATATATAATTAATTATTTTATAATCGATTATAATATTTGGGTAAGTTTGTTGATATGTAATTTGAAGATAATTAATTTTTTATGCAATAAAAAAAGTTTTTATAGAGTAAGCGTGTAGAAGTAAATGAGGGGAAAAAAACTGTTAAAAATAATCATATGCTGCAGGTTTTATCTTCTTAAAGTTAAGTTCTAAAACCATCAAGATTATTTTGAAAAAACTCATGAACTACAAAACATATTATAATTTAGATTATAATTTGTTTTTTCGAGAGACACTCTTAAAAGTTATATAAAAAAATTATAGTAATATTATACATTTAGACATGTAATTTTACTTTTTTTAACCAATATTTCGACATCTATTGTGGATATTAGTGTAAGATATTAGTGTAAGATTTGAAAAAAAAAAATTAGTGTAATGTTTTTAAATATATAAAAGGTGTTAGTACAATATTTTTTTATTTAAAAAGGTTAGTTTAGGAAAATAAAATAAAGTTATGTGTTATGTGTTATTGTATAATAGTTTAGGTTATGTTTTTTAAGATACTTGTCAATTATGCATAATTGAATATAATTATGCACAATTGAATCCTTCACTATTGCAGTTTAAGGCCAATTGTGCACACATTGAAGAAACCAAATAAATTTGACAGAAAATTGGGAAGAGTACATTGAAAGAAAATGGGTGTTTCATTTCATTCCATAAACAAGTTCACAATATTACAAAACAATGCACATATCCTAAAATGGATACTTCATTTCATTCCATAAATACAACCCTCAAAGTAACATATCCTACTACTCCCTAAATTTAAACTACGGACAACTATCAACTGCTACCTTACTTCCTAATTATGAAAATAAACAAAACAGTGTACATAATTATAGTAACTGCCCAACATATAAACAAACAAAAAAAAAACATAATATATCATTTCTTCCTCTTCACATCAAGCTTCTTTTGCAATTTTAGTATGTTCTTCATTGCCCTGATGTATTGTTGATTAGTCTCATCCCTACTTTCTTGTTATCAATCATCATATGCATTTTCATCTATCCATCTTAAATAATTGCATGAGTTTTGACCCTACCAAAAACATCTCATATTAATTACTGAATTTTTCACCCTAAAATCACAAACCAAATAAATTTTGTTAAATAAAATGAAAAAAAAAAACATTCGAGGGCATCTCCAGAAAACCCTTCCTTGATTATTTTCGCAAGTTGATGTGTATATCTAAGCTCTTTCACCACATAAACAATGTCTCCATCTTATCTTTGACAAAAAAGACCTTATTGTAGCAGAAGAGCATGACCGACCAGTCCTTCCGACATTGCAAAAAGAAGCCATGGCTGAGGCTTCGTAAAAATGACGATGCAACACAACCCAAACCTTTTTCTCAGTTCAACGAACACTAAACCCCAATACAACCAAAGGCTTTTCCTCATTCAAACAAACCCTAAACCAATAGAACCAAACCCTTCACTTATTTGCCATACTCACAGGAACATATTTTTTGGCATAGGGTTTATACCTCTCAACAGTCAAGAAACGCCAACAACAAGGACTAAATGTCATTTTGGGTAAATTTTGATTTTCCATGTTGGCTTAGACACCTGCTAAACCGTCATCCATTGTTAGCCAAGTCATCAAATTTTAGACGTCATTAGCTGGTAAATAAGGACTAAAACTCAATTTGGGATGAAAAAAATTATTTCCTGTTTTTATGGACTAAAAGTCATTCTGGATGAAACGTTAGGGACATAAAATTTATATACGCCAAAAATAAATTTAAAAAATTGACTAAAAATGTAAATCTGAAAAAAATAGTCTACTTTTTACATAAAAAAATCACATTAAGAAATTGGATCCCTAGGCACCAATTTCTCAACATGAATAGTAAAAGAGGTTATTTAGGTAAATAATTTGGGGTGTGGGTCATTTGAGTATTTTTCTTTTTTTTGGTATATGAAAGAAAAAAAGCCCCTTTTAACAACTCACATCATAATCCATCAATAGTCAAATAATCATCATTTTCATCAATTCACTAATTGTACATATATCTGCTCATCAAATCATTCTTTTATCTCAAAATGTTCAATCCACAAAACAAGCAATATCCATTGAACATATATGCAATCAAGCATCAAAGCATTTCAAACACAAATCTATGTCTAATCTCAAATCAAATCACAACAAACATTCTATCTTATCAAATTCAACTACATTAGAATATAGACAAAGATTAAACTTCTCTTACCTATTTATTCATTTAAAGATTGAATTTAATGAAGAGAGACAAATCCAATCGTAGAAATTACTCAAAACCTTGACAAAATCCAAAAACCAATCAGGAACCTAACAAATTTGGATTTTAAAAGAATTTCCTTATCAAAGAGAACAATTAGACTGAAAAGGAAAGGAAAAATGTTTGAAGAATTTATATCAGATATACCTATTATGAAGAATACTCTCAGAGTCAGGAATAATGAAAGAGATTTTGTCTGATTCTGCCAACGTTCGGCCAACCATACAAAATATACAAATTTGGCGGTGGGAAAGAAAGTGAGATAGTGACGGAGAAAGAAAAGTTGGAGGAGAAAAGAATGAAGGAGAAAAGAGAAAAGAGGAGGAAAAAGAAGAAATAGGGGTGTGCTTAGTAATACTAGTTTAATATTTAATATCTCCCTATATAGATTCCAAAACTTCCCGAAAGTCAATCTACACTTCTGAATCAAATAAATAATAGGTATGCTCATCCTCTCACTTTACTATAAAATTAACCATATAATAACCACACAAACAGGACAATAAATTATTGTTCAATTAATTAATTAGTTGAAAGAAAACTTAAATTCAATTTTCCTTTTTATTTAATTCACCCACTTTTTACCTATTCTAAAAAGAAAAATCTTACAATAAATGATAAATGTTTAGAGAAGAATACCCATAATATAGAAAAAAAATTACATTCAATCACACTCTTTCCATGTGATAAGTTTGTTTTACTATATCCATCCATATCTTAGACATCATATAAATAAATAGATATTGATTAAATAAATAACATAGACATTTAAAATTTTAATGCATAAATTAAAAAAGTTACTTCATGAGTACTTACTCCGATTTTTATGGATATTACCTGCTTTGACATGATATAATATGTGAATGGGTATTATCCTATGTATTGACCAGGTTTTCCAGACTATTCATAAAATTGTACTCTTTTGAATACTACAATATTTCGAACAAATCAAATTGACCAAAAATTAGTTAGTTGGATAATTGTTGAAGCATATTTCTTTATCTAATATTAGGATGGAATTACTAGACCAATATTATAAATCTATAAAAATTGATTTTGAACAACTAGAAAGAAGATTTATCCAGAGAGTCTTTTTGTGAAATAGTGAAAGCTGATTTCTTGATAAAAAAAAATTTTTACCTTCATCATCCCAAACGAACAACAATGTCAATAAGAGTCAATTCCTTTTTAGAATAATTTCACATACCACTAGATAAATTCTAATTGAGCCGGGGAAAAATGTTATTTGCTGAAAAAAATTAAGGGAAATGCACTTTTAATCTTTTATTTTTTCGATTATATTTGATTTGATTCCTTCTCTTTTTAAAAATTCAATATACCTTTTTATATTTGTAAAGTGATTTAAAATTGTCCTTTTAAAATAAGTTCAATTTGAGACGCAATTTTGAACCATTTTATTTTATTAATTCGAGTTGTGAAAAATGAAAATACAAAATCCAACTTATGTTTGAATTAAAAAATATATAAATAAAATAAAAATCATATAAAAATTAGTCTCATGAACAACTAAAAAATATTCTAATATGAAAATTTCTAATTTTTTGATTGCTCATTATATATACTCTTTATGCGAGTTTTACTATGTTTATAACCCTTTCTTGTTAACCATGAGTTGATATAGTCTTCCTGTATGTAAATATAATAAAACAAGTTTCACGTAACAATATAAGAATTATTCAAATTCATGTCCAAATGTAAAATTATAATCATTATTAGTCATTATTACAATAATCATAGAATTTTTAACCCCTTTAAAAATATAAAGGAATAAATTGAATATAATAAAAACAAAAATGACAAAAAATGTATACACACCAAACTTGATTGTGCGATTCTTTCCAAAGAATATTAAAGTAGATTTAGAAGTTTCATCTAGTTAAAAAGTTATTTATTTAAATTGTAACATATATATATATATATATATATATATATATATATAAAAGATTTCATTGTTAACTTATATCATTTTCTGTAAACTTTTAAAAGCAGGTTTAATAATCTAGAAATCAATCTAGTAATTAGGATAAAGCGTTGGTCAACCGGTAAGGGTGGTCCCGGTAGTCAGTCGTAGAAGACGCAGTAAATCTGTTGGTTTAGCCTGGTGGTCCCGTTTCGGTCCTAATTATCTCAGAAAATGTCTAGATTAATAAAAATGCTTTCAAAAGGAAAAGAAAAGGTAGACGTGAACAATGAAGAACCGGAAGAAACTAAGTTAAATATGATACATCATGAATTAAGAATTCCGCAAATAGAACATGAATTAAATAAATGGAATATACCTAAATTAGATATTAAAACTATTTATAAAACCTCTTTTAAAGATATGTTTAAATATGAATATATCATTAAAACGGTTGAAAAAGAAATAGATTTAAAATCTACCCAACAAGAAATTCCCTTAATATCTAATCAGTTAATTATTGAGCATATAAAAGATTAGATATCTGCATATAGGATCAATACAAATTGCTATTAAACCCTTGTTCAGAATGGGTATGGATATGCCCTTGTTAGCCATCCTTAGAGATAATAGGCCAAAAGATTTTGAAAACCAAACTTTGGCTTTAATGGAAACTAATCTTCATCAAGGTCCGGTTTATATAAATAATTACCCTAATTATTCTATTGCCTTAAAAAGCCTTCATGAAACCAATAATAATATAATTTTAACCATAAAAATTCTTGAAGAAAAATGGAATCAAAGTTCTTTTCCATTAACTATAACTTACAGGTTATACTATAAAGCTATGAAGACTCAATTGGCTCCAGGAGCCTTAATAATGTCACCTAAAGATGTCACTACTATGTTATTAGTAAATCCCGAAAAAGTTAGCGCCACTGTTCCCAGAACTTTAAGACATGAAGAAATAACTTCAGGCTTAAAATGGAAACTAGAAGAAATTCTTCCTCCAGAAAGACTTGAAAATACTGTTTTAAATAATATTGTTGAATTTAGATATGGAGCAGTAGAAGTAGCTTTCGCCCCCCTAAGAAGATCTCTGTCATATAGATCTCCCCAGACCTCTTTTGCCACAGCAAGAAGGTCAATACATAGATCTAGGTTCTCTATGCCTAGGTCTCTGCAATACCTGGGAACAAGGTTGGACCCTACTGTTCCCCAACCAGATTATGAAGAAACTGAAAATGAGCCCAATTCTCCACATTTTGAATCTGTACCTGGTCCTTCTGAATTTAATCAATTAAATGTTATTAAAAAATTTGAAATAAATAAAGATTTTTAAAAGAAGAATTTTTGAATCCTGATAATAAAGAAAAAAGAGAATGGTTCTTCCAAACTTTTTATCAAAAAGAATTAAGAGAATACAGAGAAAAATACTATAATTATTTAGAAGAAAAAGAAGAAAATATTCCCTTCTTTAATTGGTTCTCTGAAAACTGTTTTAATAATCTCCGAATAAATGTTCTAAAAACTGCTGAGAAAATTTGGAAAACATCTAAAGGAGAAATTATCAGCATAATTCCCCCATTAGAAGAAGTAAAATTTCCTAATGTTCAAAATCATGAAGTAGTGGCCTCTCCTTTTAAAATGATAACTGAAAAAAGGGATATTTCTTTTAAAGATATTCAAAACTTGCATACTCAATTAAATTATACTAATCAAATTGTTCATATAATTGCCACAGAAATAATAGATAAAGATTTACCCCCTAAGAAGTTAGAAAGATCTTTAATTAAACCTTTTAAGTTCTCAGAAGAAGAGTTAAAACATATAAAATTAGGAAAAGACTCCATGTTAGATGAAATAAATAAAAAATTAGATGCTTTAAAAATTAATAAAGTCAACACTATAATAATTCCAGATGAAGAATTAGGAGAACATTTTAATAGAGAACAGTTTGACGATAATTTATATAAAGTTAATAAATTAAGAAGAAATGCTAGGAGTAGCTCTTCCTTAGGTCCTACCCCTAGACCTACTACTAGAAATTATTATAATAGGCCCATTCTCCCTGATATTCAGTTTGAAGAATGGGAGCTGGAGTCACCATCCTCTTTTGATGGCTCTAGTATCTATGAATGGAATATAGACGGGCTAACTGAAATGCAAATCCTTAGAAAAACGAATGAAATGACCATGGCCGCCTCAGCATATAGAACTAAACAAGATGCGGCTACTACAGTTAAGCTACTAGTAACAGGTTTCACTGGCCAATTAAAAGGTTGGTGGGACCATTACCTCTCAGAAGAAGAAAGGTTTAATATAATGAATAGTGTTAAGCAGGAAGCAGATCAAGTTATGCCTCTTATGGTAGAAACCTTAATTTTAGCAATTATCCATAATTTCGTAGGAGACCCCCAGTTATTTGATCAAAGGATATCATTAATTCTCCACACAATTAGGTGTAAAACCTTAGGAGACTTTAGGTGGTACCATGATAATTTCATCACCTTGGTTTTGACTAGGCCTGATTGTAGAGAAGCCTTTTGGAAAGAAAGATTTCTGGCAGGACTCCTTCTACTTTTGCCGGTAAGGTAAGAGAAAGTTTGCCCAGATTATATAATGATATCCCACTAAGAGATTTAACCTATGGAAGACTAAGTACGGCTACAAAGTTAATAGGTTTAGAAATTTGTGATACCCTTAAATTACAAAATCAAATTAAAAGAAATCAAGAAATGGGAATTAAAGAATTGGGTAATTTTTGTAGTCAATATGGTTATGAAAAACCTATTCCTCCATCTGAAAAAAGAAAACGACACTTAAAAAAACAGAATAATATTAGAAATCCTCAAATTACCAAGGGTAGCAAATTTAGAAAATTCTCTAAAAAATCCAATAAGCCTAATAAACCTAATATAGTGTGTTATAAGTGCGGAAGAATTGGTCATATGAAAAAAGATTGTAGGGTTAAAGAAAAAATAAAAGCTTTAAAAATGAGTGAGGAATTAAAAGAGCAAATAGCTAATTTATTAATTTTAGATGAAGAATCTTCTGAGGAGGAAGAAGATGAGTTAATTGAAAATAATGAATTAATTGAAGATTCTAGTAGTGAGAATGAAGAAAATATTCATACCTGTGAAAATATGGAAAATTGTAATTGCTCTTTCAAAATTAATATGATTAAAGCTGAAACTAAATTAGCTTTAGAAATGGTTGATAAAATGGCTAATGAAGAAGATAAATTAGAATATTTATTAAAATTAAAAAACATGATGATCGAACAAGAAACGACTAAAGATCATAAAGAAAAAGAAAAATTTAATGGATATAATTTTTCAGAAATTTTAAAAATGAATTCTTTTAATAAACCAGTTACTATAAAAGATCTTCAAAAAGAAATAAAAGATCTAAAACAAGAAGTGCAGGAATTAAAATTAAATTTAGAAAACCTAACAGAACAATTTAATAATAATATAGGTTCAACCTCTAATTCTAACCATAATGGGGAAGAAACAGAATTAATTAATCAAATAAAAATTCTTCAACAAAAATGGCAAATTAAAATAGCTTTATCAATAGGAAACTCTTTTCATAAAAATTTTATAGCATTAGTTGATTCAGGAGCAGATCTAAATTGTATAAGAGAAGGGTTAATTCTCACACAATATTATGAAAAATCTTTACAAAAATTGTACACGGCTAATAACTCTAAATTAAAAGTTCAGTATAAACTGTCTAATGCTAATATTTGTAATAAAGGAAAATATTTTAAAAATAGTTTTATTTTAACTAAAGATATTACGGAAGAAATAATTTTGGGTACTCCTTTTTTAACTCAAATATATCCTTTTGAAGTATCTACCCAAGGAATAAAACATAAAAATCATCTTTTTGAATTTATAACTCCAATAAAATCAAAGGAAGTCTTAACTCTAAAAGACTTAACTGAAGAAAACTTTATAAATAGAATTGAAAGTAAAAATGGGCAAATTAATAAATTACAATTAGAAATAAAATATCAAAGAATTGAAAAACAACTTAATGACATTTTAGTAAGAAAGAATTTTGAAAAAATTCAAAAGGATTTTGAAAACGAAATCTGTGCTGAAATTCCCTCTGCTTTTTGGGATCGAAATTCTTTTACTATCAAGTTACCTTACATAGAAGGATTTCATGAAAGTAAAATACCTACTAAAGCTAAACCAGTACAAATGAATAGAGAAACGCTTACTTATTGTAGAAAAGAAATACAGCAGTTTCTGGATAAAAAATTAATTATACCAAGTAAATCTCCATGGAGTTGCTCTGCTTTTTATGTCATGAATGCTTCTGAAATAGAACGAGGAGAACCAAGAATGGTTATTAATTATAAACCCCTTAATAATGTCTTAAAATGGATTAGATATCTGATTCCTAATAAACAAGAATTAATAGGAAGATTATATCAAGCAGTAATTTTTTCAAAATTTGATTTAAAATCAGGATATTATCAAATTAAAGTTTCCGAAGAAGATAAATACAAAACTGCCTTTACGGTTCCTTTTGGGCATTATGAATGGAATGTAATGCCTATGGGACTTAAAAATGCTCCCTCTGAATTTCAAAATATCATGAATAATATACTAAATCCGTACTCCGAATTTGTTGTGGTTTACTTAGATGATGTTTTAATATTCTCTAATTCTATTGAACAACATTTAAAACATCTTAGAATATTTAAAGAAATAATAAAGAAAAATGGTCTGGTCATTTCTAAAAGAAAAATAAAAATAGGACAAACTAAAATAAGATTCTTAGGACATGAAATATTTCAGGGAAAAATAACTCCTATAAGTATAAGTATTGAATTTGCAAACAAATTTCCTGATGAAATAAAACTTAAAAATCAATTACAAAGATTTTTAGGCTGTATCAATTATGTAGCAGATTTTATATCAAATATAAGAATTACCTGTCAACCCCTTTTTGCTAGGCTTAGAAAAAATCCAAAGCCATGGACAGAAAAACATACTGAAATAGTTAAAGAAATAAAAAGTCTTGTTAAAACTTTACCCTGTTTAGGAATCCTTCATCCTGACGCTAGTATTATTGTAGAAACAGATGCGTCTGAAATAGGATTTGGAGGAATTTTAAAACAAAAATTTTCAGGAGAAAAAGAACAAATAGTTAGATTCCATTCAGGGGCTTGGGCGGGAGCTCAACTTAATTATAGTGTTATTAAAAAAGAAATCTTGAGCATAGTTCTATGTATAAATAAATTTCAAAATGATCTAATGAATAAAGAATTTCTTTTAAGAATTGATTGTAAATCCGCTAAAGAAATTTTAGAAAAAGATGTTAAAAATATTGTTTCCAAACAGGTTTTTGCCAGATGGCAAAGTATCTTATCATGTTTTGATTTTAAAATTGAATTTATAAAAGGAATTAATAATTCCATTCCAGATTTTCTAACTAGAGAATTTCTTCAGGGCACTCCCCCGCAGCAATGAGACCATCAGTAAAGTCAGCATTAACCAAAAATGCCTCAAAATCCAAACCCCTAAATATCTCCGATTTAGCCCCATCATATGCAATGAAGTCCTCCTTAAATACTCCCGCTAGTACCAGAACATTACCCTCCTCTTTAACTCCTAAAAAGACCTCTGAAGTATTATCCTCCAAAAATAATTTTCCTCCATTAAAAGTACCCTCCTCATCTAAAAATCCGGAACCCATAACTTTCCAAAAAGATTACCATATAAAATCTCCTTGTAATCCTATTCTACCAATCGAGCCCGAGTGGGAAGAAGAAGAGTCATCCACAATAATTGAAAAAATAAGTCCTAAAGGATGGGCATGGATTCCTGAAAACTTTGAAAAAACAATTACCTTTTATCAAATGATTTTATTGGATACTAATTCTGTTGAATTAATTCCAGAAAAGGATCCAAAAAATCCTCATATTACCAATTATTCAAAACTAAAAATATTAAATGTTTTGTGTCCATCGGACTGGAATCAGAATTGGTTGACCCCGAAAGGTTTTTCTAGACCTTTTAAGCCAACCTCTTTTAATTATTTTGATTATCAAGAAGCTTGGAGTAAAATTCTTTTAAATACTAATCCCAAGCATTCCTGGTATATCAGTTTTAAAAATGAATTACCTATTCGATTACCTTCTTGGTTTATCAAATGGGTAATTGATTTTGGTCCTATAAAAAGTATTCTACCTTCTAAAATCGTGAAAATGTATGACACTTTTAAAGAATTATCTCCTTCAATACCTTCCCGATATAAGTTAACTAGTTTTCTCTCAAAAATGGGAATTGGTTGGTTTATGCAACCTCAATACCAAATACATCATCACATGGGTGAGCCGTTTCCTAAACAGTTATGCTTAACAGTGAAAGTATTTTGGTGGCAGAAGTTTAATATAGATTATGTTGAAGCTAAGTTTCGGCAATTTAAGAATTCTCCTCTTAAAACTCCTATTACTGTTGCTTCATCTTCATCCTCTCCATTAAAGATTGAAGATTTGGTAGCTCAGACAAAAGACAAAAAAGAATTAAAAAAGAAACTCCTTGAAGCATTATCTTCGTTGGATTCTGAAGAATCAGAAACAGAAGACAATGAAGAATTATTATCAGATGACTGTTATGCCATTCAAATGGCTCAAGACCCGAATTTAGGCTCTGACTAGCAATTATTGACAGAGCAATACCTTCAATGCAAGAAAATCTTCCGTTTGGTAAATGCTCTTCGGTAATTGAAAAAGGCGGTTTATCTTTCCAAGAAAGCTGTCAACTCGTGGAGGGTCCCTCTTAAAATAAGTATGTCGGTCAATTGTCAGGAATCTTTGAATTTGTCAAGAAGGGTGGTAAAGGTTGTCGGCCTCTTTTCAAGATTCGAGATAAAGAAGCGACAGGTGGTTGAAGACTCTGAAGACTTAATTAATTTTAAGAAATTTTGAATTCCGTTTGTAATTTAATTAAAATCCGGATTTCACATTCGGCTGTTGTAATTCTATAAATAGAGCTTAAGACGAGGGGATAGACACAGCTCGGCAGAACCTTAAACTTCTATCTCTCTCTCCTCTTTGTAAATTCTCCATCTTTTAATAAATTTCCTTTGTATAAATCTCCCCTAGCCTTGCCGTGCCTCTGTGAGTATTTCGTAAATTATATTTCATTTCAATTGTACACGCTTGCAAATTATATATATATATATATATATATATATATATATATATATATATATATATATATATATATATATATATATATATATATATATATATATATATATATATATATATATATACATACATACTAGAATGAAGATAAAAGAATGTATAAGAGTCAGATTATATAGTTAAGGATATATAACTTATAAGAATTAATATTTATTACCTTACGATGCATTTATTTTTTTAGTACCATATCGTTTAAGAACTTTTAACTTAAGCATGTTTAGTTTTGAGTAACTATGAGATATGGGACATTTGAAAAATCTTTGAGGAAATATTTGAGTGAGGACAAAAAACACTAAAAAGTCATGTGTTTTAAGAACAACCATTGATCTTGAAAGCTCGTACATCTCAGAAAGGACTACTCGCAAAGAGTTTTAACCGATTGAAGGTTTTTTTGACTAACAAGAAGTTGAGTGTTGTAACGATCCAAAAATCTCTATATAATATCTACAAAATATTATGTTGAAATTCCTTTTTATTTCAAAATATACTCAATATTAAAATTTTTAAAGAAACAACATAAATAAAATCTTGAACATCTCATCTAACGATTAGCAAGAGGTGTCGTTGAGTGCAAATCCATGAAATTACAAATAGGAGAACTTTTCACTAAGTGAAAAGTCTCACTAATATGTTATCAACTTAAGATTCAATTCTTTAGTCTACTGCATCTCAAATATAACTTACAAGTTAACACAAGACATACATATTCATAATTAGAAAGCATTTCCTATTGTAATTTCTATTATATACATAAATACACCAAAAGCTATGCAACATCAAAACTAAAACAAACAACTTCCAAGTTGCCAAGGTCTTCTTTACTCTTGGTTACCATGTCTCTGTGTGTCAATCTTGCTATCTTCTCCCATATAAAACATGATCACCAAACACGTACATAAACACATATCAATAAGGGTAAACTTAATAACACAAGAACACAAGTGAACAAGAGCATATTACAATCAGATAACAACATCATTCACTAGAACATGATTGAACAAGAACACTTATGTTCCATCTGAACATAAACAATCAATACAACATAATAATATGATATAACCTTTCTAGAAAACCCATTGATTTGAATACTAGATGACCTAATGAATTTTTCCAATTGTAGTATGATGTCCATTTGACCCATTTGACAACCAATTGAAGTCTAGGCATACCTATCTGATACCCAATAGTTGTTTGACATCTACTTGACCCAATTATGATACCCAATTACTTTCTAAGTATATACCATGAGTACTATCTCATTCTCATCGACCTTAGTACCAGGATCACAATGAACTTATATGTATTCCTAACTCAATGTACATCATGCATTTCAACCAAGGCTAAGTTACCCATTATAAATGCTTACATCCAACGATCCATTATAGCATAAAATTCAAAACATGCATCATATCAATCTCAAAGCAAGCTCAATTCATTTAACACTCGAATCAAGCTCAAAACATTAATTACTCCACTCAATTACAAAGAATAAACAACTCATTACAAGAATAACACTTCAATAATCAACACATTATACTCATGCATTCTCAAATCAAAACTTCCTAAATTAAAATAGAGGTAGAACTTCCTTTACCTATTTCTCCATTTTAGCTTAATCAAAGAGGGAGAGAAACCTTGTTAGAGAAATCACTCAAAGCCTAACAAAAATCCCAAAAACTAAAGAGAAAGTAAAAATTTGGGATTTCAAGATCGATCCTCCTATAATGGAGATGGATGTACCCCAAAAGAGTAGGAAACTGATTGAAGGAATTAAAACAATATTTACTCACAAGAACCCATAGTTGAGATGGGGAGAAATAGAAGAAATTCCTTAGCTATCCATGGAGGATTTAAAGGCTTGCAAAGAGAAAGAAGGAAAATGGCTTAAGGAATTAGAACAATTACTTACCAACTTGAATCCAAAGTTAAGGTGAGGAGAAGTTGGAGAAACCCTCTAGCTTTCTATAGAGAGATTCGTTGCGTGCTAGAGAAGGAAATTGGTGTAGAGAAAAAAAGAAGAAACAGAAAGGAGAAAGAAGAAGAAAGAAAGAAAAAGAAGATTTATAAGGGTCAAGGGTATACAGTAATTCTAATTTGGCTATTTGCACCACCTCTTCTAAATAGATTTTCTGTAAAATTAATCCAACTATCTCAATCCAAAAGAATATATATTTTACTCACCTCTCATCTCACTAAATTCACCCATCCACTTTCCGTTCTTTATAATTCGCTCCAATCACATTCATAATTGAATGAACACATTTATCGCAATAAAACATCAATATAAATATCTCAACCAAATATTATGTCATTACTTAATTCAACTTAAATAAAATTTAATTTCCTTTTTTAATTATTTGACATACTTATAACATCTTAATAAAAACGGAACCTTATAAGTGTAGTGCTATCATGTGAAGTAGAGTTGTTGAGAAACTGGTGTGAGGGTTGTTACAACAATTGCACCATTTTTTGTATTTTTTTCTACTTAAACGCAATTTTGGCCTCTATTTAAAAAAATAATGAGATTTAATTGCTCTCCTATTTTTAAAATCTATAATTTTAATTCTTCTATTTTAAAATAAAAATATTTAATCTCTCAATTTTTTAAAATACATAAGTTTGGTCTTTCTATGAAATTTTGTGTTCACTATTAAAAATCATAATTTTGTGTTCACTAAATTTAATAGCATGATATTATATTATTCGTTTAATTCATATCATAATCAATATTAATTTGATAATAATCGTTATCTTCACTTTAATGGAAGTACCAAAATTATGATTTTTACAAAGTTAAAAACTAAGTATTTTTATTTTAAAATAAAATTACCAAAATTACGGACTTTTAAAAGTAGATGATGAACATTTCTATTATAAAATAGAAAATCAAAATTACAAGGTTAAAAATAGAATTGCCAAAATTGTATTTATGTTGTTTTTGTTTTTTTTTTGTCATAAAAGCTAATTCTAGATCAAATAATTAGATAAGGTGGGTCCCATCATGTGATCCATACAGCTTGGAATTTATTTATTTTTATTTGAGTTTGGAAGGTATTCCTATGGACCATTGTCGCATAATTTTTATCTGGATTGAGTTTTGGGTCCACCATGCACATGCGTTTGAATATTTGTTTTTCGTTTTTGTTTTTTTAATAAAGAATGGGTTTCTATATTTGTATTTTGTATCGGTAAGCAAAAGGCATTTTTTTATTATTTAAGATCTATTTCTGATACAAATTGAAAGGTCTCTGTCATAATTTTATTTGGATTGATCAGTTAGGACAATTCACATACACATGAGTTTTTCTGTTGTACTTGTAACGGCGTAGACGAAACATTTGATTATATTCACGAATTTTAGTTTCTAATTTTAAATATTTTACAAAATGATAAAAGAATTACTCTTTCATCTAAATTTTTTCTTATCGTTTGTTAAAAGTACTTAAAATCAAATCAAATTAAAATATAATATGTTTATAATAATTAATAAAATATTATTTAATCAAGCATGCGTTCATATTTTGTAAGATTAATCCTTTGTCCTCTCAAAATTTTCCAAATTTTCAGACTATTTTTAAATCATGATATGATTTTATAAAATTTGTACTAAGGTATTATCAAATTAACGTTGATTAGTAAGTGAAAATTATTAATTAATACATGAAAAATGAGCATTTGAGATATTATTTATTGTAGCATTTTGTTGGAAAAAAATTAAATATGCTCAAAACCCAATTTATCATGTAATCATATCCAACTTGATAGAATGTTATTATTTTCATAGATAAAGTCCTTAATTAAAATTATATACTTGCTTTCATAATAGAGCTTATGATAATGAGAAACAAAAGTTTGCTATTATTTTAATCTAAATTATTCTTGATCATATGATTGTTGTATATGAGACATCAATAAATTTGAATAGATCAATATATATGTGAATATTTTTATAGAATAAAGATTAACTACATATATAGATCTCATTTATTAACTGCATATATAGATTATGCATATGTGAGGATGATTATTTGAACTTACTCAATTGAAAATTTCTAATGGTTTACATTACCTTAATTTGTCAATAGAAATTTCTTACGATGAAACTAAATGTTTTTTCTTTGACTTGAGATTATCATAGTAATTAACAAGAATTTTATTATATTTTAATTTCGGACACCTAATGTCTCAGGGTAGTAATTGAATGAATATTGGATATGATCAAATGTTTGTAGAATTAATGATAAATCAAGAAGGAATTCATCAATTCTTGATAATGAGTTTGAACTCTATTAATAAAATAATATCCTGGTCAGGAAAATTGATTAAAAGAAGAAATGAATTTCTTAAATCAGTCATGATAGGTTAACTTAATGGAATTTGACGATAATATCATACTCTAAAGTTAACTAAGAGTTGGAATGGTAGAAGAAAAATATTATATGTACTTCTAAGTTCTTGAAAGTAAAATATTACTTCATATTATTTGGATGTTAATGAGTATTGCTAGATGTTTACGTTAATTAATATATTAATTTGATTAATTTATTACTAGCTTAACATTGAACTTTCATGATCACACAAATGAGTGTTCTAACATCTGTTAAAGAATGAGTGTTCTAACATCTGTTAAAGAAATTATTTTAATATTTGATGATTAAATAAGAGTATTTAATTTGATCAAATTAAAATAATTTACAGTGAAATATTATTATATTCTTTGCTAGCACTTAGAGTATATATAATATAAATTATTTGATTTTTTTTAATTTCAAATTGGAGAAAGTACTTAATAAAGAATATATGATTAAAGTATTAAACTTGATCAATGTTGTTTATACTAATAAATAAAAAAAGGGGATGATATCTTTAAAGTATATATTTAATATTGTTGTTTTTATTTGAAAAAAAAATAAAATATGAATCTTTAAATATATTTCTGACAAGATAAAAAGGATACAATCCTTTAAGAATACATATTTGATATTGTTTTTATTTGAAAAACAAAATAAAATATGTTACTAGTTTCTTAATTTTAGAAAAAGAAGATTTTATTGTCCTATAAGTATGACTTTATGCTACGTAAAAAAGAATGAATCTGACTATTATCTCTTAAATTTTTTGAAATATAATTCTTATGCATTTTATTTTGATTTTACTTTTCAAAGAGTTTGAAAATAGAGTTGGGTCTCGGTGTGGATACATGTAAGATCTTCACATTATTGAAGAGAAGTTAATAGTCTGATAGAGGACATACTTGGAGTACTCTTCTCATTGACAAGGAGAAATTTTATGATTCAACAACTCACTAGCAGGTATATTTAATTTAGATGCAAAATAGATCCTATTATTCTGCATGTATGTGTTATGAACAATGTATTATCTTACACACCTTAGGTTTATGTTATGAATATTTGAGAACTTGTAAATGATCCCATATTCTTTTTTCTCACTTGATTACTTTGTTTATATTATCCTTTTAAGGGTAAATATTCTTAAAGAATTAATGAAATAATAGGTTAACTCTAGAAAGGGTTGAATAGAATAAGAAAGTTTTTTGCAAATCCTTTTGATCTATCAGAATATCTACAACTTTAAAGTATGTTCACAAATACTTTTTTATAAAATGTTTTAAATTAAAACTAATAGGTAAATATATGTAGTAATACAAGGAGCAATAGAGTATTTTTTATATTGGTTCACTCCAATTGTGCTATGTTCAGTTCTCTTCCAAGCAACTTTTCGAAGGTTTTACTACATATTCACTGATATACAAATTAGTATTCTCAGTGTCACTTTTGTCTTGCAACGAGTACATAAATAACTCCTAGTTCTACGCTTAGACTCCCATGAGTTTAAAATCGAGTACACAAAGTCATTCTTGGCCATCAATGAGTATTCCTTAAACAATTCTTGGCTTAGAATCCAAATATAGAGTAGGTGAAATACAAGGTAACACTCATGGAGCGGATTTAAAATTTCGTTTAGAAAGAATAACTTCACTTAGTGAATGATATACAATTTTGCTCACTAGATAGTTAAGTCATAACATCTTATCACTCAAAGTGAATGTATGATACTTGATCGATGTTTAGCGAAGGAAAGCTTTTGACATTGTTATAATTTTCAAAGTGATTTGTCAATATGTAGTCATTGAGATGAGGCTTCGAGTTGTCATATCATGTTGGTATTCTTTTCTGTGAGATCCAATGTGTGCACAAACTAAATCACTATTACAACTTACTTGTCGTCTTTTAACATTTTTCATGTTCTAACTTTCTTCAACTACTTTGTTGATAGCAAGCACTTTTAACAAGGATTTGAACATTGAACTTTATGTGACATATCCTTGCGAGATGAAACGTCTTTGCAAGTCGAGCTGCTAAAGTTATGAATAAAATAGTGAGTAAAGGTCAAATTGTCAAATTTGGGGTTAATTGTTGGGGATTTGTAATTTTTAAAAATAGTAGTGATAAAACTAACTCTGCACATCAATATAAAAGTTTTAGGTAATTATATTATCTTTCTAATAAGATTGGTATCACCCTCACATCATTAGTACAACTATAAATATTATATTTAGATTACAAAATGCAATAAAAGACAACGAAAAGAAGGGATAGTGCAAGTTGAATGGTGTTGATTGTTGTGGTGTGAAATATTATGATGGGTCTAATAATTATGAGTGTCATGAATGTTTGAAAGTTGTTTGTAGAGCATGGATTGGGGATTTGAGTCATTGTATGATATTGATGTTGATTACAATTGAGTGTATCATGTGTTGACGATCGATGATAGTCAAGTATGTCTAACAATATGTCATCCCAACTACAGTTAGGGATGAAGTATGATAACATAATTAGATTAATGTGTTGATGACGATGGTTAGATTGTGCTTGATGAGGTGTCATCCTAACTACGATTTAGGATGAAATGTGATGACATGATTAGATGTTGATATTGTTATTTATATTGATGATGATGGTCAGGATATGCCTGACGAGATGCCATCCCAGCTGCAGTTGGGAGTGGAGTGTGATGACATGATTAAATGTTGGCATTATGATTTATGTGTTGGATGACATGATACATGAATATCACAATCAAAGAGGTTTTGTAAGGATCACTCATTTAATGGTGCTTTGGACCAGATCTTCTTAGATTGTTTTGCATTGCATGATTATACCTATGCGTTATTAGTGTAGACGAAGATTCACTTGGGTGAACCTATGGTAGATGATTGTACTTATGTGTTACTATCGTAGAAGAAGACCGTTTCAGGTGTGTACTTGAGAGAGTATGCATGAACATCATTAGCATGAACAAATTTATGATGTGCATGTATAGTCTTTTTCATGGGTGTGGAATGGGTGTATATGTTTATTTTTGTACTTTAGTTGACTGCTCATTCTCTTTATATATACCTTAACATGTGCAAGATGTATTCTCACTCCTTTGTTGCTTGTTGTTACATTTTGTTTAGGTTAAATGTCACTTTTAGGTGAGCAAGATCTTGATGATATCATGAGTGAGGAAACTTTGGTTTTTCTTTATGTCTTTCTGTTGGGCTTTGGGTTGAATATGACTTTCAGGTGAGCAAGCTCTTGATGATATCATGAGTGATGAAGCTTTGATTTTTCTTTACCTCTTTCTGTTTGACTGCTTTGATTAGGTATGACATTGAGCTAAATGAGATTAATTAATAGTGTTTCATCATGTATACAAATCATTTAAAGTTTTATTTATGAGTTTCATTAATTGAGAATCTTATAAAGATAATTTTTAAAGCCTAACGTGTTTACTTATATGTCTACGTTTGTTATATAATTTTTTTGGAAAATAAGTGTATATTGGGTGATGTGAATCATTTTACCTAAATGTTGAGTATAGTATTTAAATGGAAAAATTTCTATATTATTTTGTAATTAAAGAATGAAGTGTTTGGGGGTAGAAGGGTGTCACAGTCGAGGCTTAGGTTGTTGCCCTACAATTCACATGATCTAACGTCCTCTCTTGGTCCATTGACACCTTTGGTTAAGGCTTGAGCTTTGGTTTTATGATTCACATGGACCAACATCCTCTCTTGATCTATTGACACATCTAGTTGAGGTTTGGGATTTCGTCTTGCAATTCTCATGAACCAGCATCGAGATTTGTTTGGTAGTATCATGACACTCCTTTTTTTTCCTTGCTTTTTGCTAGTCTAAAGGGGAATTTGGACACAAGAAACCATGGGTTGAATGTGCAATTTTAATACTCTATCTTTAGATAAAGTTGGGTTATGCAAAGCGTTTTCTTTAATTTTTCTAGTCGGATAAGTGTCACAAAGATGCAAATTTTTGTACAACATGGACATTTATCACAAACCCCAACTTTATACAGTTTTTTTCTTTTATCTTGCCTTTTTGGGTTAAAAGTCTTATCTTGACAAAATTGGTGTCTATAAATGCTATTTCAATCTTATTCTTTTTGTCATATGAAAAGACCTTCTGATATGTGACTTCATCTTCTGATGCTTTGAATGCTTTAACCAAGTAGACACTTCTTACGCTTATTATAATGACATTCCTTCATTTGTATATATCTTCTATTATAAATGTTAGAAGATCAATCCTAATTTTATTTATTATCATCAAAACCAATTATGGTGTACGTACAAACCGTATAAATTTAACAGATTAATATGTAGTTAACTATGAAACTCTCTTGTAAGGGCATTTGATACTTATAGATGGATTTTATATTGGGTTTCATATTCTTGTTCCTTAACCAATTCTCTCCTTAATCCTTCATCATTCTACTTTTCTCTAATAATTTATTCTCCATATAGAAAATGATGAATTATAATTCACATTGAGTATTATCTAATAAAGCTATGGTCCCACTAGCATTAGAGTTTTTCAATATTAGTAGGTTCTAATAAAAATCTTAATCTTATTTAGTAATTAAGGATTAGTAGGAGTATATAACCTTGTGTTATTTCTCGAGACTTATCAAATTTGTATTGTCATATATTTGTTTGTACATTTAATAATGATATAACATATTCTACAGGACTTTGCTGTTTATTGTTGCCCTATTATGTTGAGATACATAAAATCCATTATAGGCCCCATTCAGGGTGATTTTTGGTTTATAGTTTTGAAATTTATAAGAATAAAAACTAGTTTTGGTTTCAAATTTTGAAAACAATAATGTTTTGCTTTTAAAATTTAAAACATTATTGTCAAATGTTAACCCCACTAGAATTAGAAGCTGAATATTGATGATCAATGATTAACGGTCCATGTTAGAGGTAGAGGTTAAAAGTGGCGGTTGGTTCTGGTAGTTAAAAGTGGTGGCCAATGACCAACGATCAAAAGTCGTGACTGATGCTTGGTGGTCGAAGGTGACGATAGACATCCGACAATCAGAGGTGGCTGCCAGTGTCTAACAATGGGAGGTGGTGGCCAGTGATCAGTGGTCAGTGATTTTTGAAACCCTTTAAATATTTTATCATGTCTTTAATTTTATCTCCCAGAATCCTAATGCTTTGGTTGCATCAAGTATCATCTACAAGAACAAACCCTTGTGGTCTAGGGGAAATATGAAATCAAACATTTCATTTGAGTATGGATCAAATATTTAATTTCAGTACGAAAAAAGAAATAAACAACAAACCATACAATATCAACCAATTCACATATACTAAAAATACCAATACATCAAATCATGTATAAAAGATGCATTATGTTTATGCAAACCAATTTTTTATAGG
The DNA here is from genome assembly GCA_037954015.1 of Psophocarpus tetragonolobus. Lineage (NCBI taxonomy): Eukaryota > Viridiplantae > Streptophyta > Magnoliopsida > Fabales > Fabaceae > Psophocarpus > Psophocarpus tetragonolobus. The sequence goes on along the minus strand of CM075690.1, from coordinate 69,929,745 downwards.
AAACAATTTTAAAAATTATTTTGACTCAATGCTCCATGGATATTTTTTCTTTTGGGTATCTAGTAAAGCCAAAGCTTATCATTAGAATGAAACATTTGATTCAAAATTCGTCCCACTAGACTGATGGTATACAGAAGTGAGAAGGTGTTAGAGTACCTAGAAGGCCATCATGAAATCAAAACAAAACATCAAAATCACATATGGAGTTATCAATACCCCAACACTCCTTATACCATACATGATACATTTATGTATCCCAACTCAATCCAAATATCATTCACTATCAAGAATAGTAATATGCATCTCTCCAAATTCTCATAATATAATCTCATATCATATCGCTGACAATTTTGACAATAGGTCATAAAAATCATTGTCAGTGGTCCTTGACAAGAGATATCGGTCTCATTCTCAATCTCATAGTCCATATTTCACAAATATCTTTTCAAAATCTTTTCCATATTTTGCTGTTAATTGTCCTTGACAATAAATAATAAAAATTCAATTAACAAATCATTTCACAAATATTTTCTTTATTTCCAAAATATTGTGACTCAAAATCACATAATGCAATATATATATATATATATATATATATATATATATATATATATATATGCATTATGATACAATACTCTCTACCCAATGTATTCATCATTCACATCACAATAGTAACACATGTTTAACAACTTTAGTATATAATAAACAAATTTAATATTCAAATAATCCATTTCCAGAACTCTTCATACATTATCGAATTATATAGAATCTTGTTCAATATATGTGGACTTTGTGGCTCAAAATAAAAGTCTTTAACATAAACCATGTATTTGTGGCTTAAGTCAATCCTGTGAAAGACATGGTTTATGTAACATGTTGTAGGGAAAAAATCATACATTTGTGTCTCAAGTCACTGCTCTATAAGTGACAAGTTAAAGGTATTAGGAAAAAATCACAACTTTATGGATGAAGCCACATGTGGACAACTAAGTTCTAATTATATATTTATATTTTCCTATTTGTATCATATCCTTAAACCAAGCTTCTAAACTTCTATAAAATTTTCCATCTATATTCCATTTTCTTCCCTTAGTCAAACCACTTTTCTGAGCACGAAAATAATGCAAATCAAAATTTTTCAATAACAATCAATCATATCAACAATTAATTTAAGATTTACACCAACAATCATCTAAGTTCCACACAAATTCAACAATTTCATGTCTTGCAACCTAAGATATTTTAAACAAATTTAATCATAAAAACCTACCCTAACTTAAAATCTTATTCAAATTCTACAAATAAAATTAAATATTAAAATCCTGAAAATCCTACCTATTTCTTCCAATGCTGTTAGTTCTCTTTCTAAATTTAATCACATGGCTAATTAGGTGTAAAGTTGAGAAGGTAACAGAATTATGTAGATTAGGTAATCTTTAAGGCTTAATTAGGATTAAAACTAATTAACCCAAGTCCCACATTGCCTAAAAAAGTGTGCCCAAGCTCTCCCATTGGGCTATATATACTCATTCTCCCTCATTGTAAAATTTCACCTTTGAAGTTGAATGAAAATAGTCTCTTTGTAAGCACATTCTTAGTAAAAGGTCTTGAGGATCCTCTCTCTTGAGGAACCTCTTCCTAGTTGGTTTTTATCAAGGGTTCCTTCCCTTGTGGCAAACCTAAACACTTTGGCTTATCTCTCTTTGAGAGTGGCGCCCCACCTCCATTTTCTTTCCCCTCCATCATCCATTTCATGGTGCTTGGAACCTCAAGGAAAAAGATTAAGGGAGGCATGCATCATTTGGTATCAGAGCCAACTCCATGAGGTTGTTTTCTAGTCTTAATTTTCTTTAATTTTTTTCAGCTTTTCTTCTTAGAGTTCTTGCTTTTTCCTTTATTTTTTCCAGCCTTTGATTCTTGTCATTTAATTCCTTTTATGTCTTGTTAGTTTATGTTTTTGTAGTTTTCATTTTATGCAATTTATTTCCTAGTTTTTATTGCTTTCTAGATTCAATTTATCTTGTTCTTTTCCATTGAATCTTTATATGTTTCCTTTAGGATTGTTTCTTTAATTTTCTGCCCAGCTTTTTATTTTTTCCTTATTCTTGTGCAAATCCTAAGAAGATCATTGTAATGACTTCACAAAATTTGTGAAGGAAGCCACACATTGTGGTGTTGATCTTTGGATGCACGTTGTTCTTCTTATTTGAATTTTTAATTCTATTTTCCTGCACCTATTTTTCTGTTTTTCCAGCCCTTTGTTCTCTATTTTGGGCATATATTTCTGGTTGTTTTGAGTCATTTAATTTCAGTTTTTAATCTTCCAAGTTGTGTCTTAGTTGGTCATGTTGTAGCCCTTTTATTGTCTCTTAATTCTACATAGTTTTGCCTTTTTATTTTTACCATAAAAGTGTGTTATTTCTCTATTGGAAATTGAGCATCAAAGAGGCTTACTCTTGATCCCATGTCCTTAGAGTCTCACATGCTATTTAGATCTTAGCATGTTTTTTAAAAAAAAATCTTCAAAAAAATTAATGCTCAATTTCTTCCAAATTTCATTCACTTGTTCAATAATTTTAGTATCTTAATTTTGTGCTAGTTTTTATGGTGATTTGTGTTGATTGGCTTTGAGAGGCATGTTGGGTATGATTGGGCTGATTATTGAGTAATCAAGTTGTCCTCAACTTCCTAAAACTCTCCTTGTGCCATTTATTTTTTATCACCTAAAATTACTAGTTCATATTAGGTTGCTTTGTTTCTTAATTTTGCACTTTTGTATATCAATTATGGTGGCCATTTCCTATCCTTTGTTCAAGCATTTATGATTCTTTGACTCCTCACTATATTTGCTACAAAATGTGTTAAGAGGTGTAGCAAAATTGTTTCAAAAAAAAAAAGAAGAAGAAAAGAAATCAAAAGTGTAAAATAAGTAAAAAAAAAAAGTTAGTAAAAAGTGCTAAAAACAAGTAAAAAGAGTACAAAAAAATACAATAAAAATTAGTGCACCTCAAAATTATTAAAAAATTCAAAGGAGTGTTAAATTTTATTGAAATTTGCTTGAATTTATTTGACTATGATTTAGCCACCTTGCTTTACAATTGTGCAAATCATTGAATTTGTTGAGTCTTTTTTGTTTTAAGTCCAATTCTATTTTAGGCCCATTTTAGGAATTTTTTTTTATGTGCCAACTTTCTTTCTACACCTTTTATTTCTTGCTTGTCCTTATTGGATTTCTTTGTGTTTGTCAAATAAATTCTTTCCACTTGGATGTGTTCCTATTCTTGTTAAGTGCTTTTTATTGCTTTTTGCGTTCAAATTCTACTTCTCTTGGTCTTTTGCTTGGGCGCTTGTTTTCTCTTGGTAGGTAGCCAAATTGTTGAAATTTTCACAAGGGTAGCATCCTTAGGAAGTGTTGATTTAAAACCAAGGAAGAGGAGACTTGAAAAGGAGGCCAAGACTAGAGTGATACACTTGGTGAGGAGCACTTGAAGAAAGGAGCTACATTCAACTACTTTTAATTTTCTTTGTTCAATTTGGGTGTATTTTTAAAGGACATTTTAATTAGAGGTATTGGATGCCCATAAGGGTCACCTCTTTTGTGTGTAATAAACCTTAGTTTCTCGTTTTAGTGTGGATAAGGAATTGGTACCCCTTATTCATACTTAGGAGCACGTTAGAATCCTTTAGCTTTGCTTTAAATTTCTTTATTTGCTTTCAACGTTTTAGAAAGTGTTAGAGTTCCAAAGACTCTTAACACTTCAGGAGAAAACAAAAAAGAGAGGAGTGTTTTGCATATTAGTTCCCTAGGCCTTACACTTTGACATGTTTTCACACATTTCTAGGAGTGTTAGGAGTAGTAATGAAACTAGGAAAAATAAAGGAGAAGAATGTGAGAATAGAATAAAAGAAAAGAATGAGAAGAGTGATAAACCAACCTTGCCCACATATCCATACTCTATTGATTGGGAAATAGTAGAAAAACAACGTAGGGAATTTTGGAAAAATGAGAGAAAACAAAGAGAGATGAGGAAAAGAGAACAAGAGGAACTAGTTAGAGAGGAGAGAAGAGAGAAAGAACAAAAAGAAAAGGAGAGACAAGAAAGAAAAGAAAGAAGAGAAAAAGAGAGACAAATAGAGAGTAGGGAAAATGAAAAGAAAGAAAGAGAAGCAAGAGAAAAAGAAAGAGAAGAGAGAAGAGAAAAAGAGAAAAGAGAAAAAGAGAAGAGAAAAAGAAGAAAACAAAAGAAAAGAGTTAGAGAGAAAAGAGAGAAGAGAAAGGAGAGAAAAAGAGAAGAAAAAATTGGAAAAGAGAGAAAAGGAACAAAATAAGTTAGAAAGAAGGGAAGAAATGAAGATACAAAAAGAGAGAGATGCCTATAAGAGCTCTTGTGGTAACATTTACACACATTATAGAGACTTAGAGGAGCCTAAAATAATCCATGACATTTATGCTTCTTCTAGTAAGAAGGAAAACCCTAAGAGGCATCCTAAGAAAAAGACAAACCCTTCCATAATTAAACCCAAAAGAGAGTCATCCAAAAGAAAGCATATTGAGAGAAAACCCTTGAGTATGAGTGACACCCCTACCACTAGTTCGAGCACTCGTTTTCGAAGTCCTAAATGTTTTAAGTGTTTAGAAAAAGGGCATATTGCTTTGTTTTGCCCCAAAAGAAAAAGGACTTTAAAGGGAACATAAAATGAAAAGGGTATTCATTCATGTGATGATCTCTTCAAAGTGAAACAACTTCTTGGAAGCCATCCTTGTAAGGAAACCCAAACATAAAGAGAGAATGTTTTTCAAACAAGATGCAAAATTTTGGGCAAAACTTGTTCTCTCATTGTGGATGGTGGATCATGTTGTAATTTTTGTAGCACAAGGGTGGTGGAAAAGCTATCACTTGCTACTACTCCTCATCCTTCACCTTATTCTTTGCATAGACTTAATTATGAAGATGGTGTAGTAGTAAGAGAGCAAGTGGAGATTAGCTTCTTCATAGGGAAGTATCACGACAAAGTGTTATGTGATGTAGTCCCTATGGAAGCTAGTCACATGTTGCTGGGAAGGCCATGACAACATGATAAGGAAACTTTGCACAATGGCCTCACTAATAAAATCACTCTCTCTCATAAAGGAAAAAAGATCACCTTACTTCCTCTTACCCCTACCGAGGTTATGGAGGATAGAAGGATCATGAAGCTTAAGAGAGAAAGGGATAAAAATGAAAATAAGGTTGTTGGTAGGAAGACCGAGTCTAAGGAAGATCCGCCTTTGCCTTCAAAGGAGGTTTTCTACATAGAAAAATTTTTCTGCCAACTCTTACAAAAAGAACAAGTTGAATTTGAGGATGTGCCTATATCTTTTGAGCACCTTGATCCACACCCTCAAATCCAACTTGATGAGTGCTCCATTCCACTTAGACTAGTCTCGCCAACTATTTCAAAACCTTTGAGGCTAGTATCTAGTGCAATTAGAGGAGGATGGGGAGTTGTTGTGTGGAGGCACATGCACACTAAAATATTTTCAAACTTTAGTGCCAACCTCCACTACCCCATTCTTAAAAGGCCTCCTTATAGACCTCTCACTTCCCCCAAAATCACTTGTCTGCATATACTTACTGCTTTCCTTATTTTCTTGCAGACTTTGAAAAAGTGGAAGAAAGGCCTTAGGATTTGAGGTCAAATCCTCTCCAAGGGAGAAGAGATGATGCAATCTCACCTAGCATGCATCATGGCTAGGAGGACTCAAGGAAGGCATGGCATGGACAAAAGCTCATTGAAGATTCGAAGTCATAGTCTTCGTTATTTTTAGCTTGTAAATATTTTATTTTAATTAGATAAATAGGAAAGTATTTTTAATTCCCTTAAGGCCATGTATTTCCGGTCATCTTCTTAGTTTATAAGGTATAGGTGTCTTTAGTTAAAAAGGAGGAGTAAGCTTATAATGGGTGCATAAGTTAAGACATGATTTTGGGCTAGCCCATTCACATTAAGATATGCTAATTGCACCCATAGGGAGTCAACTTAGGTGCCTCGCTTAAGGCCTAAGACTTGGGTTAATTAGTTTTAATCCTAATTAAGCCCAAGTCCCACATTGCCTAGAAAAGTGTGCCCAAGCTCTCCCATTGGGCTATATATACTCATTCCCCCTCATTGTAAAATTTCACCTTTGAAGTTGAATGAAAATAGTCTATTTGTGAGCACATTCTTAGTAAAAGGTCTTGAGGATCCTCTCTCTTGAGGAACCTCTTCCTAGTTGGTTTTTATCAAGGGTTCCTTCCCTTGTGGCAAACCTAAACACTTTGGCTTATCTCTCTTTGAGAGTGGCGCCCCACCTCCATTTTCTTTCCCCTCCATCATCCATTTCATGGTGCTTGGAACCTCAAGGAAAAAGATCAAGGGAGGCATGCATCAGTAAGTTTGCAAGATTTGCTTTTGGCCCAACACAATTTTTAGCTCACGTAGCACAAGTTGCAAACAAATAGGTTAAGGTTGCATCAATTTTTTTGGCCCAACAAGGATTTGGTTGTGCCTAGCACAAATTTGTTGTACTAAGCTTGAATTAAAGCTAGCATAGCATGAATTTTACATAGAGAGTTTGCCTGACCCTTGCTATGTGAGAAATTCACCTTGCTAAGCCAAAAGTTATGCAGAATACTAAAATTAGAACACTAAAATTATGTAATTTTCTAGAGATTTATGCAACTCAAGGAATTATTTACTTACATCATCATCTGCAAATCCAACATTCAATACATACTCTACACTTATGCCTATGCAATATTTACTTGATTTAAGGCATAACTCTAACATAGCTAAAAGTTTACAACACTGTACATTTTATAGGTCATCATATATATTGCAAACACACCTTAAGTTCTACTAGTCATGAGCTTAACTCAACTCATATGGTAGTCTAGTTCATATACGTCAGTTTACACAAAAGAGAAATAATAGTACATATACAAAACTAAAACACCACAGCTTTCCAAATGATTCCAATTATCCCAACCTCCATTTTTACTCCTAGGAATTATGTTATTCCATATCATTCTTGCCATTTTCTCCCATGCAAAGCATGAACATCATAGTCATACATAAAGCACACAATGCAAGGGTAAACTTAAAGTATTACAAAATCAATTCTAAGTATAAAGAAATACAAATAAACATCTACATTCATTAACAACCATTAATCATAATTATATTCCTACTAAACATAAGGCATCAACATAACATAATCATATGACTCAATGCTTTCTAGAAAACACATTGAGTTCAAATACCAAGGTGACCTATCTGACTTCATTTTTCAATTGGTGTATGGTTTCTACTCGACCAAATACTAACACTCATTTAGGTCTCGGCATATTCATCTGATACTTCCAACTGATGCCTGACGTCCAAAGGACCCATTTCTAACCTTCACAATTGACTCTCAACTAGCGTCTAGTGTTTACCAGACCCAATACTAACACCTAATTACTATCTGAATACATCTTTTCTGTGCATTCTCGCCCATCAATTGACGACACCTAGATCTCAAAGACCTTAGTTGTATCCCTAACTCAATGCACTACACATAATGCTTCGTTACCTCCTCGTAACATCTCACCATATAATTCGTTTCCCATTATTTCAAACTCACTCAGATCAATACATGCAGTATCTCAAGAATCATTCAAATTACAAATCAGATATGCTTCACCAAACACAACCATATTTGATCGTTAAAACACATTCTAAGTTCCAATAATTGTTCAAAACATAAATCAATCACACAAAAAACCTAATTCCATATACCACTCAATCATAATCAAAAGCTTAGTTGCTCAAAATCAATTAACTTTACAATTATCAAATCATAGTTCCATAGATAAAAATCAACAATAAAGCCCCCTTTACCTATTTCTCTATTTATAAGCTGAATTCAAAGAGAGAGGAGAATCCAATCGCAAAAATCACTCAAAAGTTAACAAAATCCCAAACCAAGAAGGAACCTAAGAATAAATGGGATTTTAAAAAGAATTTCACCTCAATGGGAATGACTGAACAAAAAACAAATAGAAAAAGACCCAAGGAATTAAGATCAGACTTACTTATAATGATCAACTCTCAAAATCAGAAATAATGGAAGAGATTTTGTCGAATTCCGCCGGCCCAAAGGCTTACATGTAAAAGAGAGAAGTTTGAGTGTAGAGAGAGATGAGAGAAAGAGACGTGGAAGGAGGAAGAAGAAGAAAAAGTAAGTGAGGAAGAAAGAGAAGAAGAAAAGGAAAAAGGAATCAGGACTGTGTTTGGTGATTCAAATTTACTAATTACTACCCCCTCACAAATAAATTTTTATAAAACCATCCCAAATACCTCAACTCAAAAGAATATAATTTTTTCTCATCTTTCACTTAACTAACTTCAACCACTTATTTATATCACCAATTGATTCACTAAAATCCAATCATATATGTAATTAAATAATCATATTTCATCCAAATAAAATATATATAATACTGCAACCACATATTTTGTAATTAATTTATTACTTATGCTTAAATTAAACTTAGTTCTCTCTTTTATTTATTTCATACAATAAAAACAGAAACTGATATTCCACATAAAAAAATATCTCTTTTAATATTAAAGATGAATTATTTTATATCGATATATTATTATTATTATTAATTAATTATTATCCTTGACAAAAACATTTTGAGATAAAAAATTAATTTGTATATCTATCTTGTTATTAAAATTATTTTATTTTCTTTTAATTCTTTGAGATTGATTATCTATAAAATTCATAAATTATTTTACAAATGATGATTAAAATAGAAGTACAATACACCTTTGTGCAAGTCTAGTAACTTTTGGAACTATGTTGACATGTGAGAAGAACTTAGCAAAGTTCTAGGCTCCCTTGTAATGATTTGGGACTATGCAGGTGCATGAGTGTCCGTGGTTGGAAAGTCACAATTTGTCACTCTGTGAGATGAAAGGCAAGGAAGGGTAAAGTTTAAAAATGTTTTAATCAAGTAGGTGGATATTTGGATAGTCCAGATCTCGACTTGAAAAGTTTCTATACTTGCCCAAAATCATGAAGTTTAAGTAGTGTATATCTATTACGGCATGAAAGATTACTGAATTTCAATTTACAAATATTTTTGTGAGATATATATACAACTACCAACAACTTCCCAAAGAAATCCTTGATGATTAGAGAGAATTATCTAAATTCAGATATAGATCCATACATTGAGTAAAGTGAGATTGAGTCGTAGGTCAAACCATAGTCCCCCATTATTTGACATTTTTTGTTAAATCTATTAAGATTACGTCAATGGTTTATAAAAATCTCACCGCTTTGATGTGTTTCTTTTCATATATGTTTGCGCTACAAATAGAAGATGGAACTATTAGCAAACTATGTTGAAGATTCAAAGGATCCCTCTGAGCATGATGACTCATAAATGATTTACTTTTTTATTCTTTTGAGTAATTTTAGGTTTGTAAAAAGTTCACTACTCTCAGTTAGGAATTTTGAGAGGATAATTATAACAATTAATGTATTTATGTTTTAAGTATTTTATACGATAATGTTTTATAATAATTATTTTTTGACTCGCAATATTTATAATATGATTATGGTTCTTTATTTAAAATCTTTTCACCACTAGTTAAATGTTTAAAAAAAAAATCACATTTTAATGAATAATTTATTAATATTAAAGGCGTTACACAAATGAGAATCATTTTAACTGAACATGTTTTTGTTTTCAAAATACATCTTAAAACCAAAAATCAGAATCACCTAGAATAGGACCTTAATAAATATTTTCAAATTATGTTTAGACCATTTTGTTATGTATTGCACATTAATCCTTTTGGCATTCAATTATATTAAAATCTCTTTTCTCTTATGTAAAATTTTTTATGATGACAATACTTTTATCGAGTACAATTTGTTACTATTGAAGTGGTTGTAAATTTTGTATTTGGACCAACATGCAAGTGTTTGCTCATTATTGACATTTTATGGCCACAATAATCTGATTGTCATTTTATTTAAACTAGATTCCTACATGATCCAAGAAGAGAATTTATGAATTTTATAATTATCTCCAAATTTGCATAGTCACTTATTTTTTGAAACTCAGATTAGTTCGACGTTAAATATTTTAGAGCATTTATTGATCTAGCCTATATGTATTATATTTGTTATTGGACTATGATGAGTACTTAGATGCAAGTGATTATTTTTTCAACCTTTACAATTTTTTAGACTCAAGTGAATATTATGTTGAGAAAAAATATTTTAGATATTGAACTTGTACTAATTACATGAAGAATAGAGAACACTCATCCTATGTATGAGGTACACAAAGTCTCTTCCCTAATTCTTTTATGTTTGCTCTCTATACATGTATAATTTGGTATATACTGTTTTTATGTTAAATTTATTTTCATCCTTGGCATGCAAAGGAGCCATAGCACCAAGAAAGAAACCTTACTAATAAGATGTCATGGTCATGAAAAAAAAAGCTTTGTTTGGATTGATGGTAAAAAAATGAAAGAAAAATTGCAGGAATATAAAAAACAAAATGGATCAAAATGCAATTGATTAAAAATATGTTTTTTATTTGGTAATTTATAATAAAGTGGAATTCTACTTCATTATTTAGAACAACAAATGAACATAATGTGCCATAATTTTTTATTTTAAGAAATATCCTTTTTTAGAGCTATAATTTTTTTTATCACAACTAAGCTTAATATTAAAATCAATTTTCAGTACATTTAACCTCAACCTATTTGAATGTTACCAAAATAAATACTTATAACATCAATAAAAATTAAAAAATTATCAATTAATACATGACTTTTAAAGTTGTTATAGATCATTTTTTTAAAAATTTAACAAGCATGTCACCATTTAACAGTAACAATGAGAACAAAAAACAAAATAAAAATTTTATTGCATAAAAAATAGAAAGTTTTTCTTAACATCCCCAACTATTCACATTCATAGCGTTTAAAATAATGTAAAAATCTTCAACATACCTTTACCATATTTCAACCTTTGCTTTTCACTAAGAGCACACATCCCCTCCTTCACAGTTGCGCGCTTTGCTTACTTCTTGACCTCTTCATTTTGTTTTCATCACCCAACAAGCTTTATCTACCTTTTCCCTCACACAGGTAAGTTCCTCTTGGCCTTTCCATTTCATTTTCTTGTATTTCTTCTACTTCTATTTATGCCTTCAATATTTGTTTTGTATTATGATCCTTGAGTTGTCATTTTTTTCTATTTGCTTTGCATTTTTTACCTACCTATTTATGCATTTTATTTTTTTATTTTTGGTTGCTTGCATAATTTTCTATAGCATTTTGATAGGTTAATTTGGAATGCCTTGAAATGTATGAAGAAAATGGAAAAAGAAAATTAAGTTGATCCGGAAAATGTTCATACTACTTGAGTCATCTTCGTTCATTTCATTGAATGGTGTTAGCATTTATTTTACTCTCAAATTTCTTTGTCCAAAGAATTTTTGTTGAATGTGATTTTCCAACATAAATGACCTACAAAAGCATTTACTTGATATGCTTACTTAATTATATTCTATACCATAGCTTTCTTAGTTCTAGATTTTATTTTTCCAATGGATTGTTTTCAAAGGTATTTGTAATTATTTATTTCCTAGTGGCTATGACTTAATTTATCACTGTGATGTTAGGAAAAATATGAAAGAATGGAAGAATCACTTCCATGAGTTTTTTTTGAGGCAAGAAACCAAAAGGAATATAGGCATGATGTTTTTAATTTAGCATTGACATTTAGAAAGATCAAAATAGCACATCTTATAATGTCTAAGCAAATGTTTCTATTTAGCAATAGTTATTGTTTTGGTGTTATTTTTGTCATCGTTAGTAACTTATTGTTTTTTTATCAGAATATACATTATTTAATGTGATTTTTGTCATTGTTAGCAACTTATTGTTTTGGTATCTCTGTACTTTATATGTTGCTTTAAATATATGCTAACGATAGTAATTCATTTTTTCTTCTGGGTTGGTAAAGATGGTAGGACTAGGCTTTAATTTATGATTCTGATGCTACTTAACTTGCTGAACGGGTACAACCAACGACATCTTCATGTAGGAGGCATGGAGTGCATATAGTTAGGAGTTCCTAGTAAAGTCATCATATGTTACCAGTTGAGGAAGAGCAATAATAAGATATCTAGTTAGCTGAGGCAAAGCAACAACATGATATGCAATCAAGCTTTTTCAGTGGACTTGATGACTCATCTGTATTGAGGCCATATGGTGATCACGTAACACATACTGTATGAGACGGTTAGATATGTTAATTTTACACTATTTTTCCATCATTATGTTTTCTGTTATGTTAAAAGATTAATATTTAATCCTTTATTCTTGTAGGATTAAGGTGTCTTGAAGTGTGTATCACATGGGTGCAAACTGACATCATTTGCACCACCACGTGAAGAAATAAAAAAATGTTGTCATGAATTTTTTTGGATTATTTTCTTTGACGATATGTAATATGGGCATTATAGATAAGAAACTAATTTGCGCCTTTATGGAAAGGTAGCACAAAGAGACATCTTCCTTTCATCTATTTTTCGAAGAAATGATAATCACACTGGATGATGTGTCATCGCTACTACATATCCCTATTGTTGATACAATTTGTACTTAAGTGTCTTGATGTTGTGATGGAAAATCCTATACAAATGAGCCTACCTGGAGTCACTGCATAGGAAGCACATACGTAGACTAGATGTACTAGAAAGAGACATTTACGCCTATCTTGGCTTAGAGATATCTATGAATCTAGATGTTTTGAAGAGAGGTGGGACATAGCAGCTAGGGCCTACCTATTGCACCTTGTCACATGTACCATTTTTTGTGACAAGGGTTTCACATATGCGGATGTCACCTCTTAGAGTTGTTCCATGACTTGGAATTATGTGCTACATATGCATGTAGTACAATTGCCTTATCACACATGTATAAGCACTTCGATGATGCTAACTTTACTAGAACAAAGCAAGTTGTCTATTACCCTACTCTTTTGTAGGTCTGTCTTTAATTATCAACAATTTTACGCATCATTTGGGATATTATTATGCACTAAAAATGGTTTCTTTTTTATTTTCCATGTAGGCATGGATTTATGAGCATTTCCCTTACATTAGTGTAAGGGATGTATTTAACACATGATTAGTTATCCCCATGAGCCATGCGTTGAGCTATTGCAAAGGGTTGATCATCCCTTGATATAGGAAGTAGTTGGATCAGTTAATGGATGACAGAGTCAATTAATTCCCTGCACAAATCTTAGGCATGTATTGGAGTTTCAAATAATATCTATGTTTTCTCGCAGGATTAGAACAGGTCATACATGCATTTACACTTGCTTGAAACGGTATTCCAACAGTATGACTATGTTGAAACCATTTCTAGGAGTCCTAAATTCTTTAGAATGAAAATAACAAGCATTGAGGAGATGCATTTGAAGTAGGATAATTTTGCAAACCACTTAGTTTACTCAGAGCAAGTTAATGTTCATCCTTTAGATTGTGTTCATGGTTACATGGATTGGTATTATAGGATCTCCTATCCATATGTGTGTCCACCATCTACATGTGACCCTCGTGTAGTTCCAGAACCAATAAGGTATTGCCACATACATTAGCATGATGATGCAAGCAGTGCAGGTGCAAGCAATATGGGTCCAAGCAATGCATGTCTAAGCAATGTGGGTCCATCCATATAGGTCCAAGTCATGTCATCTCTCCTCAACAACCCTTCTCACTACAAGAATAAAAAAATGGAAATTAACACACCATTTTTCTTCACATTTTACTTATATAGTGTTTTATGAGTAATAAAATTTGTTAAATTCACATAACATATTCTGGATTACTGATCTAGAATTAACATAACATATTCTAAATCAACAGATCCAAAATACATTATGTTAATTTCGGATCATGTGATCTAGAATGCAGTAGGACGTGAATAAAAGAAAATATACATTTCAAGGTTTAAAAATCAAATAAGGGTATTTTTTGTATTTTATGTTTTGGGGGTATGGATAGTAAATGTGGAAGGTGCTAAACGAAACTATCCAAAAATATAATTTTTTTATTGAAGTGAAAAAAAAAAACATATTTAGGCCTTAATAAATAAAAAAGGTACATTAGCAAGGCTTATATTATTTAAGCCTTCATCCATCAATTAATATACCTCCATTTTTACATTTATTTTAGATATTTCTTTAAGTTTTGTTACAATTATATTTTCCAACATATATTATAGAGTAAGAGAATATTACCAAAAGCATTTTTCAGAAATATAAATGTATATTCTAAAACGTAGTTTTTTTGGACCTTTATTTCTGAAACCTTGTATACTCTAATAGTTAGTGGAAGTATATTGTGAAATTTTGGAACAATGTAAGTAGCGAGGTTTAGAGATGTGGAGAAAATGAGAAAGGATATATTAATCCATATAGTGTTTTCAAATAAGAGGTATATTTGTATGGTATTTTAAGAAATATTTAAATAAAAATAAAAGTAAAGATACATTAATCACAATATGAAATCGTAAATAACATGAGCATTTATCAATTGTAAAAGAAAAATGAAAAAAACCGGATCAAGATTTAAAAATACACCTAACAAAATTTATCACCGGAAGATTACAAAAATTTTCAGAAATTAACTTTTAGAAATGGATATTTTATTGAAAATATAAAAAGGATATACTTAATAAGAATAAAATATGTTTTAGTGACTATAAAATTTTTAAAATATTAAATATGTTTTTCAAAAAAATTTATATACTTTTTTAGTCCTATTTTTGAAATAATTATTTTTTACTTATTAATTGATTTAAATAATGTTTATAGGAAAAACTATTTGTATAATGTTTGAAGAATCAAAATTAATATATTTTAACATTAGAATATAAAAAGATCGGAAAACATATTTAATTTTTAAAGAAAATTAGGACTTCATCCGAGGCAATGTCAAATTCAATTAATTACATATTGCATAATTTTATGTAGAATAAAAATTTAATTAATTTAACTATTAAATTTCATGATATTATCTTATTGATTATGTCTATTTAACAATAAATATTTACATATTTTTATATATCATATTGTGCATTAAAATTAAGTGATGTGACGAATAAAATTAACTTTGAAATTATATAAAATTTTGTATGCTTAATATATTTAATAAAAATATGTAATTCAGAATTTGTCAAATTTAGATTCTACATAAAGTTATTTACATATTTTTATATATCATATTGTGCATTAAAATTAAGTGATGTGACGAATAAAAATAACTTTAAAATTGTATAAAATTTTGTATGCTTAATATATTTAATAAAAATATGTAATTCAGAATTTGTCAAATTTAGATTCTACATAAAGTTATTGAAGATATAATTTGATTATGTTTTACGTTGGGTGTGATTGGCTCATTTCCCATTTTTACCCCATTATTTTAACAAATTATAAAAAGGATGAAATTTAGTTTCCTATTTTTCAAAATCCGCAATTTTCATCTTCTATTTTAAAATAGAAATATTTAGTCTCAAAATTTTGTGAAATTCACAATTTTTAATCTGAGACATTTGGTCTCCAATTTTGTAAAATTCAAAATTTTGATCCTTTCATCAAACTAAAATTGTTTTCATTATTCCTAAATTATCATTGATTGTGACTTAGGGTATGTTTGACAAAATTAGTTAAAAAGTTAGGTGAAAGTAGAAAGTTAAAAAATTGACTAAAAACTAAAAACCTAGTTTTAAATATTTGGTAAAACTAACTGAAAGTTTTAAAATAACAAATAATGACATTATTAATCTTTCCAATAATAATGAGGTATTTAAAATAAGAGCTAATTACATACAGACTCCCTCCTTCTTTTTTAAACTTAACAACTTTCATACTTCTACGTGCTCATTACAATTGTATCCCTCATTCTCAAACAGTGTAATATTATACATAAATTTATTATACATGTACCCCTACATTTTTTATGATATTACACATGTACTCTTTAAATTTTGTATTTTATTACACATGCACTCTTTATGTTTTTTAAACTTTGCAGTCGATATTGAATACCCTCTCATCTCCATTGTGATACCTTTATCAATCTTGATAAAAAAAAATCATTTATATCAAGTTCATACAAAATAAACCATAATAATACAAAAATAAACGGAGATCTATGTAATTTGGGAAGGAAGACATACAAGTGTAATGAATATGTAAAGGTAAGAGAGTCTGTGTAATTTTAGAAAAAAGATATGCATCTATAATTACACTAAACCTGAGGGGATATATTTATAATTACCTTTTAAAGTAATTATAATATATTTTAATAATATAAAATTTCTAAATATAGATTACTATTATTAATATTTAAATTATAAATTTCTATAATTATATATTGAAATTATAAATTACTATAATAATATATTTAAATTATAATTTTCTATAATTAATTATTTAAATTATAAATTATTATAATAATATATTTAAATTATTATAATAATATATTTAAATTATTATAATAATATATTTAAATTATAATTTTTTTAATTATATATTTAAATTATAAATTACTATATAATTATAAATTTAATTTATAATAAAAGAGAGAAATGAAAGAGAAGTATAAAAAGAAAAAAAAAAAAAGAAGACTGTCACATGCGACGAGAGTGTTTTAAATAAGAAGTATATTTGTATGGTATTTTAAGAAATATTGAAAATAAAAATAAAAATAAAGATACATCAACCACAGTATGAAACTTTAAATAACATGAGCATTTATCAATTGTAAAAGAAAAATGAAAAAAACTGGATCAAGATGATGGGCCAGGAAGGGCTTAAGAGGCCCAAGCGAAAGTAAAATTCAGAGAAAAAACTCAAAAAAGGGCTTAAGAAATTGGATTTTGTTGTGTTAATGCGATTTAAAAATTATCACCGGAAGATTACAAAAATTTTCAGAAACTAACTTTTAGAAATGGATATTTTAATAAGAATAAAATATGTTTTAGGTGATTGTAAAATTTTGAAAATATTAAATATGACATTCAAAAAATTTTATATACAATTTTGAAATAACAGTTTTTTACCTACAAAGTGATTTAAATAATTTTTATAGAAAAAATATTTAAATAATATTTAAAGAATCAAGATTAATATATTTTAAAATTTAAAAATAAAAAAATGAAAAATATATTTAATATTTTAAAAATTAGGACTTCAAACATATTTTAACAAAGCTTCATTATAAAAGTTACTAACTCTTTTGTTTACCAAACAAAATTGAAACCATTTCAACTAATTTTTCACTCAAATAAATTTTTATATTTAAATAATCTCACATTACAACACTAAATAAATTTGAATTATTTTTAAAAAGTAAATACTTTTGCAAGAAAAATAACAAAAAAGTAATGAATTTTGTAAAGATAAGAAGTGGACCATTAGATGGGCCCCAGAGAGAAGCCCAACCCAAGCTAGAAAGTAAAATTCGGTGAAAACCGTTTAAACGAAACGACACGAAGCACGATGATGAGAGAAAGAGAGATAGTCAACATCACTCTCCACAATCTCAACAATTACTTTCATTCTTCATCTCTCTCATATGCTCAAACCGCACAAACTCTCACCCGAAAACGACGTCGTTTTGCCGCCGACACTCCACTTCCTGCGCCATGCTCCCTCCCAGCCTCCTCCGTGCATGGTGACGCACGCCGCCGCTGCCGCCTCCTCGTGGCTCCGCCGCCGCCGGATCCGCTACCTCCTCCTCGCGCTCTGCTCGCCGCTCCTCCTCCTCGTCCTCTGCGCCGCGCTCCCGTTCCTCTGCGCCGCCGAGCTCTTCCTCCGCCGCAAACTCCGCCGCAGCGCCGACCGCCTCCGCCGCTGCGAGGAAGGCCTCGCCGAGGAGGAGCGCGAGCCGCAGGGGAAGGGACTCCTCCATCGCTACCTCGAGGATCAGCTTTTTCTCGTTGGATCCATGTACGATTGTGGCGACGATGAAGAACAACAAGAACCAGAAGAAGATTCTAGAATGCTTGAAGAAGATCTCGAAAGGTTAGGTTCTATCTCTAACAGAATCCCTCTCTTGCGATGATCACACACACAATTTCTCACTCTCTTTTTTCTTTTTTTCTTATTTTATATATAAAAATACATTTTATTTTCTCATTTTTGTATATAACATAACATGTCTATTTTAACATCGCATCAATTAACTCACACGATATTATTATTTTAATATTCTAATTTTATCATTAGTTTTAAACATTAATTTACGAATTAACTGACATGAAGTTGATCTAGTTTAATCATAGTTTTGAATTCAAGTATGCATGAATTAACGAATTAATTGAGATTAAGTTGTTGTAATTTAATCAATAATATGAATTAACTAATACGAAATTGTTTTAATTTAATTAGCAGTTTTAAACTATTATAGTGTTTTATACTTTATAGTAGCCTTAGATATGTTTGGTAATTTTTTTCAGAGGCACTTCTTGAAAAAAAAATAAAAATACTCAGACAAAAAAGTCAAATTAACTTTTGCATAAGTTTTATTTCAGATGACGTGGGATTTTAAAAAAATTATAAGATAATTTTTACATATTAATTAAAATTAATTTTGTGGTTTCACGTCTTTTATAAAAGTTTATTGATAATTTTTTTTTAAAAAATAGTTTTAGAAAAACTTATACAAACATAACCTTGCAATATGACATTAAGATAATTGTGTGGAGAATACCTATATTTAAATTATACCAAAAAATATACATATAATTTTTATGCTTTTTTTTTCTAATTGAAAAAAAAATGGATTGATGTTTGGTACTGTTTGCCAGAATGTTTGCAGCTTGCAACTTTTTTTAACTGATTGTTTTTGGAATCTGCTTCAAATGACTGCAACTAGAGATAGTGTATGTATAATTGGGTGTGCTTTCATAGGAGAAAAACTTTAAAATAAAAGTACTGTTTATTTTAACTAACAATAGGTTAATTGAATTTTAAGTTTATTTTCTATGTTTTTTTTAATTGAAAATTAAATAAAAAAATTCAACCTGTATAGATGTCTAAATTATCTTATACTTTATTTTTATTAGCTAGTTCTTAGATTGTTAATGGGGATTTAAAATCACCATTTCTTTTTCTCTTATCTTCCTTCCTAGTGGTTTCAATTAATTGATTCCAAAATAACAAATTTGTGTTCATATATTTTTGTAAATGTATTATGCAATAAGATAAAATGAAACGGTAGTACAAATTAATGGATAAGAAAACAACAAATTCATAGTCAAATATTTGTGACTGTATAATGATGTAACCAAACAATAGGATAAATTTAAATTTATGTGAGTTTTTCAATAAACACTTTTTAGGGAAAGAAAATAAAAAAAGAAGTTCTAACATAACTTTTCAACAAAATTTGTATTTTTTTATTAATTAATTTACAAAAACTTAAAAAGTCTTGTCTTTTAAAAAATTTATGATTTTTTCCCCTTTTGCTATAAAATTTTCTAGACAAATTCATCAAAACATGTCGGAATCGAAATAAATAAGGAACAGTGTTGAAACAGGACACGATGGAACGTTTAGGTTGTAAAATGGGCCAAATACAAAGAGTTCTTTAGAGTTGTATTAAATTATAACTTAAAGGCTCTGTACACTGGCTCACATGTGAAGGTTTGGCCAGGTCACAAGTTTGTTTGTACATTTTTTTTTTGTTAAAATATTAATTTTGGTAAATTGTTTTTTTTTTTATTTTTGTATGTTGAGTTTTAAAGATTTTATTTTGATCTTTATTTTTTTAAAAGTTTTATTTTAATGCATTTTTTCATGTTTTGTTAGTTTTCAATAACTTAAAAATTTTGTATAAGTCAAATTGAAATAGTAGCTGCAAAAAGTGTTACTATTTTTATTTAAATCTTATTCATCTTTTCAAACAATATTTATTATAATTCATTTTCTATATATCACTTCTGACACGATTCATTTTTTATATTATGTGTAATAATTTTTTCTATATATCGCTTTTTATGACACGATTCATTTTCTATATTGTGTGTAATAATTTTTTCTATATATCACTTCTTATGACATGATTCATTTTCTATAGTGCGTGTAATAATTTTCTCCCCGGCTAGACCATATGCAATGATAAATCCTCACATAAATTAGGTAGGGAGAGGTGAGGTTGTATATATCTTCTATAAATTATTAAAATGAAATTTTTGAGAAAATAAAGATCAAAATTGAATTTTTAAAATTTAATGTATCAAAATGAAAAAATAGTAAAACAGAATGTATTAAAATTAACAGATAGTCTTTTTTTTTAAATATATTTTTTAATTTTTTTTATAAAATTTTATTACAAGAAATTAAATATAAAGTATTTTTTTAAAATAATCTATTTTTTATTTTTATTTTTAATAAATGTTTTATATTTTAACGAGTATATAAATATGTAAAACTACTAATTGCGTGAATCAATTTACATGGAGTTATTCCAATTTAATCAAAGGCGTTTTAAGTTCTTGGATATCCTCATCCGGAAGAAAGAGTTTGTCGCCAACCATTGTTTCATAAAAGTGGAACATATGTGTGATGAGTTGCATCTTAATCTTCATTTTTGTAGTTAAGCATAGAAAAATGTCTCAACTCCGAAGCATAGACTATAGATAGAAAATATTGGCAGATATAAACATCTGAAATGGATATGAAAATTATTAGGGGTTTATTAGGTAGTTCCAAAAAATGAAAATTATTAAATTTGTTCCTAAAGAGTAATATTTATTTGGAAGAAAATTCAGAGAATAATAGAAACACCTCTAGGTTAGAAATTCAAAAATCAAGAAACAAAAAATAACAAGAAAAGTTTGCTTGGACAAGTTTCTCTTATTAAGAATTTCTATGAGAAGAAAATATAAAGAAATAATTAAATTACCTGATTTTATAAGTTTCTATTTTTAAAAGATGTGGACCTTCTCCATAGTTTGATTTGTAAAAGTTTTACTTTTTAAAAAAACTATACAACAGCTTTTACGTATTAATATATGTAGATTCATTTTAGTTTATGAAAAAATTATTTTTACTTTTTGTATTTTTTATTCTAAAAATTCTTTCTAAAAAATTTATCTAAACAGATCAAGAAAATTTCAACATAATTATATGCGTAACTATGCATCTGCGTAACGATTTATCGATTATCGTGATCGAATGTAAAGTGTAAAACATTATGACATTTAATATAATAACAAAATCATGCTAAATTTCAAAGTTTACCAACTATTCCTGTTATGATTATGACTGAGACCATGTCGAGGCATAAACTTCTCTTGGCAAAAAATAAAAATGTGTTGTCAATTAGCAAACAATTATAAAGCTACCAATTTGTCAATGACCAAGTTTTTGGTCTCTAAAACTAGTATAGTATCTATGCATACAGATAAGTGGGTTAATTCATAGTGATTTTTATTAATACGTGAGTAATATAATATTGTTTAAAAAATTAAATTAGAATGTAAATTAGCATTTGAATAATTATGAAAGTAACAACACCCGTAGAAAAAGTTAATTAGTTATCTATTGCATACTTATGGAAAGTAAATAGTAATAGATGAAGTTTATTACAAGTGTGTTTTGTAAAATGAATTGAAAAACTAGTTAAAAGATGAAAAGGCAACTAAAATCTGAAAATTGCCCAAAAGTTGAAAAATTAGTTGAAAATTAAAAAATTAGTTGAAAATTAAAAAATGGTAGTTAAAAGTAAGGTTATCAAAATCGAGAGTTTATGGAAACTTTTGAGAATTCAGGAAAGTTGACTCGTAAAATCGTAAAAGTTTACTTTATTAAAAATATGACTATAGATCAAATAAAAATTGAAAGTTTTCAATATATAATAAGTTCAAATTCACAAGTTTAAATTACTCTAAATAAGTACCAATTAGAGTTAAAACATTCAAAATTTCAAAAGCTTTTTAAACAAAAGTACAAATTATATTTAAAACAGTTAAAAATTGAAAGTTTTCAATATATAATAAGTTCAAATTCACAAGTTTAAATTATTCTAAATAAGTAACAATTAGAGTTAAAACATTCAAAATTTCAAAAGCTTTTTAAACAAAAGTGCAAATTATATTTAAAACAGTTAAAATTAGAGTTATTATAGAAAAATATCACCTAACAAATTTGTTCACAAGTCGTTTACTCATGAGTTTATTCCGATTTTATCGAGTTTACTAACCTTTTGGTTTTACATGCGATGACTTCTAAACTCGTATGATTTTTTGAGTTAATTTGTGGTTTAGATAACTATGGTTGTAAGTATTTAGTAAAACTAGTTGATTAATTAGTTTAAAGTTATAAAACAACAACTAAATCATTAATTGTTGATCTATAATAAGATATTTAGAATAATTATAACATATTTTAATAATATAATTTTTTAATATAAATTGATTAAATATTTAAATTATAATCATCATAATTACATATCTAATAATAATTTTTTATAGTTATATATTTAAATAATTTTCTTTATAATTATATATTTAAATTATAAATAAATATAATTATGTATTTAAATTGTATGAAGGAGAGAGAAATGTAGCTATAAAAACAAAAGAGATTGTGACATGTAAAAAGAGATTAGTGAGATAAATTATCAGTTAATGAAGGGTTAAATTATAAAAAAAATAAAATTAGCTAGTAGCTGAAAATAAGAAATTAAAAAAAAGTTAATTGAGTAACATTTAAAAAAAAAGCTAATAGTTACCTAAAATTATAGTTATTTTTTCTTATTAAATGGAGCTGAAACTAGTTTAATTAATGTCTCAACTTTCTTCTAACTTAAATGTGAAAGCAAACAAACTTTAATAATAACAATAACAGAAAGAGATAAAACAATTACATTATGACATTAACCATGAAAATGTCCATTAACGGGAAGTTATTGAAATAGTTTTGGTTGCGGTTAATGATACAAAACAGATCATATAATTGAAGTTAACTAATAACAATGGAAGTTGTAAGACCCACAATTTTGGGTTCAAATATTCTTTATAAAACTATTTATTTTGAAATATGAAAATAGTATAGAAAATATTTCTTAACTACTTTTTTTTTAAACATATTAGTCCATTTTACTTTTATAAATTCTTTGATACCTTAAAGAAAGCGAGAGATGATTTTTTTTATTTTAAAACTTTAATTAATAATTGCATGAAAAATAAATCATCATTGATGTAAAGGAATATTTAATCTCACTAGATAATTTAAAAATTGAGTCATTCCTAAGTGTAAGTTCATCTTTAAATGTAAAACATAAAATTTTAAAAGTGAGTAAAATGAAATTCACTTAAATGAGCCTTTACAACCATAAAATATACATACCTAAAAGTATAGGGTTTTGGTCAAATGACACAAATTATATAACAATAATAATGTATATAACCTAAAATATGAATAAAATATCTTTGGAAACCAAATGTAATGACTTAAGTACATACATAAGGTTGAAAATACTCTCGTAAAAATGTACAAAAGAAGAATAAAAGTTAGTCTCAGAGTAATAATTTCAAAATCAAATCTTATGTAAGTGACTGTAACATGTGCATATGCGAGAAGGTCGTGAAAGTTCTCAAAACAATAAAATTGTAGTTGGATTCTCAACTCCAATGCCATAATTTGCTTTTAAAATTAAACGTAAAGGTGACTCTCATAACTTTACCACACAAACACAAGATTCACACAAAAGCATATACCCAAGCTATCAACCATGACAGTGTGGTTTTCTAACGGTGTCACCCATAGACTTAAAATGTTTTCAATATTTTATCTTTACTCACTTTATCATTAGCCAATTGTCAGTGGTCTTAGACATTTAAGCAGACGGTCTTTGAAAGTGTCCTCTTGACCATGGTACAATGGTAGCGTCCTGTCAACACGCTGTGCCCAACATTTGTTGGAATTTGCCAAGTCGAAACTGTGGAAGTACAATGTACTATTTACACCTCCTAAAATAGAAAGGGCATTTTGTTTTGTTTTTTGAAATTTATTTTTTGCACCTCCCAAAGTGTTAAATATATCCCTTTTACTTAAGGGCCCAAAAGAAATTTACTTTCAAAATCTGCTATCTACACCCACGAGTCTTGCTAAATAGACCACATCATAGTACTTTTTAGCCCAATGAACTTCCTTTATGGATTCATGTTTACACTATCATGCTTGCTAAATGCACTATGTCTTTATGGGTATTCTTAGCAAAAATGTAAGTGTTAATAGTAAGTTCCTATTTTTGTTTTTTTTTAATTTGTTTTTCTATTGAATTTGGCTAAAAATACTTTATTTTAGACACAAAAAGTAAAAGTAAAATATTAATAAAGTATAAAAAGTTAAGCAAAATTAAGACCTTGTGCTTTCAAAGTGTCAACTTGGCAAATTTAATGAAATATTGATTTTTAACATATTTAAATCATTATGAAAGTAGTGAAAATATTCGATAAAGAAACTAATTTAATGAAATATTGATTTTTAGCATATTTAAATTATTATTTATTCTAGGATATTTGAAAATTTAAATTATTGTCCATGTTAACTATATTAATCTTTCAAACTTAGTTTCATTTTTTAGTATTTTATATCAAATTCTTATTGATAGGTTGAAAAATTATTTTATACCAAATATATTAACTAATATTCATGTATGTAAATAATATTAGATAAGGATATATTCCACGGATTTAAGTTTTTTTTGTTATGTCTAGTTGAATAATATTATGTAGTAAATAAAAAATGAAAATATTTTATTTACAAATAGTATTAGAAATAATGTAATATATTTATGTAATAAATATATACATGCATAGCATTGATCATAATATATTTATTATGTCTTTATGTTAAATTATAAAATTTAAAGTAAAAATAAATATTATTAAGTTTTTAATATGCATCCATGATAATTTTGTGAAAGATTATATGTGTTCGAATGATATTGAGTCACAATTTATATGATAACTAAAATTATTTTAATTTTTTATACTATTGTGTTATCAGTATGTACTTGTGTTAAATATTTGAACAACAATGTTATTTAAGTAATTTTATTTTTTTTAATAAAAATATTTGAGCAAGGTAATATTAATGTAATTATGTATAAATAATTTTATAAGATTTTTAGCAATATTAAAATATTGAAGAAATTTTGGCATACAATTTTATTAACTACTTAGAAAAAGAGCTTTATCATTTATAAAGGTGTTGTTTTATATTAGTTTCTTTTAATGATATTTGTAGTTTGCACCATAACTATAGCTATTTTAGTAATCCTATTATTGATTATTTGGTATCAATTATGGCAATACTTGAAGAAAGAGTTTTATCACATATATAGTAATGGAGAAAAATTGTCTCACATGAATAATGAATAATGTATATAGTTTCTATTAAAAATACAAAAAATATTATAATATTATTGATAAATTGATTTAAAATTATTGTAAACAATAGTGTTAATTAACTTTTTTTATCTACAATATTTTTTTGTGTTTTGATTTTAGTCCCTGATGAAATGATATTCACTCATACATAAATAAGCTAATTCAAGTTATAGGCACCACATATTTTTATTTTTATTGAAGTTTTTGTAACAAAAATTAAGCCCTTTTATAATTTTTTACTTTTATGATTGGCTTTTCTTTCTTTCTTTTTTTATGATGGAAAAGAAAATTTGGATTGAAGTTCTGGTAATAGTTGGTACTTTGTAGAGTCAGCAGCTATAGCAACTTTTTTCTAGTTGTTTATTTTTGTAATTTCCTACAAATTCAGAAGCCAGTGTTGGTAGTTATTGGAGAATGGAAAAATTGAAATTGATTAACCAACTAATGTGTACCATACCATTAATGTGAGAACGATCAAAGCTAGGGTGGCTTAATAAATCTCATCCCACTTGTGTTCAAATTAATTTGTGGTTCTCTATAATTCTCGAAAAGTAATACGAATTTTTGGATCAACTTCTCTTGTAACTCTTTTGGGAAAAAAATATTAAAAAAATTATGTGATAAATTTTTGTATAAGATAAAATTATTTTTTTATTTATGAATGAATTATCGTCAATAACAATGACTATAATATGCTCTTAAACATAGACAGAATAGGTACTTATCTTCTAATAAAGTTTGATTCATATTTAAAGTGACATAATCTAAATTACTTATATAAGAGAAACAAGTTATTATTGTTTGTATCAACCAAGGACAAAATTACTTAATGTAATTTTTTAAAATATTGATAATAATAAAAATTTTAATATATATATATATATATATATATATATATATATATATATATATATATAACAATAACATAACATGTACTTTTTAAATATAATATTTTGATTTAGTTAATTATTTTATTTGAGGAATTGATAGTAAAAATAATAATATTTATGTTATTTTTTATTTTTTCGTAAAATATTTCAATCCCTTTTATAGTATTTATTATAAAGTTAATAAGATTTTTTAACCATTTATATAACTATATTATATTTATTTTTTTAATATTTAGTATGGAGATAGTTATAATTTTATTCTTTACATAAAATATTTAATTATTATTATTTTTATTTTTAATAATAATAATTTATTAATATTTAAACTTATATAAAAGATTGCGTTAGTAATTAAATATTTTTTTAGTGTTTCTTTTATCTTGATTTGATTATAATTGATTTGAAAATAAAAAACTATTTTATGTTAATTTTTGTTAATCAAGTAATATTATGAATACCTTGTTAAAAAAAATTAATATAAATATTAATTTTATTAATATTTTTCATATTTAACTTTTTATATGTATATATGTTTTTTATTTAACCCTCTAATTTGTAATTTTGGTTCCGTCTATCATGCCAACCAATGTTAAGATACACTATTCACAGATAACAAAGTTAAATTAATTTTATGTAAGTTTAAAGGTTAAAACTTTCTTATAAAAAAAGTCTCATTCCAGAAAAATTCATGGAATTTTTTTGTTTTCTCTCTTAATTTTTTTTTTCATTAATTTACCGAATTATATCCTTTCAAAACCACAATCTCTTTTTTATCTAGTATCCTTTCAAGTTGTTACAACTGATTGATGCTTACATATTATAAAAATAATAACAAATTTATGCATAAATGCTTGTAAATGTACTATGCAATTTCAAAGAGTGTAACTTAGTTTGTTGAATAGGATGTGTGAGTTATTATAAATTTGTAACACTCTCTTCAATTCTTATCAAGACAAAAAAATTGACAAAATTATGCTATGCAATGATATGAAATGAAATAGTAGTACTATAAATCTATGATATAAGAAAAAAGATTATGCAGTGTCATTAAAAAATGTTTTACATTATTATTTAATCAGAACTCTTAATTTATTATAAGTTTGTTGACTTTACTAATTAATGTTTTAAAATTTATATAAATAAAAAGTTATGATTAAACATTAATATAAAACTCTTTTACACGGTTAGTACATGTAAGTTAAACTCTACATGTTAATGGACAAAAAAACGAGAAATATGTGTTCAATATAGTGCAATAAATGAGATTACCCTTACATAAAAAAAGAAAAAACACTTGTACACTGTCAGTGTAAAAAGTTTTACGTTGACAGTTAATCACAATATTTTATATATGGTAAGTTTGTTAACTTTACCTATTAATACTTTAAAGGTCATGTAAATGAAAGATTGTGATTAACTGTCAGTGTAAAACATTTTTACATTGACAATGCATAGGTGTTAAACTAATTTAAAATAGTGCAATGAGATGAAATGAGACAATAGTATAAAGTAATTAGTTAAATTAGTATAAAAAATAGTGTAAACAAGTTGTATTCTGACATTAAATCAAAACCCTTCATTTATGATAAGTTTGTTGATTTTATCAATTAATACTTTAAAAGTTATATAAATAAAAAATTATGATAAATGTCAGTGTAAAGCTCTTTTACACTAGTGTATACTTATTAGACTCTAAAATAATTAATTATATAAAGTTTGAGTAAATGAAGTAACATTGTTGTAACATGACATAAAGGAGATAGACCGAATAGGTTGTAAGAGTTTAAAAGAGTTGTATTAAATTAAGCTTAAAGGCTCTGCATGCTTGGTTAGATCACAAGTTTGCTTGTGCATTAACTGTCATTATAAAACTTTTTATATTGACATTGTGTAAATGTTTTTCTCTTTATTCATACTCGTGACCTATTACTTTACTACCATCCTTAGTGCTACCTTTGTCTTTTTTTTAGTTAGTGATGTAAATCCAGAGGTGATTGTATTCGTTTTGCGGGTCTACCTAGGTATATGTTAACAAAAAAATGAGAATCGAATAAACAAGAAAATGAAAATGGTTTGATGAAAGGATAAATGACACCACTTCCAAGGATGAAAGATAAGTCATCAGATGTCATAAAGGTCATGATTTACCCTTGATAAGTCTAGCAAAACGCCACAAGGAAGAATTCCTTAATAAGTTCTTAAGAAAAATTCATCTCTCACAAAAGGGGAAAAATTCAATTATAATTTCACTGATTCAATAATTGTCCTTTGAGTATAATTCAATCTCTATTTATAAAACTAAGTGATTGTTCATAATCATAACTCCTAAAAGAAAAATGAAATGCTTCATTATCATACAATTATCACATATGATTCATTGCATGTTACATTAATTCCTAAATTAATGAAACGTTACAAAAAATGAAAAGTCATTGTCTTCTGCATTCATATAATTTTCTCCTTTTTAAAAAAGATTCATCCTCGCATCTAAGACTTTATTTTCCTACAATTTTTATTCACATAACGAACAAAACCAACTTCCAGGATCAAATACAACTTGTAAAAATTCATGCATTAAAGAAGTTCTCCTTTTTTGTGCCTAAATCTAGACCTAAAATTTTTTTTCATGAGTTTGAACTTCAATACTGACTGAATCTACAATGATGCTCTAGGAGTGATATCAACATTTTTCTTCCTCACACATGACAATTTGTGAGTTGTATA
Organism: Psophocarpus tetragonolobus; assembly: GCA_037954015.1. Classification (NCBI taxonomy): domain Eukaryota; kingdom Viridiplantae; phylum Streptophyta; class Magnoliopsida; order Fabales; family Fabaceae; genus Psophocarpus; species Psophocarpus tetragonolobus. The sequence goes on along the minus strand of CM075690.1, from coordinate 69,900,604 downwards.
TTTATGATCCTGGGCATTCAAAATATCAATAGAAGAAGAAAAAACCATTAGTAGTTAAAATTTTAATGTTTTTTTCTATCTTTTTCTTTCCTTTTCTCTCTTTAACTCTTTACTCTTTTCTTTTCCTAACTTTGTCTTTTCTTCTCTCTCTTTTTATATTTTCTCACTTAACTTATGTTGATCATAAAGAACTTGGCCTGGTGTTAGAAATTTCAAATTAGCTTGCGTCTTTCATGATCAAAGAAATTGAAAGTTTTTTACGATTAATTTTTTTACCCTACAACCAAGACCTCGCTAAAAGAAAATGGCATGAGTCCATGGGAGCAATATCACATGTGACTTCATCCAGATATTTTCCAATAGTGAATCTAAACTTAGTTTATCTAGGATGAAGACTTGTTGGTAAGTTGAGTTTATTCACCAATCTTTCGTTCATCATGTTGCTATAACTTCCTCCATCAACTACAAATAAACATAAATGACCTTTTATTAAACATCTTGTATAAAAAAAAATTCACCATAGTTCCAAACCTAGAGCCGAAGCTCTAATACCAACTAATGTAAATCTAGAGATGATTGGATTCGTTTTACCAAAGTTGAAAGGTAATAAGTTAACAAAATAACGAGAATCGAATAAACAAGAAAACGAAAATGGTTTGATGAAGGGATAAATATTGTCACTTCCAAGGATGAAAGATAAGTCATCTGACGCACGACAATGGTGGTGATTTACCCTTGATAAGTCTAGTAGAATACCACAAGGAAGAATTCCTTGATAAGTTCTTAAGAGAAATTCACCTCTCACAAAAAGGGGGAAAACCTAATTATTTCACTGATTCAATGGTTGCCTTCTGAGTACATTATCATGCAATTATCACATATGATTAATTACATGTTACATTAATTCCTAAATTAATGTGATGTTACAAAAAATTAAAAGTCATTGTCATCTGCATTGATATCAATTAGGCAATTATAAAAGGGAAAATATCTCAACTCTAAAGGGGAGACATTGCTAATGTTAGTTAATCCCATATATAAATATAAGGTAAACTATGCTGTTGTTTCATTAATTTTTTTAAAATTTATGATTTTGGTATATAATTTTTTTTTGTTGATTAGCCAAGTTATATAAATATTTTTTCCATCAAACATTTCAGCATTTCTGTTTGTTTTAGTTGTTAAGTAATGACATGTCATTGTATTTATTATTATGTCATGGAAAAATTATGTTCTTTGTATATGAACTTTTAAAATTTATGGTTTGGTACACAAACTTTTTGTTGACCAGTTAATATATACAAACATTTTTTGTTTGAAAATATTTAAAAAAAGACATATGTCATATTAATCTTCAAAAAAATATGTTTTAAAGTTAATTAAAAAAGTAACATTGTGTTTAAAAAATGTTATGAAAGAAAAATTTTAAAAATACGATGAAATAAAAATTTAAATTGGGAAATGTAATTCTATCAATTATCTAAAAAATATTATAAAATAGCGGTGGAGGAGAGTAAGAGAGGGTACCTGGCAAGGGAGGAGGGAGGACTTTACGTGGGTGGGTGACATGTGGGGTAGGCTGTAGGTCGAGGGGCAAGTGGAGATGAGATAATTAGATAGGTAGAGAAAGGGGAATGGGGAGTGCAGGAAAGAAAATGAATAATAATTTTTTTTTAATTTGTGCGACTAAAACTATCACAAAATGTAATAAAAATTGTCAAAAATTTAATTAATAAAATAATAATAAATTGAGTGACATGTTGTTACTTAAAAACTAAAAGAAACAGAAAAATTAAAATGTTAGAGGAAAAGAATGTTTGTATATATTGATCAGTCAACAAAAAGTTTGTATACCAAAATCGTAAATTTTAAAAGTTTATGAACAAAAAACATAATTTATCCTTATTTTATCAATTAATTTTTTGTGACGTCACCACTTAATAGCTAAAATAAATAGAAGGATTAAAATGTTGGATAAACAATGTTTATATATATTAACTAGTTAACAAAAAGTTTATATATCAAAATCATAAATTTGAAAAAGTAGATATATGAAAATCATATATATACAAAAGGCAACTAGACATGACTATTTTGTTATTTTCCCTGTTGAAAGATTCAAATTGGTTAGTTAGTCTTAAGATAAACGAAAATTATTAAATTTGTTCTTAGACCGACGGTCACCAACTGTCACTTCCGACTGATGATCACTGGTCGACGATCATCAACTTTCACCTCCAACCAGCGGTCACCAGTCGATTGATTTTAGTAATTTACTAATATCAAAGAACTTATATAATTTTGTCCAAACACCATTTTTTCTATAAGCTCTTCTATATAAGCTATGATTCAAACACTAATTGAACTTAAAGGTGCTTTTTGTATAACAACTTTTAGAAAAATTCTACTTTTATAAGTTCTACTTTTTTATTATTTTAACTGATTTAAAAATACATTATTATTAATAATAAATATATTATTTATTAAAATTTTACAACTATTTTATATTTATGATGCATAATAAATATTTATTTTTCTTTAAAATATAAATTTATAAGAATAAAGATAATTATATTTTATAATTAAATTTATAAGAATAAAGACTAATATGAATTTACTAGTCGTTCTCACATTAATGGTATTGAACACATTAGTTGGTTAATCAATTTCAATTTATCAATTCTGCAATAACTACTAAACTGTTTCTGAATTTGTAGAAAAAACTTTACTTTTATAAACTCTACTTTTTTATCATTTTAAGTGATTTAAAAATACATTATTATTAATAATAAATATATTATTTATTAAAATTTAAAAACTATTTATATTTATGATACATAATAAATATTTATTTTTCTTTAAAATATGAATTCATAAGAATAAAAACAATAATATCTTATAATTAAATTATTATTATTATTATTATTATTATTATTATTATGTCTAGTGCTATTTATTCTTTATTTTAATTTAATAATTTCTAATTTTAAAATCATTTACCTATAAGAATTATTATTTATATATATTAATATAATTTTTAATATTATTATATGCTACTTTACATATGTTACTATTTTGTATTCTAAATAAATTCTAAAACCAATATTATTAATAATAATAACTATATTCAGTAAGAGAAACCAACCCTTTATCAACTATGACACCCTTCTACCTTCAAACACTTTATTAATTAATTACAAAATAATATAGGAATTTGTTTATTTAAAATACTAGACTTTTCACGTAGATAAAAGAATTCACATATCACAATATACTTATTTTCAAAAACTATAATATTATAAAACATAGCATATAAGTAAATATATTAGGCTCTACAAATGAACTTTACAAGATTCTCTATTATTAAAATATTGAATAATTCATCTACATAACAGAAAAATATTAACTAATTCTCCCTAACCTGATGTTACACCTAATCAAAGCATTCCAACAGAACAGGTAAAGAAAAGTTGAAGCTCCATCACCCATAATATCATTATGATCTTGCAGATCTAAAAATGACGTTCAACCCAAATAAAATGTAACAACAAACAACAAGGGAGTGGGAATACGTCTCAAACATGTTAAGACACATACAGAGAGAATAAACAATCAACTAAATCACAATAATTAAGCACATCACAAACACATACACATAATCACTTAAGACTCTTAACTCATAACTACTTATGTTCTTAACTCTAGATGCATATGGTACCATAACTTTTAGCACAAATCACACATATTGTGTATAAGGTGAAACATAAACCACCAAGGGCATCCATTTTTGGATCAACGTAAGCCATAAAGGGCATAGCAAACACTGGGTCTCACAATCACCTAGGCACCTATTACAGGTCAACACAAGTCATAAGGGAACCCAAAACATACATTGGGCCACACAACCACCTTATGCACCCATTTCAAGTCAACATAAGTCATAAGGGAACCCAAAACATACCCTGGGCCATACAACCACCTTAGGCACCAATTACAAGTTAGCACGAGCCATACATGACCCAAAACACATGAATGCATGCATGGATTCTCGCACAACGCATCCCACATATAGACACATGGCTATGCAAAATAGGACTTAAGCACTACTAGATAAAGTCTAGCCTTCACAAATGACCAAGAAAATTGAAGTTCACGCATTGCTAAGCAACAACTTAGACTTAACTCTTAGCACAAATAAGCTAATCAATGCTAATTACTCAAAGCATAGATTCTCATGGCACAAATATATCATTCATATTGTTTAATACATTCACTTTCTCGCATATACACATAGGACTATTACATTCAGAACTCACCACAACCTTTTTTAAGTGTTGAAGATTTCATCACTCATTTTCTAATAAGCCTCTATGAATTTTGTGGAGTATAAATGTGATATCTAAAGATTTATTAATCCTGTGATATTGTTTATTATCTAGCTTGAAAGGTAGGACATTTATTCACAACTCTTATGTTGATCTCAAGAGCTAAAATAAATGTTCACTATGTCAAAATTTGGAGGAAACATGAATCCATCGCTTAGTTCTATCAACTCGACCTTTAGTCACTAATCTGATCATAACTTAAGCTCTAGGTATTATTTTGGAATGAAACCAATGACATTAGTTAGATAACACTAGGCTCACAACTTTCATGAAGGCCACTTTCTTAAATTGCATATTTTTCCTATCACTTTTCTCGTTTGAAGATCATGAATGCTAAGAATAAAATATGCTTAATTCTAAAGTTTGACCTTTAGTCACTAATCTGATTATAACCTGAGTTCTGGGTATCGTTTTCAGGTGAAACCAATGGAATTAGTTCGATATCATCTAGGATACAACTTTCATGAAAACCACTTTATCAGATTTCATTGTTTTCCTATCAGTTTTATCATCGGAAGATCATGAATATTGATAGTAAAATATGCATAATTCTGGCAGTTCGACCTTTAGCCACTAATATGATCATAACTTGAGTTCTAGATATCATTTTTGGGTGAAACCAACAACATTAGTTATATAACATCTAGATATATAACTTTTATGAAGATCACTTTCTTAAATTTCATTGTCTTCCTATTTGTTTTCTCGTTGGAAAATTATGAATGCTGATAGTAAAATATGCACTATAATTTTCCATTGTTTTCTCTCCTCTAAGATTTCCTCAATCCTCCAAAATACGCTCTAAATCATGAAATTGGAATCAAACCATTCTTAATCGATTCTTAAGATAAAACATATATAAAAACAATGATAAATCAATGATAACCTACTTTTAACTAACCCAATTGCTATAACTAATCACAAAGGGACTACAAAAGGGCATTACTCCAATAGTTAAATAAATTAATACCTACAACCATTACAATTTTCAAGGACACTAATCTCTAGGGTGTTAGAAAAAGTATAGCTCAAAGTCATCAATCAAACAAAATTAATATGACCTTCATCAGTTATATTCATGGACACCAAACACAGAGGAGTTAGAAGAATCAAAACATTATTTTATTCAAATGCAAAAAAATAATGATAATTGAGGCGAACAATATATTTACATAATCATGCACAAAAACATATTATCAGCACTCACTACAGATGTCCATAACCCTTCAATGACATACATAACCTATTAAAGCTTAGGGATTGCTTCACTACCATATCTCTACACATGCCACATGTGAGATAATTTCTCACCCTTTACCTCAATGATGATCTTGGTTACGAAGGGTGTGGCCTTAAGCCTTCAAATGTTGCTCCTCAAGCTACCTCCAACAAGATTTCCTCTGCAAGTTTTTCTCAAACCTCTAGATTCATAAACGTCAAACTTAAGCGCAATAACCTAACTTCTCTAAATTATTCTAGGTTAATAATTGGATTGGGCTTCCTAGATATGGACAACTTAAACTTTTTTAGTATTTATACCCATATTTATTTTATTATTTATTTTTTAAATTCAATTCTTAATTTATTATAATAAAAACAAATAATAAATTAACTTGAACCTACTAATATAAATTACACATTTTTATTAATATATTATTTTTCTAAAAAATGGAATGTTACATCAACAAGCAGGGTTAGTCTTAGGCCTTGATTAGAGGGGCAACTGCCCTAGTATAGGACCAAAAGGGTTTTATTTTTAAAAATTTATATTATTTGTATAACTGAAATATACATTATTTTTTATTACTTTTTATATCATTAAAATTAATATATCCCATTTTATAAAAAATCAAACATGACATGATTATAAAATATAACTTTATTGGTGTTAATTTTTTATTGTGCAACATTTAAAAATGTATATGATTAATGAATTTTTGAAATATTTCATTTCTGAAAAGATAAAAGACATGAAACAATAAAACTACCAACATTAATTAACACAAGTGGTAGTGAGTATTCTTCCTTAACATCCACCTTGGGTATGAAATAAATCACATGTTGTAGGAAAATATCCACCTTGTATGGCTCAATGTCCCCAATAGAGTTTAATTATTGATGTCAATGATAACTAATCCATATCAATACCATGGTTAAAATTAAAAGAATTAAAAAAAAACTCAAATTATCATGCATATAAATCTAAAGCTTAATATATTAATAATAACAAAAAATATTACAATTTAATATCAAATGATTTATTTTTTATGATAAAGATAAAATTGAAACTATATTATTTTCCTTGAGGTGTCCAAATATAAAAAATGATTTTTTAATTAATACATTAAATTTAACCAACAATTGAAAGTCACAATGATTATCCAGATTTTAGAGTAAAAAAAATTATATATTAATGAAAAGATATAATATTTTAGCATTATCACATGAGAAAATATATAATATTTGAAATTGTAAAAGTAAAATTGACTTCAAATTTTATTAAAATATTTTTTAAATAATATATTCTCTACTTCAAATAATAAAACAACATTTTTTGTTGCTATTAAAAGACTATTTTTTAATTAAAATAGAGAGGCCTTAAATATTGTTTAAAAATGTGATTTTATACTTTTTGGGACATTGATTGGTTAGAGAAATAATAATATAATAAAAATATATAAATATGATAAGTAATAGAAATAATGACAAGAAAAGAAAAGTGGAATAAAAAAGAAAATATAATTAAAAATATATATATTATGTATATATTTTTCTAATGCTAGGAGTTAGGTGGTTTTATACACAAATATGCATAAATATATTTTGGTTTTATAAAAAGTTTTGAAGCAAAACCATATATAGAAAGAAGAACATCGTAATAGAAGGAGCAAGAATATATTTTGGTTCACTCCAATTGAGTTATGTTTCATTGTAATATTTCCAAATTTTCAAAAAAATATATAATTTTAAATTTATACATTTAATAAATTAAATTAATCTAAATAATATCTAATTATATTATCATCATATCTTAAATTTTCAGTTGCAATATTTTAAAACATACAAATATCATATTTTAATTTTTTAAGTACAGTATTACATTATTATAATTAAATTTAAAAAAATCATTTTGAATTTCTAGAATATATTGTATAAGTAAAGTAATAGAAATAAATTTATAATAAATTTGAATCTTTAAAACTATATGAGTAAATACTACAAATAAATACTTTAAAACTACCTATTAAATATATAGTATATGATATAATTTTTTTTCTTAGTTACATAGACTTAAGTTAAAGTTTTTTTTTTATTTTTCATGAATAATTTTTAAGTTATTATAAATTATATTATGGATGATAAACATAAGAAAACTGATATTATATATGTAATAATAATAATAATAATAATAATAATAATAATAATAATAATAATAATAATAATAATAATAATAATAATAATAATAATAATAATAATAATAATAATAAACAATATAAATATCACAACAATGTGAGTGAAGACAAGATAAAGGAAAGGAGATAAATGTCACACACAAATCGAAAGTCTATCAAAATCCAACGAAACTTATCTATAACTAATGATGAATAAATTAACGATTAACTATGATAAAAAAATTAAAATTATAATTAAATTTTTAATCTTTAAATAAAGGTTTGAATTGTAGTTAGACACTTAATCTTGAAAATTTAAATGAGTAAATATTTAAGGTGACTTGTATTCTTTAAAAACCATGGTAAAGAAACTTATTTATCATGACTAGTCACTACAAAAATAATTAAAATTTGTCTAAAAAAATATTTAAATAAATTATTATAAAAAATATGATATATATATATGTATATTACCACTTTTATATAAATAATTGTGTTTATATATATATATATAATTTTTCTCTTTTATTATTTAAATTATTTGCATCATATTTGTTCTCACTCCTTTATTTTTCTTGTCTCTTATATATAAAAAAAATAATATGGAAATGCAAATTTAAAAAGATGGACGGGCCTAACTACCCAAACCCTTTCTCAGCCGTGTTTTTAGGCACTAGTTGGATTACTAATGTGATTGAAAACTCAGTTACGTTTAAGGGGTTAATATCTTCACCCTAGTGTTTGTTAACAATCAGGGGATTAATGTTTTATCTTCCACCTACTAATTACACAAATCTGTTAACGAACATTTTTACACCAATCATGTGAATATTAGGATGGCAAAAAAATTCACGTCCGCAGATATCTGTTAATAAAACCCGCAAAATTATCTGCATGAATAGTATAAATGGGTACCCGCCACCCACGGGTATGGGTTTTTTTCTACCCGCTCCTTAACAGGCACGGATACGGGTAGCATAGTACTCATACCTGCTACCCGCTAAACTAAAATAACAGGCACGGATACGGGTATCATAGTACTCATACCTGCTACCCGCTAAACTAAAATAATATATGTATATATATATATATATATATATATATATATATATATACACACACATATATGAGTTTAATTGGTATACACTGTTACTGTAAAGATTTTTACACTAATATTCAATCACAACCTTTCATTCCTTGTAAATGTGTTGACTTTCCTCATTACTACATTAAAAGTCACATAAATGAAAAATCATAATTGAATGTCAGTGTAAAAATCTTTTACACTGACATTGTGTACCAATTAAACTCTCTCTCGCTCTCTCTCTATATATATATAAGTTAAAAAATATAATATTTTTGGCAAATAAATCAAATTTAAATATTAATTATAAAAATTCATTAATATCAATCTTATTTTTTTATGAAAACTTCATAGTTAATAAAATTATTTATTATAAAAGTGTCTTTAATATAAAATAAAGATTTTATTTGTATTAAATATTTTCTTATAATATATTATATTAATCTACTTTTAGATCTATTAATCTTGTAGAAACTTGTATAATTTTATTTCTAGATTTTCCAAAAAATAAATTATTTACTTGATAAAACTTCTTATAAAAAAATATTTAATTTAAAAAAATTATTTTTTAAAAATATCCATGGGTACCCATGGATACCCGCGGGTATTTCTATAACAGGTACTCGGCGAGTTTTTAGCGGGTAATGGGTGACGGATTTTTGTAACGGATCGGGTGGCGGGTAACCACTACCCGTGCCCGCCCCGACTCGTTGCCATTCCTAGTGAATATAGTAATAGGAAAAAGCAAAGGGGAGATTTGTACATAAATAAAATCTTCCCCATCTTTTTATATGAAATAGAAATATGTAATATTGAAAATATGATTTATGTATATGTATAAATATGGTTTTGTTTATGAAAAAAATTTATTTAATTTAAATAAATAACTCAATAAAATATATTGAAATGAAATAAAAGCCAAATAAAATAAGTAAATAATTTATTTTCTTGTAATAAATAATAGTTAAAATTAAAAAAAAAATCATCCAATTGGGTTATATTAAATATCGTTACATTTAGATCGTAAAGCATCGTTCCATCTTAGACTTGGAAAATGAGCTAACCATGCCACTAAGTTTTAACTTGAATAATTTCAGATGGTAGGAAGAAGAAATACTAAATTAACAGATATAGTACAAGCTATTAGAAACATGATTGTAGCTTTGATAAGGAACCAAAGGCCAGAAGGAATTGTTGAATCACAAGGTTTAATTGAATTTAGAAGAAACAAATTTTCACAATTTCATGGAGGTTACAATCGGATAAAGTTGAATTATGGATTAAGAAAATAGAAAAGATATTTCAAGCAATGAACTATCCTAATAATCAAAAAGTAAATTATGTTGTGTTTATGCTAGGAGAGGTTGAATATTGGTGGGATAGTACTAGAAGATTATTAAAAGGAGGAGGAATAATCATTACATGGGAAGTATTTACCACAAAATTTTTAGAAAAATATTTCTCCTAATGATATGAGAAGAGCTAAAGAAATAGAATTTATGCAATTAAAACAAGGGAACATGACAATAGGAGAATATGGTTCTAAATTTGAAGAATTAGGTAAATACTCTGCTTTCTTCTATCACCCAGATGAGATAATGAAGTGTATTAAGTTTGAAGATGGACTTAGGCCTAAATTGAGGAAGGCAGTAGGGAACTAGAAAATTTTTATTTTCCTCACTTATTCACAAATGTTATTTTCTGGAAGGCTTTGAAAATAATCAAAATAATAGACAAAAGTATTTTGCCCCTCACCTAAATAAAAAGAGAAACCATGAAGGAAATCCCTATAATCGTCCTCAAGAGAAACGTCAAACTTCCCAATTTCCTCAGGAAATTTCAGTAGATCTATGACTAATCAGGTTAGGTGTTTTAAGTGCAGACAGAGACATTATACTAAAGATTGTCATTTCAAAGGATCCGTTTGTTTCAAATGTGGAAAACCTACTCATGTGTTTTTGAGTGTGGACAACAAAAAATGCAATCCAACTCGTCTGCACCAAAGTCAAAGTCTACTACAACTGGAAGCGTTTACACCATGATCGAAACTGAAGCTTCCCAAAATAATTATCTAATTCAAGGTACATGTTTCATTAAAGGTAAAACTTTAAATGTACTATATGATTCAAGCATAACTCATTCTTTTATCTCTAATGATTGTGTTAAAAATCTTGAACTGTCCATTTCTTCTTTAGATATCAGTTTAATTGTTTCAACACTTACAAATAAATCTGTGATTATCAATAAAGTTTGTCTACATTTTCCTATTTTCTCTAAAATAGAAAATTTCTTGTAAATTTGATCTGTTTACCTCCTCAATTGTGCATAAAAGTCTGTAATATTTTCTAACTTTGAGGATCTGTTAATTTCATCTATCAAACCAATAAATAAGTATTTGACAGATCAAGTGCAAGGATATTGGCTATTACCTTTCATGAAAGAAGAAGAAGAAAACGAACAAGTAAATTTGGAAAACACAGCAGTTGTTCAAGGTTTTCCTAAATTTTTTCCCAATGATATTCTTGGTTTGCCACCTAATAGAGAAATTGAATTTTTAATCCACACAACCTATTTCAACGACACCTTATAGGATGTCATTTTCTGAACTAGTTGAACTAAAGAAACAACTGGAAGCTTTACCTGAAAAACAATTCATTCGCCCTAGTGTACCACCTTCGGGAGCTCCTATTTTGTTAGTTAAAAAGAAATATGAAAGTTTTTAGCTGTGTATAGATTATTGTTATTCAAATAAATTCACTATAAAAAATAAATATCTTTTTCCAGGATAGATGATTTGATGGACCAATTGACAGGAGTAACCGTGTTTTCTAAGATAGATTTAAGATCCAGATATCATCAAATTAAAGTGAAAGCAGAAGACAATCAGAAAAATATTTTTAGGACAAGGCATAGTCATTATGAATATCAAGTAAGGGATATTAGTGTGACTAATGCTCCTGTAGTGTTCATGGTTTATATGAATATGATTTTTCATCCATTTTTGGAGAATTTTGTGGTGTTATTTATAGATGATATTCTTATTTATTCTAGGACTCATGAAGAGCATGAAGAACATCTTCAGATTATTCTTCAAATTTTGAAAGATAAACAACTATATGCTAAACTTTCTATGTATGAATTTTGGATGAATGAAGTTAAATTCTTGGGACATTTGATTTCCAAAGACGGAATATTTGTGGACCCAACCAAGGGGGAAACAGTTTTAAATTAGTATACACAAAAAACGGTGATAGAAATTCTTTGTTTTTTGGGTTTGGCTGGATACTATAGACGATTCATTGAAGGATTTTCTAAGATAGTCATGTCTTTAACGCAACTCACCAAGAAAGGAGAAGCTTTTGAGTGGATAGAAAAATGTGAAAATAGTTTTCAAGAACTCAAGAATAGGCTAGCCACTTCACCTGCTTTAACCTTACCCAATCTTAATCAACAATTTGTAATATTTTGTGATGCCTCCAAAATGGGATTAGGGTGAGTTCTCATGCAAGAGGGGAAGGTAGTGACATATGTTTCTAGCCAATAGAGAGCACATGAGAAAAATTATCCACCCCATGATTTAGAATTAGCTGCTGTTATTTTGCACTTTAAATATGGAGACATTATGTGTATGGTAGTAGGTTTGAGGCTTTTAGTGATCATAAAAGTTTAAAATACTTGTTTAATAAGAAGGAATTAAATGAGACAAAGAAGGTGGATGAAATTCTTGAAAGACTGTGATTTTGAATTATATTATCACCCAGGAAAAATAAATGTAGTGGTTGATGCATTAAGTAGAAAATCATTACATGTTTCTTCGTTAATGGTGCATGAGATGAATTTGATTAAAGAGTTTAGAGATATAAGTTTATCAGTTGTAGTAAGTCATGATAGAATACAATTGAATTCAGTTCAGATTACCAGTGACTTACAAGGGAAAATCTATGAGGCTTAGAGGATTGATAAATTTATTTAAAAGAAAAAGAAGTTGTTGGGAGAAGAGAATGGTGAAAAGTTTAGCTTAGATAAGGAGAGAGTCTTGAGATTCAACAATAGAGTATGTGTGCCTAATGATACAAAAATTAAGAAAATGATCTTAGATGAGGCACATAAGAGCAAGTTAAGCATACATCCAAGTACAACAAAAATGTATCAAAATCTTAAGAAAATGTTTTGGTGGCGTAAGATGGAGAAGGAAGTAGCTTAATATGTGGTCATGTGTTTGACTTGTTAAAAGGCTAAGATAGAACATAAAAAACCAACAGGAATGTTACAATCTTTACACATACCTGAATGGAAATGAGATAGTATAGCAATGAATTTTGTAGTTGGATTACCACGAACAATACACAAATTTGATTCTATATGAATTATCGTGGATAGACTAACAAAATCTACTCACTTCTTAACCATTAACATTAGATATTCATTAGAAAAGCTGACGGACTTGTACATACAAGAAATTGTAAGATTACATGGTGTCCCCTCTAGCATAATATCTGTCAGAGATCCTAGGTTTACTTCTAGATTTTGGGGAAGTTTACATCAAAATTTAGGAACCAAACTTCATCTTAGCTTAGCATATCATCCTCAAATAGATGGATACTCAGAAAGAATCATACAATCATTAGAGGATTTGTTGAGAGTCTGTGTGCTAGAAGATTCAGATAGTTTAGATCGATACTTACCTTTGTTTGAATTCACTTACAACAACAGTTTCCATTCTAGCATAGGTATGACACCCTATGAGGCTTTATATGGAAGAAAATGCAGAAGATGCAACGTTCATTGTTACAATAATAACCCATAATAAAAATAGTGAAGAGTTTAAAGAAATAATAAATTTTGTATTTAAATACATAAATTCTTACATAATATTAAAATATAATCCTCAAATCTAGACCTCTAGAAAACGAAAACAATTACAAAGACATCATATTCTAAAATTGTTACAAACAAATACTACTTGATTAATAACAAACTAGGTCTTCAAGCCTCTTCGATTTCCAAAACTTCTCCACGGAGCTCTGAAAACAACACTTTTAATGAGATAATAATATCAGTAAATAAAACAAATTTTTAAAAGAGGTTCGCAAATAATGTTGTTCTCAGTCGGCACAAAATCCGAAAAAACAACCATGGTACTCATAGTAATAAAAACTATCTTTATTTATATATAAATAAAGATTTATCCAAATAATTTCTAGGAATAATTATAAATACGATAAAAATAGTTTTCGATGCAAATACACAATCCACAAATTATCGTGATACTCATGATCACTCACTCATACTTTACAGTTCCCCGAACCAGGTTTTCAGTAGATTATTCAAAAAAGTCTATGAACTCATATTCCATATAATGACGTCCCATTACCTTTCCCACGCTATTATGGAGGTATCCAGAATATCTTCTCAATTCCGGATGAAGATATGTAAACTTCTTCCCTGCATGAAACGAGGATGTCTTATACATCACCCGAGATGGATGTATCTCAAAATCCATCCCCATTCCAAATGTCGGTATCTCAAAACAATTATCAAATTAATTTGCAAACATTAAAGACATTAACAAAAATTTTTAAAACCATACCATGGAGGGTTAAAGACAGACATTTTACTCACCTCTTGAAGTGAGATCCCACAACTTTAATTTATTGTCTTCAGCTTCTATGTCCCTCTTTCTCAACCACCCTAAAAGAAGCAACTAATATGTGATAGACTAAGGGAAATAGTTACCCTAAATTGCTTAGGGTTGATTTTACCCTCTTTATATTTTTATCTTTTATAAAAGATTAGTTTTTATAGATTAAATTCAAAATGAAATAAAACTCTCTTTTATCTTATCTTACTATTATTTTAAAAGCAACATTATCTTAACTTTTTTTCATCTAAAAATCCAAACAATTTAATCTTTTAATTTTATCTAACGAAATAAAATATATTATTTTATCTTATTTATATTTTAAAGGAGATATTATCTTAACATTGTTATTCAAAGTGATATCAAAATATATTTATTTTATCGTATTTCTATTTTAACGGAAATATTATCTTAATCTTGTTATTCAAAATTTCTAACAGTTTAATCTTTTAATTAGTTTTTTTAACAACTTAATCTATCTTCTCTTAATTGAATGATTATTTGAATATTTGTATTTTAAATTTTAGGATGTTACAAAACACCTCTATGTTGGTTTAAGACTAGGGAAAATTTGATCTTAGATCATGAAATGGTGCAGGAAACCATAGAGAAAATCAAAATGATTCAGGAAAAAAAAATTGAGGATGACTAAAAGCAGGTAGAAAAGTTATGCTGATAAGAAAAGAAAACCACTTGAGTTCCAAAAAGGTGATCATGTATTCTTGAAAGTTATACAAAAAATTGGAATTAGTAGGGTAATGAAATAAAAGAAACTCACTCCTTGATTTATAGGTCCCTATCAAATTCTCAGAAAATAGGTCTTCTTGCTTACCAAATTTCTTTACCTCATTTTCTTTCTAATCTTCTGAATGTTTTTCACGTGTCTCAATTAAGAATATATATATATATATATATATATATATATATATATAACTTTTCCCTATAATAACGTCTGATATAGTACAATTAAAGGATAACCTTACATTTGAAAGAATGTCTATACAAATCGTAGACAAGAGGATCAAGTATTTGAGAGACAAACGAATTCCATTAGTAAAAGTCATTTAGGATGATGTCACAAGAGATGCTATGTGGGAATTGGAGGAGAAGATTAGAGAAAAATATTCTTATCTATTTAATCAAGGATAAAATTTCTATAGTAGGGGAGAATTGTAATATTCCCAAATTTTCAATAAAATATATAATTTTAAATTTTATACATTTAGTAAACTGAACGAATCTAAATAATATCTAATTATATTATCATGATATCTTATATTTTGAGTTGCAATATTTTAAAACATACAGATATAATATTTTAAATTTTTAGTACAATATCACATTATTATCATTAAATGTAAAAAAATAATTTTGAAGTTCTAGAATATATTGTATAAGTAAAATAATAGAAATAAATTTATAATAAATTTGAATTTTAAAACTATATAAGTAAATACTACAAATAAATACTTTAAAACTACATATTAAATATATATAATATATGATATAAAATTTTTAATTTTTAGTTACATATACTTAAGTTAAATTTTTTTATTTATTTTTCATGAATAATTTTTAAGTTATTATAAATTATATTAGGGATGATAAACATAAGAAAACTAATATAATAATAAAAAAACAACAATGCAAATATCACAACAATGTCAGTGAAGAAAAGCTAAGGAAAAGGAGATAAATGTCATGCACAATCTATCAAAATCCAACGAAACTTATCTATAGCTAACGATAAATAAAGTAACTATTAACTAGCATAAAAAAAAAGAGTAGGAAGCAGGATAGTAAACTATGTGTGTAGAGAAAAAAAATAATTCAAACTCTTGTATTTCTCCAATTATTAAGGTAAGGAGGAAGAGATATTTATCACTTTTAAATATTATAGTTACTTACTTGTTTATTATATCTTACTTTTAGTTATAATTATTTAGTGAGGCGTCTCTAACCTCACTTTATTTATTATTTTATGTTACTTTTAGTTATAATTATTTAGTGAAGTATCACTAACATCAGTTTATTTATTATTTTATGTCATTTTTAGTTATAATTATTATTTAGTGAGGTGTTACTTACCTCACTTTATTTATTATTTTATGTTATTTTTAGTTATAATTATTTAGTAAGGTGTCACTAACCCGCTTTATTTATTATTTTATGTTATTTTTAGTTATAATTATTTAGTGAGATGTCATTAATCTCACTTTATTTATTATTTTATATTACTTTTAATAATATTTTTAGTGAGGTATCTCTAACGTTGTCTTGTTTATTATTTTGTGTTACTTTTAATTATAATTATTTGATTTGATGTTCGTAATTTTTTTTAGTTTATTAAATTATTTATTTTTAAACTATTAATTAACCATTTTATTTTAAATGTAATGGTTATTTTTTTCTTATATATAGATATAAAAAAATTAAAATTATAATAAAAGTTTTAATCCTTAAATAAAGGTTTGAATTAATTTGTAGTTAGAGGTTTGATCTTGAGGATTTAAATGAGTAAATATTTAAGGTGAAATATCCTTGTATTCTTTAAAAACCATGATAAAGAAACTTATTTATCTTGACTAGTCACTACAAAAATAATGCAAATTTTTCTAAAATAAATTATTATAAACAAATATGATATATATATATATATATATATTACCATTTTTATATAAATAAATTGTATATCTAAATATATATATATATATATATATAATTTTTCTCTTTATATTATTTAAATTATTTACATGATATTTGTTTGCACTCCTTTATTTTCTTGTCTCTTTTATATATATATATATATATATATATATATATATATATATAATATGGAAATACAAATTTAAAAAGATGAACGCGTCCAACTACCTTAACCCTTTCTTAGTTGTTATTTTAGTATTGTTTCCATCCATTAATTGGATTACTGATGTGATTGAGAACTCAGTTACATTCAGGGGGATTAGTGTCTCCACTCTAGTGTTTGTCAACGATCAGGGAGAACCCTAATAATAGAAGGACCATTGGTCGTCACGTTTTCTCTTCTGCCAACTAATTACACAAATCCGTTAATGAACATTTTTCCACCAGTCATGTCAATATATTAATAGGAAAAAGTAAAGAGGAGATCTATACATAAATAAAATCTTCCTTATCTTTTTATATGAAATAGAAATATGTATTATTGAAAATATAACTTATGTATATATATAAATATGGTTTTGTTTATGAAAATTTTCATTTAAGTTAAAATAAATATCCAAAGAAAAGTGATTATATATTGAAATGAGATAAAAGCCAAGTAAGTAAATAATTTATTTTCTTGTAATAAATAATAGGTTAAAATTAAAAAAAAAAAATTGATCATGGAAATGGGTTATATTAAATATCGTTACATTCACTATATATCCACTTATATATAAAACAAGTATTCTCACTACCATTCCTAAATTACAAAAAATATTCTAAATCAGTCTAATTCTACCTTTAAAATCCCCATGAGTTTAAGAAACGAGTATTTTCTAAACACTAAGTCACTTCTAAATTTCCAATTAAAACTTGTTATAAAGAAATGTGTTATACAAGATAACTATCACAAGAGATGATATACAATATTAGGTTCACAAAGGATAACTTTAGTGAGTGAATAATATACTATTTTTGTATCCAAAATGATGATGGAACCATTGACCTCCAAAGCGGACAATATCTCAGTCACGGTAACTTAACGATTAAGCTATCTAACAGACTATCCTAGTACTAGATGATGTAGTGCAAATTAAGTGTTTACTTTAATTTATTATGAAGATGAAGTATGCTTATTCATGCATGGACATTTTTTATATAGGCGTTGGACACTTGTATCATGATTCTTTTAAAGCTAGTTTGTCCACTAATTGGTTTGCTTTTTGTAGCTTTCTTTCCATGTCTGACATTCTTTCAATTACCATGCTTTGGTAAGATACTTGTGAATAAATCCAGATCTTAGTATTGACACGACATATTCAAAAAGTTGAACTGTCTTCAATAGATGAACTATCTTGACTTGATAAGGTATCATCTTATTTGTGCGTGTTGATTGTGATGTTCTACAGGGTTAATGCTAACAGAAGATTTTAGAAATTAATAAGTATAAGCATAAGGATTAAAATGTTCTCTATTAACATCACAAGACTTTACTATGTAGAAACTTCTTACACTTTCAGGGTTAGATGCTTTTCTGATGCTTGTTTGGTGAAACGATCTTTTACATATGATACGATATTTCTTAGCGCTACATAATAGAGGCTCTTCAGCATTTATATATGTATGTTGTAAAAAAAAAGACTTTATAATATTACAAAAAATGCAAAGTCCCTATTTTTAATTGTGTATAAAACTATCACAGTCATTGGTTTGTCTTTATTATATTATTGTTGCGTAATTAAATGTAATTAATATGTAACTATTGTGATGATTTTTATTTATTATTATATTAATTGTCATTTAATTCTCCAACAGCTACCTCATGTTTATGGAGGCCTGCCATGTGAAACTAAAGTGTCTTTGGTTCCCACTACTAGACATACCTTTGAGTCCCCTCACTCTCGCTCTCTCTTTTCTCTTTTTGGGTTTTATTTTCTTGTTGCTAGTTCGACAGCCTTGGTATTATCTGAGAAATTTCTATTGTATCATAAGAGACTTGCAATGTGCACTAGATAAGTCATTTAGGACAATGATCAATGCATCTCAAGAAGTGGATCTGTTCATGATTCTCACTAACATTTGTGGAGACTAACTCAACTCTTGATTTTAAGCATCAGCACCAACAATGTACAGAGCATCTAGTTGCTTGATGCTTATCGTTGGACACTTCTCACACTTTATTTTTAGATGCTTTAGCTTTTATTAATTGTGCGTCTTACATTCTTTATATGATTGATTTTATGATTATTTAGCCTAGTATAACGTTTGTTCGTCGTCTACATACATCTTTCAAGATAAACATTAGATGATCAAATTTAATTTTATTTGTTATCATCAAAACACTTAGAGTATGTCTTATATTGTATTGTCATATACACCTTTTGGTCTTGATGGGTCTCGACTTCGATGGAGAAAATGTGATTGGAAGGGAGAACCCACCAAAAGTGTCCGCGAGGTTTTCTAACGAATATTAGTAATCAACAAAATCTTGTCCCTAACACTTATTTATTTTATTCATAGTAATAATTACCTATTATTGTTTTTTAAAAGTAAATAATATTTATTGAGCAGTTTTTAACCCATATTTTAAAGATACTTATTAACAACACATATTATTACCTATTTGATTTAAGAGTTTAATCAGTATACACTGACAGTTTAAAAGATTTTTACATTGATGTTCAATTATATCCCTTAATTTATATGACTTTTAAAGTATTAATCGGTAAAGTTAACAAATTTCACATAAATTAAAAGATATGATTGAACGTCAGTGAAAATTTTTTTTACAATGTGAGTGCATACTAATTAAACTGTTGATTTAATAGCATATTTACGTTTTTCAACTAAGTTGTTTTTTTATCATTTTACCATCACTTTTTTAAATTTTGCATATTTTATCTCTCAAGTTTACTTTTGCGTTGTTTATCATCATATTTTTCAATTTTCACTTATGCATTATGCAATCATATTAGTAACAAAACGACAATATTTTGTTTTATTAACTTTTCTTTGAGACCTAAAACACATTTACTGAATTGGTAAAATTTGAAAAATTTATAAAACATAATGATAATAAGATGAGCAAAATTTTAAAGATATGATGATAAAAAAGATGAAAAATTGGATCTAAAATTCACGAAATAATAAAACTAGATGATACAATATGTCATTCAATCTTTAACTATTTATTTATGCAATCATTTATTTCATACATTTATTAGTTTTACCAAATACCAAGAATGATTTACAAGTTCTGTTTTTAGTAATTAAATATAACTTCCAAAACTAATTATATTTATAGCATTTAAAAAGCACGTGTTGAATTCACGATTGACTTTTTAAATTTTGACAAGACAAATAAATTGATATTAAAAACAATATACTATCAATATAAACTAATAGTTATGATTAACAATTATTAATATGACGATTAAAACATTTAAAATATTTATTTATTTATAAATTTAATAAACTTGCGCACATAATGTTTAATTTTTTTATATTTTAAGTTGATAAATTTTTTCAAATAAATTTTATCATTACAAATTTCTATATTGTATATAAATTTTTATAATGCTCAATTTAATATTTAAGGAAAGTAATATGTTGCATTTACCCGAACCAAATCTGACTATTATCTATTGTTAATAAAACTTTTTCTCTCTTCTATGGGCAATCTTTACATGAGACCTTTTTGTTTCAGGTTTCAAGCGGCTTGGATAACTCATGAGAAATAGAACGAGTCAAAGATCATTGGATTCTAGTTTGCCCATGCCAGTCTTGAATCAGAACTTAAATATAATTTAATAATTTACTTAAATGGACTTGATGTCAAATTTGTTCCTACCATCAGTCTTGGGACATAGTAAGGGTCACCACGTCCAAGGTATTGTCTACTTTGGAGTTTACTGGTTTCATGACGGTTTTGTCCTTAAAGGGTGTCTCGTGGAGTTAAAAGAGGAGGATGTTTATAAAAGACCCCTGACCTCGACTTCTAAGTGATGTGAGACTTCGGGTGTATAGGAACAAACCAATTAGTTGTGGCTAAGGGGTGTGAGAGTGTGGGTTTGTTCCTCACGATGGACGCCAATGTTCCAACTGCCAGTCCCAGGACATCGTAAGGGTCATCGCGCCTGAGGTATTGTCTGCTTTGGAGTGTAGTGGCTTCGTCACGGTTTTGTCTTGAAAAGATGTCTCGGGGGGGGTTAAAAAAGAAGGGTGTTTATAAACGACCATTAGGCTTGAATCCTAAATGATGTGAGACTCCGGGTGTACAGGAACAATGAGTCTCCTAGGTTTTACTATTCATTGCGAAAAAGAAGAGGTTGTCATCATCACTTTGCACCACTAAAGGGAAACCCCATGGCCATTTTGGCCCCCTAACACAAGGAAGATAGGTACCCTAAGAACCCATGCACACCACATGATTTTGACCTTCTAAGCAAGATAAACTGGTACTCCAGAACCTAGGAGATTTCAGTCTTTGGCCTTGTCGAAGTCTTCGAATGGAGGCTTTTTCAATCTCTTAGGCCTCACTATTGTGGCTTACCACAACAATAAGGTCTGGGAGGAAGTCTTCAATATCCTCGAAGTGACACGACTCGACATTATTTATGAAGTTCATCAAGATGAGCTTATTATTGTAACGAGAGAAAAAGGCGACAACCTCCCTATCTACCCATCGGTAATTGGGGTCTAGGATGGGAGCAAAGTACCTTTTTAGATTTCCAACTCGCTTGTGCTTAACAATGGAAGTGGCTAAAGCAACAACCTTCTAGTGAGGAAGGGATCTTGGTGCAAAGGATCCGACACCTTACACCTCAAGAGGAGTATAGGGCACCTTTGGAAAGTGGCTGAACCAACATTTCTGCCTGCCCTAAAGGAGGTAGTTTTGGTTGAGTCTGAAGTATCCCCCCTCACCATCGGAGAACTAGAAGAGATGTCAAAAGAACGAGAGGAATAAGACATAATGCTAAAGAAGGAAACATGGAAGCGTACCTGAGAATGAAGATAAAGAGATAAGACTTGAAAGAAGGGGTTTTCGGTTGAGAAGCTCAAGATAATGATAAAGGTAAACTGAAACCCACTCTTTTTTTTATAGAAAATTTTGGCAAAGAAGCCAACAAAATCTCAACTGTCCAGATCGATATCATCAATGGTCCAAATTAGATGGTGACTCACCTACTTTCAGCGGGAAAGAAACCTATTAGGGTTTACTATTTATTACAAAAAAATGATTTTCATCATCACTTCGAAACCACTAAAGGGAAACCCGAAAGCCATATCGGCGCTTTGGCGTAAGGAAGACAGGTTCCCTATAAACCCTTGCACACCACGAGATTTCAGCCTTCTATGCAAGATAAACTGGTGTTCCAGAAACCCAAGAGATTTTGGTCTTCAACCTTGCTAAAGTCTTTAGAGGAAGCCTTTTTCAATAGGCCTCATTGTTATGGCTTACCACAACAATAAGGCCTAAGGGAAAGTGTATGGATATCAGCGGAAGGGACCTCATTTCGACCCTCAGTCCTGCCAAAATCCTATCACCAACAACCAAGATCAAACATATGGTAAGCCTTAGAGCATTTTGGTCTTCGACCCTACTGAAGACCAAAGACCCTATAAGAGCACGTTGGCTGGAAATGTGAAGTATGAATAATTAATTAAGCTTAATACGGATTATCAAGGGAAAATCAAGGTTCTCATCATATTAGCTAATTCTTAATCAGGTAAGTAAAGCCTAACAAGTAAAAGCCCAATAATTCGCTATAAATTGGGTACAATATCAAGGTAATTTTTCATGATTTTGGACATTTATTAATGTAACATCCCTATTTTTATAAATTGGTTAGTATATAATTTATTTTCATCTTTAGTTTAGGTATTAAAGTTAGAAACTTAGTTATCATAGACACCTAATTTTGTCCAGATAAGACTTCTAGCCAAGAGGGGATGAACAAGAAAAGGATTCCATGAACCAAAGGTGGACATTAATCCATGTGAATTATAGGACAAAAACTCCAACCTCAACCAAAGGATTCAATGGACCAAGGGTGAATGACAATCCATGTGAATCGTAGGGCAATAACCCATGCCATAACCAAAGGTTGCAATGAATCAAGAGAGGACATTGATTCATGTAAATGGTAGGACAATGGCTCAAGCTTCAACCTAGGATATCAATGGATAAAGGGGGATGTTAGTTCATGTAATAGCAAAACCATTGGTCAAACATCAACCTAAAATAGCATTAAACCAAAAAAGAGTTGCTAATTCAAGCTTATTTTTGCTAAGCCATGAGACAATTATGCCCTAGAGGTTGCTTAGCGAATGAATTTCTGCTAAGCGAAGTCTTAAGAAATAAATGGAGATTCATAAATTCGCTTAGCGGAATTTGAAAATTTGCTCAGCGGATTTATTTTTGCTAAATGGATTTTTCATCCCAAAGGCTATAAATAAGGGTGCTTGGATGCTTTTTGGGAACAAAATAATTTGTGAAAAAGGGGGAGTTTTGGGGAGAGGAAGCCTTAGAGAGGAAGGGAGAGGGATGAAAAAAATACCCATGGTCGTGGGTACCCACTCGAACCTGCCCCGATTTTGACAGGTATTACCTGATTTGACCGGGTATATGTACGGGTATTATCCGATGTGTTAAACCGGGTAGGGTACGAGTATAGGTATGTGACTACCCGCCTTGTACCCAAATTTGTACCCTCCGCGTTATAATTTTAATGATTATATAATATGTTTAAATTTATATATTTAATTAAAAATTTTAATTCTTAAACTTTAATTTATAATTTCTTGTTATTAATTATTCTTTATATACTTTTTAAATTAAAAATGTAATTAATAACTTAATAATATAATTTATTTAATAATAAATAAATAAATTTAAATTGCAAAAAATAATATGATGGGTACTGCAGGTATACCCGAACCCGAAAATACCCAACGGGGACGGGGATGAGGATTAAAATTTCATACCCGCTCTTTTTATACCAGAACTCGAACCCGCCCCGCGGGGACGGGGATGAGGAGGGTCAAACCCGAACCTGCCCACCCCGTTGTCATCCCTAAGAGAGAGAGCTTCAAGAGAGGGAAAGGAAGAGCTCTTAGGAGGGAGGAAGGAGAAAGCTCTTGAAAGGAAGATTAAGGCTGCAGAGATTTCTCACCACTCTTAATCACCACTCTTAATCAACCTCTTATCAAGGTAAGGGAGCTGAAATTTATAAACTGCGAGAGGTGTTAGTCTTAATGAACTATGTGTGTTTATCGCTTTTATTTTGTTATTGCTTTATTTTTATTGATTTGAGGTGTTGATTCCTATGTTCTGGTCACTTGTTCCAGATAACCTTTTGGTTGTGGTTGTTGTTATTCTTTAGACACTGTTCTGGTCCTTGTTTATGATTTCAATTATTATTCATGAATTCTGTATGTGTCATTCTTGGTTGACTATAAATGCAGCTATTGAATTTCATAAATGAAGGTTTTATTAATTAAATGATGACTGAAACAATTTTTTTTTGGAATGTTTTATCTTGAACTTTTATATATGTTTTCAAAATGAATAGTGAATTGTTAAAGGATATTAAGATAGGAAGACAAGCTCAGTATACTCTGTGGTTGCAGTGTAATCCGATATTCCACATCCGAAAAGATGTCTTACAGTAATATTGTACTAATCTTTCGGTGAATATTAAATTATAAATTCTTATTGGATGCTAATAGGAAGCTTGATCATTCTGTGAATTATGATATATGTACAAAGTTGTGATACTTGAATTATGGTTTATGATGTTGTGATTCAGTATAAATACTATATAGTTGGTGGTTGTTAAATTAGTATTTCTTGAGAATGTAGTGAAATATGGTGAGGAGAACTTAGTGAAGAAGTCTAGGTTCCCTAGTAGAAGTACTGTGCAAATGTACAAGTACGATATTTGGGAAGTCATAGTTTGGTACATTGTGAAATGAAAGACGAGATTAAATATCCTTGGATTTGTTTTGAGTAAATGAATATTCGAATGATTGTTGTGTATACATGGACTGAGAATGTTTTATTAGGTGGATGAAATTCCAAAGAGTCTAGGGAGGTGTTGATTGCGATATTCATTTATTTAAAACTGTTGACAATATTAGCATCTCATGATTGGTTAAGTATATCTTGCCTAATCTTGGTCATTTATGAGGGACAAATAGCCCAGTTGGCAATAAATCGAATAAACAAAGTTGGCAATAAGCCAAATAAATAAAGTTAGCAATATGTTGAATAATTACGGTGCGCAAGCTGGGGCAAATTGTCCAAACTCCCGAGAGGATTATCGTACCAACTAGGGTAAGATATACCACTACTAATTACTTATAAAAGCAAAATTGTTGATGATTGGGGTGAATAATTTGAGATTGGTCATGGATTCATATATAGAATCAAGTGGAGTTGAATTTAATGTTGAGAAGAGTGAGATTACAATATATGGTGAGATTATGTGAAACCGAGTCCCATGATTAATCTTAGGCCCCTTGCTGTCTTTAGTTTACTAAGATTAACATTTATGGTTTATAATTATCTTACTCCTATGTGGGTTTGCTCTATGTCTTTATTTTCATTTATATTCGAAATACGAATAGAAGATGAGTCAGATCAGCCCTACTGTGATGGGAACCAAGGAAGCTTTCTTGTATGTATGATGTATTATGAATGATGTTTCATATGAAGTTATTTTTGTTAGCTTTTCATGTCAAAGGTTCACTACTCTGGATATGATTAATCAGGGTAGTGGTGATAAGTAATATATGATGTACGGTAAAAGATTTTGTAAAAGAAATTTTTTTGTAATGAATATTACTATTCTATCATTGTTTTAAGAAATTGTTGTTCTTTATATAAGAACTAATTTTAAAAATTTCTCTTAATTGAATAAAAAACCTTTAACAAATTTCCACATTTTCATAATTGAATTGGATTAATAAAATAAGTCGTTACAATTATTATTGTTTTCTTGATTTGAACTTCACCCTGACTTAAATGTCGGAATCTCTTTTACATGCATACCATACTTCGGAGTTTGTCGAAAACTTTATTTCCCTAAGACTTGTGAAGAATAAGTACTCGGCTATCCTTATCAAGTACAATATTTAAATCAATTCAAATTATATTTTAATTTATGTAATGAATTATATGATTTTTTTAAAAAAACAATAAACGATCGAAAACTAGATAAGATCCTCTTCATTCTGGAAACGGATTTTCGTGAGGTCACGGAACTGCGTGAAATCATAACCATAAAAATATTTTGTCTACAAAGCCTGCACATGCTTTTTGTCTACTACGGATTTGATCTTTTAATAAAATTCAAGTCAGAATGTCTCATTTAATAATTTGTTTAGAAATATATCTTTCATTAAATGTATTTTTTAGTTTAATAATTATATATAGTGTTTGCTAGGATACTCTTGGTAGTTGGAGGGCAGTGATGGCCAGTGGAGAGCCGGTGTAAGTCCCTAGTTCCTACCTAAATGAGTTGAGGAACACGTGCATATTGCGCCAACAAGTACAGATGTTTATTTTTGATTAAGTTTAAAAAAAAAAAAAAAAAAAAAAGAGTTATTTTATTGATAAGCCTTATGATTTTCTATATTCTTTAATATTTATTATTTTATAGTGTATTCCGTGGATACCTTACTTTTATTATCTAAATTTCTGCTGTCTTTGCTCTGTTTTCTGCTGTATTTGCTCTGTTTCTGTTTTACTTTGTTTTTGTTTCTGTTTCGATTCTTGTTCTGTTTTCTCTTTTCTCTATACATTTATTTTATTCTCACAAATATAAAATTTTACAAAATGACAAATATACAACCTATAAAAGGTAAAGAATATCACTCAGCTCTTGCAGCTGTTGAAAATTTTACAAAATCTCCTCCCGTAGGATATATAAAACCAACTCACGACACAGATTTTGTTCATACAATATTAATAGGACAAAATAACACAATAATAGCTTTACTAGAAGAAGTTTCTAGAAAACTATCTACTCTTATTAATCAGCAACACAAAAATATAAACATGACTGATGACATAAATGATTTAGTCAATAAAGTTTCTAAGTTATCTTTAGGAACAACTACACAAACTAAAACAGTCTGTAAAAATACTCACAAATTTATTAAAGTTATTGCAACTCCAAACAAAGCTGAATCTAGTAATAGAAATCAGATTACACAGGATAACAATAACTCCAACAAAGATAAAATTATTAGTTAAATATGAATTTTACACCAAATAATAATTCACAAACACAAGTCCAAGAAATTTCTATGGATAGTTCATCTAATAGGAATCACACATCAGAGAGGTTTCCCGGAACTTCTCGAAGATTAAGAGAACATAATACAAGGAGACAAGATCTCATCCAACATCCTGGAATCTTAGATAGATTTCTACATAGAAGAAGATCTACTAATGTTAGAAGACTAGAAGACTTAGTAGATATACAACAAAATGTTGAAATAGGATCTAATTCTCGGATAGATTCTTTAAATCCTAGACAGTTATACAACATAGGATGGTTAAGTTCCGAAAGAACCAGCCTCTACAGGTATAGGAGAATAGAAGATTTCCACTTACCTGATAATACTTATGAGATAATACCATTAATATCTCAGCAAACAGCCACACAACTCCTAAACCAACATGGACGATATGTTCATATGGGATTAATTACTATTGGTGTAAGATCCCTAGCTAGACATATGATTGGTGCTAGAGCTTTGATAGTTCTCCATGACACCAGATTCCAAAACAATGATTCCCAAAGTATTATAGGTATACTAGAAGTTGACCTAAATCAACCCATATCTTTGATATACCTTGCCCCTAACTTTACACTAACTCTTCAAGATTTTGTAAATCACATTAGTCTAGAAGTACAAACCATAGGATTTGGAACAAATTGGATAGGACATAACCTACACTTAGACATAACTTTCATAGGAAGAATAAGTAATTATATTTCTTCTATGTATAGAATAAACACTAGACCATTAGAAGAAGCCATTAGTTCAATTGGTACACAATTTTTGCCAGCCCAAGCTTTTACTCGAAGAAATGAGGGACATCTTTGGCAAACCCATTTACAAAGGGATGAACAAAATCCCATTACAAATCCAGACACTGTCATTCTACATAATAGGTCTAGAGGTCTTAGTCTAAGTTTTACTGACTACAGAAGCACTTCTTTAACAGATCTAGAACAAGATCGAAGGGATAGTACATCTATTCCCGACAATGATCATATTGCTATGATGAATATCATAGATAGTGAAGATGAAGAAGATGATGACATTACTGAAGAAGAATGGAATTATCATCAAGCAAACATAGCCATGCTTAGGCAAGGAACTTTAGAAACTAAGTTTAAACAAGATCCTTTACAACAAAGCATTCTTAGTGAGTCAAACTGGGAACCTTGGGACTGTTTTCCCTTAGAACAAAATGAAGTTGTAACTCCTCAAGAAAATGATATAGTTAATATCTTTTTACAAAATTTAAAACTTGAAGAACAAACTGAAGAACAAGAATACTTTTACAAACTTCAAGAAAAATTAAAAAATAAAGAAGACGATGAATTATCTACTACTTCTGAAAATACAAAAGTAGGATTAATCAATGAATATGAAGAATCCACTGCTACAAATTATAGGTTAGATCCTGCTGGTACTCAAAATTATAGTCCAGGATTTTTACCTAGAGACACAGTTCAAAATATTGTCCTTAGTGATAATAAATATATCTCCCATGGTAAACGATTACCAGTAGAACCACATTTTCAAATTCCAAATTTACTTCTTAACTTAGGAGGAATAGATCCACAACTCCTTCCTACATACATTGAGCAATGGACTGCTGCTGTAATACGTGATTATGGCATACATCATGAAAAAGATGTGCAGTCTTCTCAAGAAATGATCGCAAAAGGAGAAACATATCTCGGCGATATTGCTAGATCTGGTTGGGAATCTTTTAAGAAAAACTTCCCTAATGATCTGAATACTCTGGTCATAGAACCCGGTCCAAACATTTACAACTTTTGTTCTCTTGTTCAAAGATTGTTTACTTCACAATCCGCCAATGATGGTAATACAATTAGACAACAAATTTATTTAGGACATTTAGAAAGATTGTCCATTGAATACTTTGGAAAAATAAAAGAATATTGTCAAGACTATTTGTTATATGCGTCTATAGCTGGATGCTTTCATGACGTAAATATAGGAGATAAAATGTTCCTTAAATTACCAGGCAAATTAGGACAAAAAATTAGAGAAAATTGGAAAAATGATGAGGTTACTCCCATGTTGAATAATCTCTCAATACGAATACAACACATTATGAAAATAATGGAAGATACATGTACACATATAGCCATACAAAAACAACTTAAACATTCTGATGCAGGAATCTGTAAACAAATATATACACCACAACAATATTCACAAAATAAATATAAAAATAAAAGAAATAATTCTAGAAGTAAACCTAGAAATATTAATATTAATACACAAAAATATTTAGGACCAAGAAATCCTCGAAAAACTTATACAATAAGGGCATCTAATGCTAGAAAACCTACACTCAATCCTACTAGACATGTTAGAAAATACAGAGATAATAAAACCTACAAACAAATATTAAAATGTTTCGCTTGTAATCAACCAGGACATTTTTCAAGAGATTGTCCAAATATATCAAATCTTTACAATAAAGAAGCAAACTTAATAAAATCTTGTCATATGAATTTGCTTCCAATAGATGAAGACGTATCAACAGATTCAGAAATTCTATCTGTAATCAGCATAACAGAATACACTGATGAACTAAACTCTAATAAAATACACAAAAATTATGATTTAATCAATGAATTTACAAATAATGAATATAATCATTTATATTCTAATACTAATGAAGATAACTTTCTCATGGGAGAAGAATACAATGAAATGGGTCAATTGTTAGATGATTTAGGATATTGTCTAATGAATACCTTAGAAATACAAACTTGTTCTCATAAAATCCAATATTATTCAGGGACAGATTCAATCCCGTGCACATATTGTGAACGTTATTTTCATATATCAAAAAGAGCTCATTGTCCACTTTGTTATAAAAATTTTTGTATTAAATGTATAGAAAAACATTTAAACATATCAGAACAAAATATACCCTCTTTTGAAACAAGAGAAAATACAAATAAACCTAGCAATAAAGATTTAACTGATACAAGAGTTTCTGTATTAGAGACTCGCATGAATTACTTAGAAGAAAAAATTATTCTTCTAGAAAAATTAATAAAAGGAAAGACTAAAATAGATACTCCCGAGACTAGTCAGATTTCTATACAAAATAATATGATGGGAACAACAGAATGTATCCCATTAGTTTGTAATAAACAACAATTAATAACTCTAAAAGTATTAGTAAAAATAACTTTTCCAAAAATAAATAATAAACCTTCTACAGAAAAAATTATACAAGCCTTATTAGATACAGGTTGTTCAGAAACAGTCATCTGTAAAACTGTAACTCCACAACAAAACATAGTTAAAAGTAAACACATACAAAAAACTAGAACTATGTCTGGAGAAATCATGATAAATGATGAAGAAATTAATAATGTTATTCTTCAATTTAGCACAAATTGTGAAATTTTTGGCTATAAAACTTTCATCAAAACCATGAGAGTAGAAAATTTAGTTCCTTCTAAACAAAACATGATAATTGGTTTAGATTTCATCTTAAGACAAAATCGATCAATTACTATAAATAAAGACTATGTCTTAATAAGTGATAAAACACAAATGACACCTATAGTCAGTGGTGATTCAGTCAAACAAGAAACTATTACTAATAATTGTAATTGCAAAAATTCAAATACATGTAAATGTAAAACAGAATATTTATACACATTAGAAGAAATAAATGAAAATTATTTTTTAAATAATATCTTAGACAATACAGCTGAAGTATTCTCTTCTATAAAAATTTCAAAGTCAATAAAATTTGAAAGTATCCAACAAATCCTTGATAGGTTAAACAAAACAAATATAATAGGAGAAGATCCAACAAAATTCTGGGATAGAGATCCCGTAACATGTAAACTAGAAATAATTAATCCTGACTTAATTATAAAAACAAAAGATATTCAATTTAACAATTGGGAACAAGAAGAATGTCAAACCCACATACAAAATCTTTTAAAATTAAAAGTAATAACACCTAGTGTTAGTCCCCATAGAAGTCCAGCATTTATTGTTAATAAATCTTCAGAACAAAAACGTGGTAAATCCAGAATGGTTTACAATTATAAAAGATTAAATGATAATACTGTTGAAGATAGCTACACAATTCCTTCCAAAGATATTTTAATAAACCGAATTCAAGATACTAAATGGTTTTCTAAATTCGACTTAAAAAGTGGATTTCATCAAGTAAAAATGGATCCTGATTCTATAAAATGGACGGCCTTTTCATGTTCCGAAGGTCTATTCGAATGGAATGTGATGCCATTTGGTTTAAAAAATGCGCCGGCTGTTTTCCAGCGTAAAATGGATAATATTTTTAAAGATTTAAAATCTTTTACTTGTGTTTATATGGATGACATTTTAGTCTTTTCCAAAACAAAAAATGAACACTTTCTTCATTTAAAACAAGTTTTATATAAATTAGAACATTATGGTTTAATAATTTCTAAATCAAAAATGGAAATTTGTAAGAATTTCATTGAATTCTTAGGTACAGAAATAGGTAATGGAACCATAAAACTCCAACCTCATATCTCTAAAAAAATACAAGAATTCCCTGATAAAATGGAAGATATAAAAACACTTAGATCCTTTTTAGGATTACTAAATTATGCAAGAAATTTTATTCCTAATCTAGGAAAGTATACATCTGCTTTATATAACAAAACTGCTTTAAAAGGAGAAAGAAAATTTAACTCCGAAGATATAAAATTAGTTCAAAAGCTAAAACAAATGGTAATAAATTTACCAACTTTACAATTACCATTAGATTCAGACTATTTAATAATCGAATGTGATGGTTGTGAACTTGGATGGGGAGCAATCCTCAAACGAAAGAAAAATAAACATTTACCAAAAACAGAAGAACAAATTTGTAGATATTCCTCAGGAAAATATACTACAAAACCCAAAATTTACCAAACAAGCACTGACTATGAAGTTAATGCTATAATACATGCTATGGATTCTTTTAAGTTATTTTTAATAAATAAGAAAGAAATAACAATCCGAACAGATTGTGAAGCCATAGTTACATATGGTAAAAATCAAATTAACAATGACAAAAAACCACACAAAAGATGGTTACTTTTTAAAGATTATATAAATTTTTCTGGAAAAATTATTAATTTTGAACATATTAAAGGAACTGACAATACTTGTGCTGATATTTTGTCCAGGTTTATCAAATAAATATCAGAAATTCTACAAAGACCTGATTGGTCACATCCACACATATCCATGACATTGGAACCAACAAAGAAAGGTCTTCAGGGCCCCAAACAAGTAAGATCACCCTTTAGGGTAGATCAATACACAAAATATGGTAAACAAGAATTGCCAATACTCACAAATGTTTATCAGTATCCTGGTAGAGATAATACAAATATCAAGCTCAATGTCTTGATCGATAACATTTGGAATATTCCAAAATATACAACAGAGAATGAATCTCAAGTAACAAAAGTTAAACAAAGCATTATCTGTGCTCTATACAATTTTTGTGGACAAAATAATCAAGGAGTTGTTTTAACATCTCCAGCCTCTCCCTCTGGAAAAGGTTTTACACACTTTGCTCTAATTGATGGGCCTAACAAAGGGGTATATACCTCATTCAGAGATCTCTCTGAAGCCAAACAAGATCAATTTTGGTCTACCTACAAAGGCTTTTACTCTAAAGAAGAAGCCCAAATGGCAGTAAGACTCCAAACAATTGATGAGGAAAAGATCAAAACTGCTTTACAAATGGAACCCAAAATCCAAACTCAAACTTATGCTGGTGCCACTAGTATTCAGCCCAGTCTAAACCCAAATATTCTTTTATCAAAATTTAACCTTCTTCAAGAATTCCTTTTTGAAGCACACTCAGAAGCCATAAAATTTAATGGCTTATTTGTTAAAATACAAACGTATTTCAATCACAAAACTGTTTGTGTCATCTCTTCTGACTACTGTAAAACAGTAACCAAAGACTGTACTTGTCAAATAAAATATTTAGTCAGAAAAGCTCACATAGATTTAGAAACTTTCGAGCAATTTTTACACAGAGATTTTCTCATAACTCCTATGTCATTCCTAGAAGTAGGATGTCTACACACAATCTTAATCCCACCTACGGATAGATTTCAATCTTTATCCTCTCCCATAAATTCAGTCATAAATGAAGTACAGGCTGAACACATGCAAAAGGTTGCTTTACAAATTACTACTTCACCCAGAAGTATAACAATACAAGATAGTAACCCAACACATGTTATAAAACTATATACAGAAGTGAACCCTGAATTTCATTGTTGCAAAACATCAGATCATGATGAATTAAAGGGTCTTTCACTAAACAAAAATAAAACCTATCAGTACAACCTTTGGAAAGCACATACTGAAGGTTCAAATTGGAATTTTTCTAAATTCGATTCAGAAACATTGATCTTATTAAAAGAAACAAAAGATACCAAGCTCTACTGGAAGAAGAGTATGGGTTCCAAATTTCATCCTTTCCCTACCGAGGCTAATCTTACCTTAGTCCGACATTTTGAAAGAGAAAGGATTTTCAAAGAAATTTATGAAGAAGCTGGCTGTTATGGCCAACAAACACCAGGAGCATCAGGAGCTTCCTCTCTTCCTTCTGAAGCAGGAGATGATCAATCTCTTCCTGAACAAATGGACGAAGAATTCCAAGATTTTACTGCCTCCATCACTCGTCTGAAATAAAGTTTTACCTGTGACACAGTAAATTTACCTTAGGGTAATTGACTGAAGGGTAAAAACTGACACAACAGGTTTCCAGTAAGCAGGTGACCTATACAGCCGGTTCCCGGTCATACATTTTGTATATAAATAGGCCTTAAGTCTCTTATGCGGAGCAGGCTAGAGACACACCACACCCTCTCTCTCTCTCTAAAACTCTCTCCCTTCTCTCTAAAAACTCTCCTGTGTAAAGTTTTTCTTCCTGCAATAAAATACGAAGATTGTCTTCACCCTTCCCCTCTTCTCCCCTTTGTAAGTCTTTTATTTTTCTTATGTTTATGTAATTTTAATCATGGAGTAGTCTATTCGTTAAGGTATCTTCGGATGCCTAAAATGATAAATATCTAAAGATGCGATAATCATTTAAAGGCTTATCATATGTCTGTATATTCATCATCTTCATCTTTCTCATCTTCTTCTGAAAACCTGGGTTCTGCCCTTGTATTTGCGAAAAACCTGGGTTTTGGTAAACTTGTCGAGTTGAATCTGGTATTGCGCGGATTACCGCCGTATAAATCCAGTCTAAACTCATGAGGTGTGACCAGGAATATCTGGTATTGGTCGGAGTACCGCCATCCAGTCTTTCTTTTAATTAAACAAATATATCTTTCATTAAATGTATTTTTTAGTTTAATAATTATATATAATATAGATAGTCTTACGTTTTCTGTTGAATGCTTTTGAAAACATAGGTGGTAACTTTGAAAAGAAAAAAAATTTAAGACATGCTTATTATTTTCAACTAAAATCCCCCACAACTTATAATTATAAAGTCATTAAAACGGTAATATAATTGAATAAAAAAGTAAACTAAATTACATTGTACCACCTTTTAACTCTTATTATTACTTCTCTCAAGGTTTAAAGTTAATTGGTTTAATCATGTTATCAAATTGTTATTGGATCGATATTTATTAAATGATAGATAAAATTATGATAAGTAAATATAATATCATAATGTTATAATACTTAAGATTAAAGTAAACCACCACTTTTATAGTCAAAATACAGATAAAATTCTAAATAAAATATAACATACTAGTTAAGTTTAAATTTAATAAAATGTAATAGTATTTACTAATAATAACAAACTTATATTTAAAATAAAATAATTTTTTTAAAATATAAAATTAAAGAAATTAAGATATGAAAATTTGTAAATCAATATATAGGTAATTAAGTAAAATAATATATACCTATTTATAGTCCTTATAAATATAAATTTATATTTATCTTCAATTTTTATATTAAACTAAAAAATAAAAAATAATTTTTAATTCGGTACTGGTTAAACTGATTTTTAGGACTAATTCTTGATACTTCTAAAATTTTCTAGTTCTATATGCTAATCCAATGAGTCACTAGACCAATTTTTAGGATGACAATGGATAAGATCTAGACAAGATACTATAATATCAATCTCATACTTGCATTTAAAAAGTGTACCCGAACTCAGTCCCTTCTCATTTTAGGTAACTTTGACTCCATCTCCGTACATGCTAGATACTTATGTACTCACACTCATACCTGTGGTCCGCTCTTTATTTATGTATAAAGATAATAAATCAATTTTTTTACAAATAAGTAAAAAGTAATATGAAAAGTAAACCAATATAGCATTAAACATAAAACAAATTATAAAATATTTTTAAAAAAAAATTATATAATTGTACATAGAGTATTTTTGTAGGTATGTATAGGGTTTAGTTTAGATACATTTATCCCTACTAGCTCTTGATCCAACTAGTTGGTCTTGTATAAATTTAAAACTATGTTTCCTAAAGACTCTAATGTAAGTGACAAAAGATCTACTAAGGTTGACTAAATTATAAACAAATTTAACTAATTCTTCTATTTAAGTATGGTATTTAAAAAATACACATAATTTAGAGATGGACATGCAATCTTCTAAGACTTAGAGATAGGCATGCCCGTAGCTCGACCTATGAAACTCGCGAAACTCAGTCCACGAAGTTCTCATTCTAAACAGGCTCATTATATTTGAGTTTGCATCTGCTCCGCAAAGCCGGCAAAGGTCCACGGACTACCTGCGTAAAAACATAAAAATGTTTTTTTTTATAAATTTATTTTATTTTAAATTATTATAAAAACCATTAATATACATCTAAGTATCTAACTTCACCATATAATGGGTTATAAAACAACAATTAAGCAAAGTATAAATACTTATATACATCTAACTAGACATACTTATTTACTTAAATCTCATAACAAACATAATTTGAATTTTCAATTCTCAAATATAAAATGAAGAGTTTAATTAGTATACACGGACAGTGTAAAAAGATTTTACACCGACGTTCTATCATAACTCTTCATTTATATGACTTTTAAAGTATTAATTGGTAAAATCAACAAATTTACCATAAATGAAGAGTTGTGATTGAATGTCAGTGTAAAAATCTTTACACTCACGGTGCATACTAATTAAACTCTAAAATGAATAATTCAAAATTAAATTACACACAAACAAAATATAAATACACTCAAATATAAAAATGTCAAATGTCAATACTTAGAAACCACCAGAAGAATAATCTCAAATGTCAACAACAAAGTACAAATGCACTTTTCAATTTAATTGACAATATTAGATCCAATCTTTGATGTAATTGGTTCTTCCTTTCTTTTTCTTTTTTTTTTCTTTCAAAGATTTGTGTACTTCTTGAGTAACAATCCAACATAAAAGAAATTATATTAGATAACTTAATTTAAACTTTAAAGAAAAATGTTATACATTAAAAATTTAGTATTTACCTTAAACCTCAAATCCTAACAACCAATTTTTGGTACATATTAAAGCTTCCACATTATCTGGAAGGATACAACTTTTGTACCTTTTTAGAATACAAGAACTCATACTAAAAGTCAATTTAGATGCAACAGTTGTTATTTGAATACTCAAAATGCCACGTGCCAATGAAAGGTTCCAAAACCTAACTTGATTTTCCTTCCAATAATTCAAAACATCAAAATTTGGATAAAATGATAAAGACAATTTCTCCTCTTTCAAATATGTATGTAATTTGCAACTACCATCTTATGATAAATCATCATTCTCAAATTGTATGAATTCCTACATTGGTTATAAAAATTAGAATTTAATTTAAAAATAAAAAAATTAAATAAGTAAATGAGTATTAAAAAATTATACTTACATCAACAAATTTTCTTTTTGACATAGTTGTGTTTCCTCTAGTTAAGGAAGAGTGAACTTGAGACTCTTGTTGCACTTTTGTGATTGTTTTTTCTTGAAAATTTTAGAATATTCATGAAAGAGAGAATATAATTTGTGCTGCAATATTTCCAATTTTGCTTGGCAAGAGACTTTATCATAACCAATTTTTGTATAAGCAAACTTCAAAAATTATATCTTATAACAAGGATCCAAAATGGTTCTAAGCGCAAGTATATCACTATATTCACCGCAATTTTTATCAAACTTTTCTTTCATTTTAACAACCACTTCCTTAATTGAATCATCTTTATTTGTAGCATTTTGGTGTAACCAACATTCAATTTTCAAAACTTGTGTGAAATACAAATTTGATGTTGGATAGGAAGAGGCAGATATCAATCTGGTAATAAAGAAAAAGGGCTTAAAATTTTCACAAATTTTCTCTCATTTTATCCATTCTTCAAGTGTAGCACAAACAATAAAATTTGCATCTTCAAATTTAAAAGTATTAAAAACACGTTTGTATGCAAGTGCCCTTGAAAGCATTAAATATGTAGACTTCCACCTTGTAGGAACATCCAAACACGAACCACAATTTGTATCAACACCGCCCAGTTTAACAACACAAGCTTTAAAAACTTTCATTTTCCCCTTAGACTCTTTAACATACTTTATGGATTCTCTAATATTTTCCAAAGCACTCTTAGCAACCTTAAAACCATCTTGAACAATGGGGTTTAGGATATGTGCACAATACTAGATATAAAAATATTGCTCCCTACATAACAAATCATTATTATTAGTCAACAATCTATCTTTCAACATCAGTTGAGGAAGCATTATCTAAGGTTAAAGAAAAAATCTTATGTTCAATCCTCTGATCTTCCAAAAATTCATATATCATCTTAGCCAATTCATCCACAGTGTGTGGAGGAGGAAGATGAAAAAGGTTAAGGATTTTACTTTGAAGTTTCCAATTTTCATTTACATAATGTGTAGTTAAACAAATATAACTTCTGTTGTACAAGACATTCACAAATCTGATGGTAAAGGTATCCTACTAGAGATTTTGGACAACACTGCTTTCAACTTGCATTTTTGCTCTTCATACCTATTATTAATGTATATAGTGCAAGCACACCTAGAAGGTACCTTAATCTCTGAACTTAAAGTATTTTATCAACTCCCTAAACCTCTTATATTCAACAAAAGAGAAAGAAAGGTCGTGCTCAATTATCAACATGCATATAAGTTGATTCACAACCCTTTGATAAATTTTTCTAGCTCTTACTTTTCCAGCATGATCAACCACGAGCTTACCAATCTCATTTTCATCCAAAATTTTTGGAGTTTTTTGCCAAACTAAAAGGTCCTAATTTTATTCCCACTCGTAGGTAAATTTTTCTTTATAGCCCTTACATAAAGCTCTACCATTAGACAATTTGTTAAAATAATTCCACTCTAAAGATGTAAGTCTTCTATCCTATTTTTTAGGATTAGAAGGTAAAGTTTCAAGTTTCATTCTCAAGCAAAGATAATGTCTCTTGA
This sequence comes from Psophocarpus tetragonolobus, assembly GCA_037954015.1. Taxonomy (NCBI): domain Eukaryota; kingdom Viridiplantae; phylum Streptophyta; class Magnoliopsida; order Fabales; family Fabaceae; genus Psophocarpus; species Psophocarpus tetragonolobus. The sequence goes on along the minus strand of CM075690.1, from coordinate 69,861,624 downwards.
TTCTATTAACTTATTATTTCATTTACCACATCAACATTTCCATTTATAATACTCTAACAAATATCAATAATCAGAAATTAGAATTCAAAGTTGCATCAATTAAAAATATATATTACATCCAATTAAATCATCCCTAGATCATTAACTGCATGCAGATCTTAGCTTTCTATTTTGTTTCAGTTACTTAATATAGATTTCAAACAAATATGGTGGTAGACAAGTTTGTTAGGGAATTTCAAATTGATTTCATGAATTTTAATCACTATTTTCCTCCGATTTTAATCTTTCTATTTTCTCTGCAGGTTCTATTATTTGTCTATTTTATTTAAAAAAATATTTCTAACAGAGTCAATGGTGATAAATGTGATTTTCAAACGCACCAGAACAATTCAGAATCAATTATATTCCCCATATGTATCCACATCCACGAACAAATTAAAAAATTAACATCTAATGATCGCCTATTAAAAAAACATCCAATGATCCAACAGGTAAGTTATATCTTTTGAAGCATAAAAAATTCTAATTTAACAAATAAGCAAAGGACTAGAGAAAAAGGAACTTTTATAATAGGCAAGCAAGGCTAAAACTGTCAACGGGTGGATAGTTTGGTAAAAAATAACTCTTTCCACAAATTCTAAATCGAAGACTCCTGGTCAGTTCGGTGATTTTAAGTTTTTTATTTTTGGTTTTGAAATGAATTTTTAAAATAGAAACGTGTTCGAGAAAAATGATTTTCTTTTGGTTTTTTATTTATTTTTGAAATATTTTTTTTATTCAATTTCAAAAATAATAAAATTTGGTTTTTAGATTTTTATGTCTGTCTTTATTTAAGTTCATTACTCGATGTCACTTGTCGTTGGTGGTAACCAGGTGTCACTTCCGACTAACGGTTATGGGTCACTACCTTCAACTGACAGTCATCAGTCGCCATCTCTGACTGGCGATCGCTGGCTGCTACCTCCGATCGACGACCATCGACCACCATTTCCAATTGACGATCACCAATCGCCACTGACCGGTGATCACCGACCACCACCTTTGCGCCGGTCTCCGACCACCACTTTCAATCACCAATCACCAACTGCACCTTCAATAACTGTCTCGACCACGGTCTCCAATTAGTGTTTTGGTTAAGATTTGAAAACAATGTTTTAAATTAGTAAACAAAAACAATGTTGTTTTTAAGAATTTGAAAACTTAGTGCTTGTTTAATAACAATTTTATAAAAATGTTTCAGTATTCTAGTTTTTAAAAACTAAAAAACTTGTTTAGGTAGTGTTTTCTGAAAAGTTTTCGAAAACAATTCTAAGTTTTTAGTTTTAAAAACTAAAAAACAAGAACAACTGAAAGTACTCTTGCTTCTCAGTTTTTTATTTTTGTTTTGAAAACTCAATATACAATCATAATATATTATTTTTTTCTTTTTATTAATGAAATTCTAATAGATGGGAACAAATTTTTCCATTTTTACATCTTCAAAACAGTTTTTAAATAAAACTTGTTTGACAAGTTTTTCTTTTCTTTTCAAAAATTAAAAAATAAAACTAAACCAATCAAAATTTTTAAAACCAAAACTAATTTTTATTTTTATAAATTTTAAAACTAGAAATAAAAACACTAATTTGGTTTTTTAGTTCCCAGAATGTTGATAGGTAAAAAATAGAGCAGAAAAAGAAACACCCTTAGATAGAGCATGGTATTAGGATTTTACTTTTAGAAACCAGTAAAATTGAAAACTTCATGCCATCAAAATCATTTAGAAGAAGAAATAACAATATTAAACTAATATAATAGCAGAGGATATCACACATGTGTGCAGCAAGTACCTATGAGTGTAATGAGCAGTGTAATGCATAAGAGTAGTGCGGTGCCGGTGCGGTGCCGGTGCGGTAGTGTCAGAGGTGAGTCGGTGTCGCGAGTGTTGTCTGTGACTCTATGCAAGAGTGAGTCATCCAAGGTTAAAACTTAACACTGTGAAATTAAGTGTATGTTTAACAATAATTTTATAAATAAAATTATTTTAAATATTTTAATATTTAAAAATTAAAAAATTTATTTGAATAATCTATTTTAAAAATAATTTTGATTTTTTACTTTTTAAAAATTAAAAAACAGAAAAAAGTAAAAATAGTTTTGCTTTTTAATTTTTTATTTTTTTTTTAAAAATTTAAAATATAATCAGTTGTTTTTTTATATTAATGAAATTTTAATAAATATAAACAAATTTTTTTATTTTTAAATTTTAAAACAGATTTTAAATAATACTTATCAAACAAGTTTTTTTTTTTTTTTGAAAATAGTTTTTAAAAATTATTCTTAAAAACTTTTTTAAAAAACTATATAAAATTAATTAAATCAAACCCTAAATCTGAAAGAGAAGATGCTGGTGTGGAATTAGGCTAGGATTAGGAGTTACAATAGAAATGAACCAAAGAATTAAATTTTGTATGGCTTAATACATCGCCATTTTTATAACTACTATATATTTTTTGTCAACAAAATTATTATGTAGGGTCGAGGTTAACCTTATAAACTCGTAATTTTGATAAATCAAGTCTAAAAAATTGACATATATCCATAAGTCTAACGAACTTACAAAATAAATTTAAATCTAGAGTTTTACGACTCACGTATGATGCGATTTGAAAACCTTATAAATAGTTTACATGTTTAAACTCAAATCTCCATCTCCTAAGACTCATTAAATATCCACTCTTACCCAACATTGATGAGTTTTTTTTTTTTATTAAGAAACTTTGAATTTGATGAACTAATAATTACGTATACGCAAGCATCTCTCTTATTTATTCTTTTGTATTTATTCAATTGTAATCTCTCTCTTATCTAAATAATTACTCTCTCTGTTTTAAAGCTGTACTATAAAAATTATTCACGGTTAGCTCGAGGGGAAACTTCTATATTGTATTTTTAAAAAAAATCGATATTTTGTGATAATGTGATCTTTTTTAAAGTAGGATTGGTATTTTATCAGATACGATTTCTTAAAATTAATTTTTTTAGCAAAAACTAATTAATTGTGATTTTATTTTAAACTTATTATTATTATATTTGTAGACTAAAATATACATATTTAATGAATCCTGTCTTGTTGGAACTTTCATTGATTATTTTTGGAATTATATAAACAAGAATTACTATTTTTTTACGTGCTTTCCAAACTTAAGTTTTGGTACCATTAGATTTCTTTTCACTTAATTTTATTTCAACAATTCATATAATAAACTATTTTCCTAAATTTATTATAATTAAATAAATAGGAATTAAATATTAACTTTTAGTTTTTATCTGAAGCTATTAGAATTTTTGGAATTATATTGTGAAACTAACTTTTGTGCATCATGAAACTATTAATTATTTTGACACAAGGTATTAGATTGAAGTAAATTGAAAAGAATAAATAAGAGATGATAGATGTTTTTTTAAATAATCAGAAGTTTCTTTTAAGATTAGAATCCTTAAATACTTTTTAAAATTAACTAACATCTTACAAAATATAATATTTAAATTATATGACAACACCAATTATATTAATAATAGGAGTGGTAGTGGTACGAAGACAAAGTTGGTGGTAGCGAGAGTGATAATATGGTGAGGGTAAATGTGAAAAAAAAAAAGAAATTAAAAAAACATTACATAAAAAAGAGACCTAAATCTACCGAAACAGAATAGGAACAACCAAAATAGTTTTACTTTTATGATTAAACTATAATACAAAAGTAAATGTAACATAATCTAACACCTATAATTTTGAATTTCACTTGCATATAATTCTTAATAACAATTTTTTTTAAAAATTTCTTAACTAGTATTCTAAGTCCACTTGTTAATCAAACCGTTAATTTTTGTTCGTAACCTTCTATTTTTTGGTCTTATGACATTAATAATGGAAATAAAATTTGAAGAAATGAGTTTTTTATTTGACTATCGATATTAAATTTAAAGCTACATTTCAAAATTATAATTTTATTGGACTAAAGTACTTAATTTATTTTTATCTAATTAATTTATTTTAATTATATTTCTAATATTTTGACATAATGTCGTGACAATCGGTTTGTGACGTCATTACTCAATGATTTTTTGTTAATTTTAAAAAAAATTAAAAAAAGTTACATAACTCTTTGTAAACATTTGAGTTTCTGCTAATTTAATGAACTAGACACTATTCGTAAAAAAAAATTTATTAGAATTAAAAATAAAAAATATTTCAATAAGAAACAAAAACAAAATGTCAAAAAAATTAAAACCCAAAATATTAATTAACCATAAATAATTAATACATAACACAACTTGAGAAAATTTTACTAAGAAAAAGACAAAAAAACCTTAAAATTTTATTTTATCTCTAAGATTAATAACGAAGATAATAGTCACTATTGTTTTTAGAACAGAATCATTTTTGAATATATATTTTTGCAGGCAGAGAGTATAATAACAATACTATTATTATTATTATTATTATTATTATTATTATTATTATAAATTATAATATAATGTTATTGTAAGATATATTCCAATTGGGATTCCCTTGCTTGCCAACTCAACCTTGTCCGTCATGGTTTTCCCGCCATAAAAAAGACACACGACGGGTCACACTCACTCTGCACATGCTCTGTTTTGCTAGTTATTACTTTTTTATTTTTTTATTTTGACTGAAGAAAAATATATTTTTTAATATATTATTTTTAATTTTATACAAAAGTTATTCTTTAAATATGTTAAAAATTATCGAAAAATATAATTTTATATGAGTTTGAATCTATAATTAAATAACTTTTTTTAATTTTGTATTGATGAAGATTCTACTAGCCAACCTAAATTTGCGTGATATTGGATGCAACAAATTTTAAAAAACTTAATATTGAATATCAAGTTAAAGGAAGGAACATCGTAGAGGACACCATACAGGACCACTTATTTACAAGTGGAAGATTTGAGTTGAACTTTAAGATTACTAGAAAAAGCCAAAACTCACATGACATCAAAGTTCTTTAAAACTCAATTTTAATGCAATTTCTGTACAATTTTATGGTTTCTTAGGTCCATCTTTGAGTATTTAGGTTTCCAAAGCCATTATTAAGTAAGTGGGGATGTAAATACTTGTAGGAAATAAACAAGGTAGATAATGGAAAATAAATGTCTATGCTGGTGTTGGTGACTTTTTACTGTTCTTGATTTTCATGGTGTAAATAGGAGCAAAATTACTAACTCGATAGTTTCATTAGATTTGTAAGAGTTCGATAAATTAATATAATAAATGAAAATAATAAACCAAACATTTGATGATACTTAAATAATTAAGTCTAGCAGTTAGATGATAAATTGCAATTATGATAATAATGGTAGAATGTTATTATCGATTTTGCTATGGTTGAAAAATGAAAATTTGACCACGAGTGTTTTTTTATTTAAGAACGACACACTAAACAAAAGTTTATTAAACCTTAAATGTGCCTCAAATAACTCAATTTATTGAGTCGTTGACTTAGTAAACTTAAGAGTTTATTGAGTTTGCATAGAATTTATCAAATTTACTTAAAAAAGGATTTGCACATGAGTTAACTCAAATATGATAAGTGGACTATAGAGTTAATTCGAGAGTTTATAACCATAAATAAAAATCTTTTAAAAGTATATGAATCTATTAAAATCGAGTATTTTTTCTTTAAGTGAAAAATTTTACTTTATTTTTGTTAACTTAATTTCAAGATGATTTGTACTTAATACAAGATATGTTTTTTATAAGTCAATAGAAATATATTATAAATAATAAGAGTAAAGAAAGGAGACCATTTTAAATTTCTTTCATGTTATTTATAGGGTTATTTTTAACTTGTTTTTACTTGTCTTTTTATAGGACATAATTTATAGACTTATTTTTTTATCAAATTGTTTTACAATAAATATATTTTTTATTCTGAAAATAAAAAAATACGATTAAAATATATTAATTAATTAAATAAAAAAATGTGTCATAGAAAATAAAAATAATTTAAAATTTTAATCTTTAATGCTTCCAACTAAAAATATCAATTGCTAAATATGCTACGGTCATCCTTGTGATATTGTATGATTATCAAGTCAATTAGAATTGTTAAAAAAATAGATGGGAAACTATTTTTTTAATTAATTTGAATTTATTAAAAATTACACAAGAAATTAAAGAAAAAGTTATTTATAATTTAATGACAAGTAAAATCTATAAAATTACTAATTTTTGCTAAATTCTAACCAACTCGGTAAGATACTTTGAGAAAGAAACGTTGTCTCGACTATAAAAAAATTAACTCAACTAAATTAACAATTTTTTTAGAAATTATAAATTACTCATCCCATTTTAAAACGAGTGTCATGTTTGAAAAATATTTGTCTCAAAATTACATAGTTTTTCAAAACACTTAGACCCACGTTACTATTTCAAAAGCTTTACGCACAAAAATTCAATTATGATACATTTGGCTACACCATCAATGTTTTAAAAAGTATATAAATGATAATGTAATTTTTTTTTACATTGAGTCGTAAAACTCTCGAATTAATCGGAAATGATAATATAATTTTTTTACATTGACAATGTTTTAAGGTGTCTCTTGTTTTATTTTACACAAAAGTGATCCATATTTTACATGCCAATCAAATTTTTTAAAATAATTTTTTACTTAAATTTAATTGATAAAATTAATAATTTTTCAAAAAATTAAGGTAACTATTGTAAATATTTTAAATTTAAATATAAATATTTAAATTTATTAATATAATAACTATAATTACAACTAAAAAATAGAACAAATTACAATATACTCTTAAAATTTTATCAAGTTATACTTAATTCCACTATTTTTTTTTAATTTTTATACACTAACAATCTAACATCCTTTAATTTATAAATATTATACTATTACCTTATATGTTTAAAATATTACATAATCACTCTTTTAAAATCTTCTACCACCACTTTTATGAATATAAAAGTAATGTTAAAAAAATCAAAATATTTTTTATTCTTGATTTATTTTTAATCTATTTTTTCAATTAACTTTGTTAAAAAATTGCTTACAATAACATATTTTTGTATTTATGAGTTACTATTTTTTCAATATTATGAAATGAAAATACAAAAAATAAATTAATTTTAAGGTTAAAAATATATTTTTAAATTTAAAAAATAAAAATAATTTTAATAAAACTTTAAATACTATTCATCTAGCATGCTAGTGAGATGATGTCATGTATTACTTGTTATGGTACACTACTCCTTTGAGAGAACACTTTTCTGTTTTTTCTATTTAACAATTGGCTCTCTCTATCTTTCTTCCTCCTTTCCCATTTATCGCCATCGTTTTTCTCTCCCATGTGAGTCCCTTCTCCTTTTCCCTTCATTCCTGCATTTTCATTTCATTTAACATTTCATTTCACATTTCATTTTCCCTTTTTCCTTTAACGTTTCTTAATGCTACACTCATCGTGTTGTTCAGATCGAAACGTCGTCGTTTTGAGCTCCCGAGGCTGCAGCTATGGATTTGGCATCCAATCTCGGTGGCAAGATTGACAAAGCCGAAGTTCTCTCCGCCGTTCAGAAGTATCAAATTTCTCTCTATTTTCTTTATTATTATTAATAATTTATTATTGTTGTTGTTAATTATGCAAATTTGTGTTTCAGTGTGAATTTGGAGTGTGGACTCTGAGTCTTTGGTTGTACTAATTTTCATTTTTTTGAGGGATTTGGCTATTATAAGGACGATAATAATTATTAATTGGAAAATCAGCGGTTGATTTTTTTTTTAATTATTTATCAAAATTTTTCACAGATGATATTTGAATCAATCGTCGTGCATGAGGAGTCAAACGCAGTTTCGGGAGTATTTTGAGAATCTTTCTGGTGTTCTGATCTGGTTTAAAGAAGGTGGTTACGCATTAGGCTGCGAAAATTGAGGGATTGTAGTCGATTTTTGAAGAATCTAAAATAGGGGGTTTGGTGTTTTTTTTTTTATTTTTTTATTTTGTTAATTAAATATTGTAATAATTATAATTGTTTTGTAAATGTGGATGGAAAAATGTTGAATCGATTATACAGGGGTTTAGTACTCTTAAGTATGATATTGGGGATCGGTTTGCTTAAGAAAAATGAAAATGCTGGAGATGGGGATGGGGATTAATGAATTTTTTAATATGAAAATGGTAGCTGTTATTTATTTTATTAAAATGGTAATAATTGTTTGGTAAATTTTGATGGAAAAATATGGATTATACAGGGTTAAGTGCTCTATCGTTATGAAATTGAGGATTGGTTTGTTTAAGAAAAATGAAATGGTTGGGGTTGGGGTTGGGGATGGGGATTAGTGAATTTTTTTAATATGAAAATGAAAATGCTAGCTATTATTTAGTTGGAAATGTAAGAAAAAGAAAAGTCAAGAATCGGTTGGTTTGATCCGGTGTAAAGTGAATACTGTATGCATGTCTGTACACATAAAGAAATAAATAAATTGCACGTATTACCCCCTTTATGTTTTATATTATTTTTATTGTGAAAAGAATTGTTTTTGACATAAGAGGGCTCTGTGCAAAATTTTGAATTTATTGTGAAAAGAATTGTTTTTGACATAAGAGGGCTCTGTGCAAAATTTTGAAAGGTCAAGATAAAAAAAAAAAGTAAAGGTGTTTCTGTAGGCTTAAAAAATGGTAGTTACTATAGCCGTAAGAAAAGCAGACTTTCGGAGGGTATGTGTAATTAATTAAAAAAAGTATACTAAAAGTGTGGGGGGTGGGAAGCTTTTATGATAATGCGTGGAATGTTTTGGACTTTATGGGTAACGAATCTAATCTGGGTCCACCCTGTCTCATTTTTGCTTGTGATTTTCATCTAAAGTAACGAAACTGAAAAATAATTTCAGATTTCTCCCAGCTAAGCAAATATTACTCTCTCATGATAGTTACGAATGTGGTAGTTAGCTGAAATGAAAATGAGTAATGGCTTCGGATTTTTACTAGCTGAGCTATTCTTGTTCTGCAGTAAAATTTTTTGTTTAACTGAGAGTTTTACCTTGGATTAACTCGAACAGTCTCTGAAATTTCAAATTAGTAAATTTGGGTCTGCTTCATTATTTTATTCTACTTGGGAATCATGAATAGGTACAACTTTGATGGGTAAAACTAGGAAATTTGATTATTATGGTTTGCAATGAGAGGTTCGTTAGCTACAGTGCTACACTTAAATTGGAGAGCTGCAATGAAAACATGAATTATATTTTGTATGTGGATGAGTAATCATGTATTTCTATATTATTTAATATAAATAAACTACAATATTTGTGGCTGTAAGAATAACCATTGTCATTGAAGAAAGAGTTTGTTGTAAATCAAAAGTCTGGTGCATATGGTTAAAACAAAATTTATGGCTGTTATTAAGCATGACAATTTTTCATTAAAAAAATGTATTGATTTTATTTTATGGTTCAGGTATGAGAAGTACCATGTCTGCTATGGAGGTCAAGAGGAAGAGAGGAAAGCTAACTATAGTGATATGGTGAGAGATATTAATATTAGCAATTCTTTTACCTACATAGCACTTTGACCATCTTTTCAGATTCTCTTTTTTTTTTTTTTTAAAAGAACCATTTTTTCAGATACATACTGCATGCCTTGCCTCATTCTTTATGATTTTTATGTTTATACTTTCTCATAAGGGGAAACATTTTTTTTTTCTGGAAATACTAAATTGAGTCTGATCCCTAAAATATGCTAACATGAACTTTTTTTTTTGGAAACATGAGATCTTTACAATATGTGTTGGTACCCAATTGATATGGAACCAGTATACAAACCATGTTTTGATTATTAATGATTTTTTACTGCCCATTTACAGCTATCTTCTTTGATTGTAATTCATAAGTGATGCTCTATAGTTACTTGTGAAGTTATGAGTTATGTGTTTTGTATCAGTTTGATTATCTGCAAAAAGAATATGATGAACATGATAAGATCTGCTTGTGTTTTCAGGTTAATAAATACTATGATCTTGTTACCAGCTTTTATGAGTTTGGCTGGGGGGAATCTTTCCATTTTGCACCCAGGTGTCCATTTACTTCATTTTGCACTAACAAATCAAAGAACATTCTGTTACTTTGAACATGTTGATAATTTTCTTGTCTTGCAGATGGAAAGGGGAATCTCTTCGAGAGAGCATCAAGCGACATGAACACTTCCTTGCATTACAACTTGGACTGAAGCCAGGGCACAAGGTTTTCATGTTCAATAAAACAAAGATGCAGGCTGATTTCTGATTGACAGTATTTTATTTATTATAATTTCATTACCTTTATAATTTGATTTAGGTTTTGGATGTTGGATGTGGAATTGGGGGACCATTAAGAGAAATTTCTCGATTCAGGTAAACAAGATTGACTTCATTTAGGCTTCATCTTCCTTGGCCTTTCCCTGTTTTACCTTTACTGGCTAACAAAACTCATTTAAGTGGGGGTATCTGTGCAGCTCAACTTCAATTACTGGGTTGAATAACAATGAGTACCAGATAACTAGAGGAAAGGTATGTTTTTTGAAATTAAGTGCATTGAAACAACAATTTTGAGGTGTAAATTGTTTTGCATTGACCCAGTTAATATAACTTTTAGTTCAATCATCACATTTAGTTGTTATTGCCTAGATGCTAGGAAAGTGTCACTATTGGTAATGTTATTTATTCTCACACAACATACATGCATTGTTTAAGTGTTAATTATGTTCTGAATGTACTTATGACAGCCATCTTATTAATTTAACATGGATAATCTGTCATTTCAAATTTCCTGTTGTATAATTCTTAAAAGCCTTTTGATTGAAGGAATTACTAGGATTCTCAATATTTTTTGAAAGATGATGGTACATAATAATAAAATTTCTACATGCTTTGATGTCTAACAGTTTTTTTTTCTTCTTCCAATTAACAGGAACTCAATCGCATTGCTGGAGTGAACAAGACTTGCAATTTTGTCAAGGTTGATTTTGTATATCAATTATTTTCCTTTTACAGGAGTAGGAGGCCTTTTTTTCAGCACTTGTTTGTCCTATGCTATATGAAATTGTCCTACTCCAGTTATAAATTGAATATATTATTTAGTGTTGGATATTTATTTTATGTTCGGAAAAACTTGTAATAAAAATGCTCAAGATAGAGCTTTTAGCGAAAATGCTATTGTAAATTAAGTATAACCAAATATGTTATCTTAGCCTTGTTAAACAATGAAAGTGATTTGAGGTCATGATACGATCATCCTATTTGATAATGCAGGCTGATTTCATGAAAATGCCATTCCCAGACAACAGTTTTGATGCAGTGTATGCGATTGAAGCCACTTGCCATGCACCAGATGCTGTATGTTCCAGTATTTCATACTCTAATTTTCCCCCTACTAAAACTTTTAATCTACCTATTCACCTTTAATTGTGAATTTTTATGAACCAACTTAAATGTGGTCTGCATAATAGCTTGAAGTGCATGTTATTGTCAATATATAAAACTGTCTAAAATTTATGTCTGACATTTATTTTTCCTGTCATGGGACTATGGATAGCATGGATGCTATAAGGAGATATTTAGAGTGTTAAAGCCTGGTCAATATTTTGCTGCATATGAGTGGTGCATGACCGATGCTTTCGATCCCCAAAACCCGGAGCACCAAAAAATCAAGGTATGATATAGTAGTGTAGATTTAATCTATTAAGGGCCTGCTTGGATGCTTTTCTCTATTAGCACTTCTACGAAACTTTTCCATAAATTTTTTATATGATGTTGGACTTTTTACAAGTTAATTTTTAGAAAGTCCCACATATTTTGAAAAGTTATATGAAAAGCTTTTAAATATTCGCATGAATGAAGTTCCACATCTTTTAAAAAGCTTATAGTTAAAAAGCTTAACAGAGAAGTTTTTTTTTTACTTTCTTTTTTGTATTTTTTTCTCTTAGAAGTGTTTCTAGAGAAACTTACCCAAACATGCCGTAAATCTGTTGAATCCTCTTGATTTGTTATTGAATACATAAAGTTCCTTGTTACAGGCTGACATTGAAATTGGTGACGGGCTTCCTGATATTAGATTGACCACTAAGTGTGTTGAAGCTCTGAAGCAAGCAGGTTTTGAGGTGAACATGAATTTCTTATTAGGTGTCACCTTTCACTTGAATTGGTTTTTATATATCATGAACCTGATTGTCTGAAGGGTCTCCTTTCTTTTTTCTGTGTAAAAAGGTAATATGGGAGAAAGATCTAGCAGTGGACTCTCCTCTTCCCTGGTACTTGCCTTTAGACAAAAGTCATTTCTCGCTGAGTAGCTTCCGTCTAACTTCTGTTGGACGACTTTTCACCAAAAACATGGTATTGCTAGAGTTCTTCTGTAATGTGGTTGCATGTTGAAAATTTTAGGCTTCATTTCTTATATTTACTCATTCAACATTGGCTGGGGGTTACAAATTTATATATGTAGGTCAAGGTTCTGGAGTATGTTGGACTGGCTCCAAAGGGTAGTCTAAGGGTTCAAGATTTCCTAGAGAAGGCTGCAGAGGGGCTAGTTGAAGGAGGAAAGTAAGTTTCACATCTTTCTCATAATATAACTTTCTAGCCATGCATACAAAATTTACGGATATAGTTTAACTGAGTAAAAATGAGAATGCTTTAGCAACATGTACAGTTCTCATCAATATGGCAATTTCTGATCTGAAGGTCTCTAATCCGAGTCCATCTTAATCTTATCACTGAGAGAAGCACCGATTAAGAAATTCTAAGATATTTTTTTATTGACCAATAATGTTAGTTGTTAGTATTTTGTATTTTGTTAGAATGATAGTGATAGGGATTTGAAATCACGACCTCTTTCTTCCTCTTCTCCTTTCAACCACCAAGCCAGCCTTAACTACTTAATAAATTTTAAGATTAGCTTGACCTGTGTATGGGTTAACTTCTATAAAAGCACTTTTAAGAGAAGAAAGTACAAAAAATAAAGTCAACAAAAAATTTCATATGCTAAAATTAGCTAGCTTATCATAAACTAATACGAAAAAACTTGTAATTTTTCTAAAAATGTAGCTTTTTAAAAATTAACTTGTAAAAAGTTTCATATTGTTTAAAAAGCTTATGGAGAACTAAGGAGAAGTTGTTTGACATCTTTTTATTCTAGAAGTGCTTGAAACTCATGCAAATTGGCACTAACATTGGGGAATATTTTTGTTGAACAGAGGAATCTGCATATGACTTGCTTTTGTTGCTTTTTCAGGAAAGAAATTTTCACACCAATGTACTTCTTCTTGGCGCGGAAGCCTGATTCAGACAGTAACTAAGCTGGTTGTACAAATAGATTGCTGTTATCATCAGTTTCTGTGATTCTGGTAGGGTGAATCATGTGCTAGGATTATTTTTGGCCTTGTTGTCATAGCGATTCTTGCTGTTTTGAGTTGCTTGTTTTGTTTAGGTTACCAAAACTTCATTTTGCTGCTTGTTCAATGAAGCAGTGCACCTTTAGCATATTTGTTTATCCTACATGTTATTTGTTCTTTACTCTCTCTAAAAGTAGAGATATATTTACTCTTTTGGTCTTAGTTTGGATTTTCTAATTTTAATCTTCTATGTTTGTTTTTGAGTTAATTAAGTCTTCTTTAATTTTAAATTAAGTAAATTTAGTATCACATCATTTTTTGTTTTTTGATATACAGTATAACATAGATTTTTTTTGGTAAGCAGTATAACATCAATTTTCTTAAACTTAAGCCCCTCATTTATTATTTTCTATTAAAATATGAGACTTTATGATGTATTTTGCAATATGAAATAATTTTTAGAAATTTAGTTTTTTAAAGGCAAGAAATAACATGGTATATATTTACTGTTGAGCTTGTTTGTCTTTCAAAAGGTCTATATGCATTTATGGAAGAATATCTAGAAACCCTAAAACAGCATGATTAAAGGGGATTTGATAAAAAAATGGATGTAGTACACATTTTTAGACAAAAATCAAATGGATAAGGAAATATAGCTTGGAAGAAATATTCACGGGATTGTGGAGGCAGAGATACACATTTGAATAGACCAAAAAAACATTATTCAAATCCACTCACACTACTTCCAAATTAGTAGGGATGTTAAATGGGCTTAGGTAGTAAGCACATGAATGAATATTAAAGTTGTTACTTATACAATATGGAGTGGAGTATGGGTTTTTTTCTAATGCAGATATGAAAACATGATTTATAAGTTTCTATCCGTTGTCATCCCAACATGTGTTTTGCACAAAATAAATAATTCAGATGATGAGAGTTTTTATAAAAATGTTGAAACAAATAATATGTAATGAGAACATAGTTTTGAAAATCAAACATCTAATATTTTACTTCCGCAAAAAACATAAGTTAATACTACATGGAAATGGGATTGATATTAACATTTATTATTTAGCTTTAATATAATAAAATTTTGCATTTAACTCTTGCTACTGAACATTTTTTAATTCCTTAAAAAGTATGTCTCGTGATTGATGTATTAGGAAGTAGTGATATGGTCTCCTAGGGTATCGAGATTAGGAGTGGTAGCCGGCGGAGTCGGTATAGCATTTCTACCCCTGTTTTGGATTTTCATTGGGAGAAAAATGTTTGATCCACTCTTGTTTCTCTAATTAAATAGGAAAAAATATTTAAAATCACATTTTATAAAGATTATGGAATTTTTGATAAAGTTGTGTTCTTTATTCTGATTTTGTCAGTGTATACCATGCATCTTTTATAATATTGTGCTCTTGATCATAATGCTAGTCTTTGTAATAATGTTTTAAGGGCTTATAAGGCTATAAATTTATATACAAATATGGCTATAAATTTATATACAAATATGTGTGATTATAAATACGCATATGAAATTTTGTTCAACATAAAAGTGGGGTCTTGACCCTGTTTTTAGACGGGGAAAACTCGAACCCGTCATGGCGAGTTTTTCCTTCAAAGTCGAGCCAAAGATGAGTCGATACTCGTAAGATGGGTGTGATTGCTTTCTAGTCCAAATAATCCAATGGAACATTCTCTCCAACACTTTTTCATTTGGTTACATAAAAATGGGAAGTGAAAAGTTATTTGTGCAAAAAAGTAGGAGAAAAAAAAAATTTGTGTGGTTGTTCTACATATTTTTTTTTCTACTAAGAATAGACATGAAAAACAAGAAAATTGAAAAGGGAATTCATGCTTCTAAAATTACTCCTATTTTGCTTGCACAAATAATAAATGTATAAATAATTTTGTAAATATAATCACTTTAGAGCATCTCCAAGGGTTAATCTTGGACATTGATCTTAAGATCAGTTATTATCAAAAACACCTATTAAAGTAAATGAGGAAGATCTCCACATGAAGATCTTTTCTTGTAGAAGAACACCCAAGATTAACAACCTTAAAAACAAAACCGTATTTTATTGTATCTCTTTTCTTAAATTTCAGTTTTAAATATTTTTTTTATTCTTTGTAATTTTTTTTCATAATTAAACTATATAATTTAATTTATATAATCATTTAATTAAAATTATTTTAACTATATAGTTATCTAATATAAATTATTTAACTTAAATAACATAATTATTTAATTTAATTAATATAATAATTTAATTTAAGTTAGTTTACAATAACTAAAAATAAATATTAAATTTAATTACGTGACAGCGCAGGGTCCATTAAAAGTGTTCTAAGATCACAAACTGTAATCTTGTGTTGAAGTAAAAAATAAAGTTAATCTTCGTAATGACATAGCGGTATGGAGTCTACAAAAAAGTTGAGTAAGATAAAAAACCTTGATGTACCCTTGAAGTTGCTCTTAACTTATAATTTTCCTTCATTTTCAAAATAATTTTTTTTCTACCAAACAACTCTAATTTTCACTATTTCATGTCTCTTTCCTTTTCATTCATCACACAATTTCTTTTTTCTTTTCCTTCTGTGCAACCTACCAGACCAAAAGTATTAGGGATGACTGAATACAAGAAAACCCAACAAAGGTAGTTGGAAGTGTGGGGACCAAATGAGTAGAGTACATAACAATCACAAAATCATTGTGTGTTTAGGAATACTTTGTTTGATGGTTAGAAATAAGAAAGCCAGGACTTTCAGGACGGGTTCATGGTCTTGGAATCCTAGTGCAGAGCTTCTTCGGTGAGTTGTGACCCTCAATTTTTTTTCTTCTCCTTTATAAATATTAATTATTTTTTAAGAGTTTAATCGGTATACTCTGTCAGTGTATCAGATTTTTACACTGACGTTTAATCGTAACTTTTCATTTATGTGACTTTTATATAATTAGTAAAATCAACAAACTTACCATAAATGAAGGGTTTAGGGTTGTGATTGAATGTCAGTTTAAAAATCTTTACACTCACCGTGTATATCAATTAAACTCATCTTTTAAAGTAAAATTCTAAATATTTGAAGTATATATTTTGGTATGAGTTTAATTAGTATGCACTGTCATTCAATCATAATCCTTTATTTATGGTAAGTTTGTTGACTTTATCCATTAATCCTTTAAAAATCATGTAAATCAAAAGTTATGATTAAATATTAGTGTAACACTCTTTTACACTATTAGTATATAATAATTAAACTATTTTAGTATTTGACACTCATATTTTAAACAAGATATGTCGTGCCACATGCATTATATGGTTGTGAGGAGTTACGAGAAGTTGCCTCACATTATTTTGGCCAGTGGCTTATCTTGGTAAAAAGTGTTAAATGTCAAAAAATAAAATAAATATACTTAAAAAATAAATATAAATATACTACAGTAGTACATGTTTCTGATATGCATATCTGCAGGTATTTAATGAAGGAAAGGTTGGTTGGTATTATGGGTATTTATTTGCTTGTTGCTGATGTTGATGTTATTGATTTCTCTACAATATTACATGCTAAGACATATTCATGTGGGAAAGCTTGCACTTATGGTGTATATTCAGTCTGAATGTCATTAATTGCATCAATTCTCACAATTGGGGGCAGCTGAAGTAAGTTTCACAGCACTGTGGACCAGGCTTCCCTTGTCTGTCTTTGCTTTCTTGTATGTGTCAACCACAATGCTGTGGACATGGCTACATAGTTGTGGTTTGTGTTTAGGATACTGAACTATGACCCATTTTAGGGTAACATCACATGTTTCATCTTAATGTTAGTCAATCATATATAGGAAAATGGATTTGTTGTAATCACTTGTGTGACAGCATAGAATCTCAATCATAATAATAAATTTTATAATGAAAAAATAAAATGTTAAAAGTTTTAACTGTGATTGTATGTTCTTACAGTGACTGTATGGAATCCAGATCCCATAACTAGCTATGTAGGATATGCTATAAGAATGTTATCCATGTTCAAGATTATATTTCAATTGTAAAAAACTTTTACATTGACGTTTAATTAGTATGCACTTTTACACTAACATTTAATCCTATATCTCTTTAATTATATGACTTTTTAAAAATATTAATTGGTAAATTTAACAAACATACCATAAATAAAAAATTGTGATTGAATGTTGGTGTAAAACTTTTTACATTGTCAGCACATAGTAATTCAACTCTTTATTATTTGTATTTTAATTTAGAAAATCTAAAATAAATCTTAAAAATTTAATTTTGATAATTAAATTTATATTATGAAGTCTTGTTTTTATCTTAAAATTTTAGTAGTTTGGTTGAATAAGGCCTGAATAGCTAAAACTTAAATAAGATTTTATTAAAAATAGAAGTATAATATTTTATTAAAAAAATAGTATAATAGAGTAAAGTTACTTTTAAATTAGAAACTATATAATTTATAATAATTTTGAGAATTTTATGAAAGATAATTTGATTCAGTTTTTATAAAATAGTTGGTATATTCTAGATTGATATTAAAAATTAAATATTTGAGTCAAAATTTTTATGAGAAACTCAAAATATATATATATAAATTTTTGGTAAAATGATTCTATTTTAAAAATAATTAAAAAATTCAAAAAATAGGTCACGGTCATAAAGAGACATAACCTCACGTTTCATATGATTTTGGCAATTGTTTACCACAAACTTCCTTATTTCATGGTTATGACTTGACCAAAAGGGATACTTGTTCTTTTTTGTTATTTTATTAAATAATCATATAAAACCTAATTAAAAAAATAAATATATTTTATCCTATAAATATAGACTTCACCCATGTTTTTATTACCAAAATTTTGCAATTCATATGCTCCATACTTCCTCTTCTCCCAAACCTATCTCTCTCTCTCTCTCTTTTTTTTTCTTTTTTTATTTACCCTTTCCTTTACAAATATTACCAATTAACCAAATTAAATTTGGTTACAGCTCAATATTGTACTTTGTTTTTTAAGGTTCTTCACCATCAAATTTATTAAGGTAAGCCGGCGTGTGATTAAGTTTTTTTTTTTTTTTTAAATTTAATAGACTTATATAATTTTACTAATTTTTTATTTATTTTTTAATCATTATAGTTGTTGTTATTTTAATTTCAATTTTATTTCTAGCTATAGATTTAATTGTTTGTTAATATAGTAACTATGTTAACTTTAATTTTCAGTCACTTAATTTATTATCAGTAATATCTAACAAATCTAAATTTTATTTTTAATTATTTAATTTTATTCTCCAGATGTTATATTTATTTTCTTTTATTTTTATTATTTAATTTATTTTCCAGAAGTTATATTAGTCTATTGCAATTATTCATTTTTGTTATTTATCTTTATTCTATTATTTACTATTATCATTTATATTATTTTCTATTTGTTATCTACTGGTCTGGCATTATTTATTTAATTTCTTTCTTTAAATTTTATTTTTATCATATAATTTACTTTATGATAATTTTTTATGCACTTTTATTTATTTATTTTATAATGTTTAGAATTCTTAAGTTGTTAAAAAAAATTATTAAGCATATATACATGTATTACATTTAATTAAATTGTTGTTATTAACTTTTTTTATATTATAATAATAAGAGTAAACTACAAATGCACTCCCTTAGGTTAAGTGAAATTCCAAATGCATGTCCTTCCTTTTTTTTTAAATTACAAAAAATCCTTTATTTTTTTGTATTTATTACAGTTGTACCAGCTATATGTTTGAAAATATTATACTAGCACTCCTCTCCAACCTTAAACTAATGCATTCTAAGAGAGTGCGAAAGTAATGGTTTAGGCTTTGATTGTTTTGATTTTATTTTAATTTTTAAAGAGTTTTCAAGAATGATTTTATAGACTATTTTATGGAAGAATAGAAAAAAAATTGATAAATTTTATTTAAAAACTGTTTTGAAGATATGAAAATGAAAAAAATTGGATTCATATTTACGAAAATGCCATTAATGAAAAGTAAAAAACAACATATTCTCATTGTATTTTGAGTTTTCAAAACAAAAGTAGAAAAAATAAAAAACAAAACTACTTGTAGTTGTTCCTACTTTCTATTTTTTAAAAACTAAAAGAACATAACTGTTTTTGAAAACTATTTTAAGAAAAAAGTAACCAAATGAGTTTTTTAGTTTTTAAATACTAAAATACTGAAAATAGTTTCATAAAACTGTTACAAAAAATGAACACTAAACCTCTAAATTCTTTCATGGATATGCCCCACATGACCTGTTAACAAAGAATTTAGAGGTTCCTTTTAAGAATGACTTGAAATGACTTACTTTTTGACACCTCTAGTTGACTTTGTGTTTGTAGAAAATCTCCTGTTTTGACCTAGAACTTTTTAGATGGGTATTTATATCAATATATGTATTTATGTTTTAAGTAGTATATTGGATAGTTGTATGTTATAATATAATAACTGCATTGACCTAAGACTTTTATAATATAATTATGACTATTTATATAAGATCTTTTCACCACTTAAAAGTTTGAGTTATAATATATAAATAAATACTTGTTAATGTTAAGGGTGTTGGGTTCAACCGAGGGGGTTAAACATCGGGGAGATGTATAACCATGGGACATGAGCCCATATATAAGAGAACATGACATCACCTTCAATCCAAAACCTTAAGAATATGACACCACCTTTAACCCAAAATCTTAAGGCATTAGGTTATGGGTCTTTTTCACTTATATATTACTCAACTTCCCAATTTCTTACCAATATGGGACTTCAACTCACACTTGCACTCCAACAATCTCCCCCTCAAGTGTGAGTCCCTTCCACATTGTAAACTCCCCCTCCAGCGGAGGCATACATTTAATGACGACCATGGGACATGAGCCCATATATAAGAGAACATGACACCACCTTCAATCCAAAACCTTAAGAATATGACACCACCTTCAACCCAAAACCTTAAGGCATTGTAAACTCCCCCTCCAGCGGAGGCATACATTTAATGACGACCATGGGACATGAACCCATATATAAGAGAACATGACACCACCTTCAATCCAAAACCTTAAGAATATGACACCACCTTCAACCCAAAACCTTAAGGCATTAGGTTATGGGTCTTTCTCACTTATATATTACTCAACTTTCCAATTTCTTACCAATGTGGGACTTCAACTCACACTTGCACTCCAACAATTGGTATATTTGTTAGGTATTGGGCTCCTTTCCTATGTGGAGAAAAAGCCCAAATTGAGAAGTCCACTTGATATCTTATTTAAGTCAAGTGGAGAAGGTGTTTTGTAGGGCAGAGAGTTGAATAAAGAAAGCTACCAGAGAGACAAAACTATTCTCGTCTTTACACAGAACTGCAATTGTAAATTCTCCACTACAGATTCGTTTACCGTTGGATCAGGCTGATTTTTGGATAGCACATTCAGAATGTATGTTTCTTCATTCTGACTATTCGGATCATTGAAAGACTTATGTGTTGGGGGATATTCAGTTTGTATGGTAGCAATGTGTTTGGGGGTCTTCATCTTCCTTGTTCTCTATTTGTAAGCTTATTATTTTATTGTTGTTGACATTGATATTGTTGTTGACACTTGATTAAAACTCTTTTGTACTCTTTATTGATAATAGTGGAGCTATTTCTTTGGTCTGGACGACCCGTGGTTTTTACCCTTGCTTTGAGGGGTTTTCCACGTTAAAATCTTGGTGTTTTATTCCAAAAAGATCAGTGATTAGTTATATTTTGTTATTGCTCCTCATAGATTCTTGCAACATAGGGGGGTTTATTTCCGCTGCTTTGTTTACATTTGTTGTAAACTTATCTTATTTCCCCCATTAGAGTGGTATCAGAGCTCTTTGGTTTTGGTCTAAGGACTATTTGACTTGCTTGAATGATGGAGGCAAATACAAAATTGGTTGCCTTGAATGACACTAATTATCACTTGTGGAAGGGGAAGATGAAAGACTTGCTATTTGTGAAGAAAATGCATATTCTTGTTTTTGCTACTCAGAAGCCAGATTCTATGTCTAAAGAAAAGTGGGATTTTGAACACCAACAGGTATGTGGTTTTTTTCGGCAATTTGTAGAAGACAATGTTTATAATCACATTGCTAATGAGACACATGCGAGAACATTGTGGGAGAAGATTGAGTCCTTGTATGCTTCTAAATCAAGGAATAATAAATTGTATTTGTTGAACTGTCTGATGAATTTGAAGTACAGGGAGAGTTCTTCTATTTTAGATTACTTGAATGAATTTCAAGGGCTCCTAAATCAGTTATCTGGTATGAGTATCAAATTTGATGATGAAGTTTTGGGACTATGGTTACTGAATACTTTACCTGAGTCTTGGGAGACATTTCGAGTTTCTATTACAAACTCAGCCCCTAATGGTGTTGTTTCTTTGCAAGCGACAAATAGTGGTGCTCTTAATGAAGAGATGAGAAGGAAGGCACATGGTTCTTCATTTCAGCCTGAAGTACTTGTCACTGAAAACAGGGGGAGAAGTCAAAGAAAAGGACTGAAAGGAGGTAGAGAAAAGAGAAGGAGTAAGTCCAAGTCCAGATATAAGAATGTGGAGTGTCACTATTGTCATAAGACATGGCATATACAAAAATATTGTTTTCTGAGAAAAAAAGAGAACAAAGATAAAAAGGGTAAGCAGAAAGAGAAGGATCATGATGATGATAATCGTATTGCTACTGCTACTTGTGGTGACCTTGTTAATCTTTGTGACAATGAATTAGTTAATCTTGTGTCAGATGAGAGCATGTGGATTGTTGATAGTGGTGTTACACTGCATGTTACACCAAGGAAGGAATTCTTCACATCTTATACTTCTGGTGATTTTAGAGTATTGAAGATGGGTAATGATGGTATGTCTCAGGTGATTGGTGTTGGTGATGTTTGCCTGCAAACCAACATGGGAGTGTAGTTGTTGCTCAGAGGAGTCAAACATGCTCCTGATGTTCGTTTTAATTTGATCTCTGTGCAGATGCTTGATGATAGTGGTTATGATAATCACTTTGGTTCTGGAAAGTGGAAACTTAATAAAGGTAACTTGGTTATGGCTAGAGGGGAGAAGATTTCTAAACTATATTGGACAAAAGCTTTGGTTACTAAAGATGGTGTGAATGCCGTAGATATGGAGGCATATTTGTGGCACCGAAGGCTTAGTCATATCAGTGAAAAAGGGTTGAACTACCTAGTTAAAAAGGATGTTCTTCAAGGGCTAAAAAATGCAGAATTAGAGAGATGTTCTCATTGCATGGCTGGCAAGCAAAATGGAGTATCCTTCAAGAAGCATCCTCCCTCAAGGAAGTCAGAGTTGTTGCAATTGGTGCATTCTAATGTTTGTGGTCCAATTAAGGTAAAATCCTTTAGTGGTGCACTTTATGTTGTTACCTTTATTGGTGATTGTTCCAGGAAGCTATGGGTCTATGTCTTGCAGAGAAAAGACCAAATGCTAGAGAAATTTAAACAATTTCATGCTTTGGTTGAAAGAGAGTCAGGCAAGATGCTGAAACGTATTCGTACTGGTAATGGTGGTGAGTATTGTGGACCCTTTGATGTTTATTGCAAGCAGCATGGTATTGCACATGAGAAGACCCCTCCTAAAACTCCTCAGCTAAATGGTTTAGCAGAGAGGATGAACAGTTGCTTGAGAGAGTTAGATGTATGCTCTCAGCCTAAGCATTTTTTGGGTGAGGCATTGTATACAGCGGTGCATGTTATTAATCTCACTCCTACTATTATCTTGAATAGTGAAGTTCCAAATAAAATTTTGTTTGGGAAAAATGTGAGCTATGATCATTTGCATGTATTTGGCTGCAAAGCGTTTGTTGATATTCCAAAGGATGAAAGATCCAAGTTGGATGCGAAGACAAGGCAGTGCATCTTCATTGGTTATGGTAAAGATGAATTTGGCTACAAGTTCTATGATCTTATTGAGAAGAAGCTTGTTAGAAGTCGTGATGTACAGTTCATTGAAGACCAAACAATTGAGGACATTAATAAGGTGGAGAAGACTACACTCGAAAAGGATATAAATCTGACAGATGTTGATCCTATGCAATCGCCTAATCACGATCTAGAAGGTAGTGTTGAACATGGTAAAGAACAAATCGATGGTGTTAATCAACAACTTGGAGATGAATTAGATGTTCCTATTAATGATGACCAGGAGGAGCATGAGAGATCACCTGATGAGAATGTTTATGATGTACCTGAATCCTCTCAAGCCCAACTCAGGAGATCTAATAGACAGAGACAACCATCTACCAGGTATTCTTCTGATGAATATGTGAATTTGACTGATGATGGAGAACCTGAGTATTTTGAAGACGCTTTGGAGAGTGAAGAAAAGCAACAGTGGCTGGATGCAATGGAAGATGAGATGAAATCCTTGCATGATAATCACATTTATGAGTTGGTGAGATTGCCTAAGGGTAAGAGGGCATTAGAAAACAAGTGGATATTCAGGGTGAAACATGAGAATAATTCTACGTCTCCAAGGTATAAAGCTAGATTAGTGGTGAAAGGCTTTAGATAGAGAAAAGGTGTTGATTTCAATGAGATTTTCTCACCTGTGGTGAAGATGTAATCCATTAGAGCAGTTTTGAGTTTGACAGCTACTCTTGATTTGGAGGTAGAGCAAATGGATGTGAAAACTGCTTTCCTTCATGGTGATTTGGAGGAAGAAATTTATATGAAGCAACCTGATGGTTTCCAGGTTAAAGGCAAGGAAGGATATGTGTGTAGACTGAGAAAGAGTCTATACGGTTTAAAGCAAGCTTTGAGGCAGTGGTATAAGAAGTTTGAGTCTTTTATGTGTGAGCAGGGATACAAGAAGACTACTTCTGATCATTGTGTCTTTGTTAGAAAGTTTTCTGATGATGACTTTATTATCCTGTTATTGTATGTTGATGACATGCTTATTGTTGGGGAAAATGTTTCTATTATTAACAGGTTGAAGAAACAATTGGGTGAGTTATTTGCCATGAAAGACTTGGGAGCTGCTAAGCAGATTCTTGGTATAAGAATCATTCGTGATAGAGAGAAGAGAAAGTTGTGGCTATCACAGGAACACTATATTAAAAGGGTGTTGCAGAAATTCCAGATGGAAAAATCAAAGGTTGTGAGCACTCCTCTTGCGACTCACTTTAAATTGAGTATTAAACAAAGTCCTTCAAATCAAGCTGAAAAATTAGACATGGAGAAAGTTCCTTATGCTTCTGCAGTGGGCAGTTTGATGTATGCAATGTTGTGTACAAGACCTGATATTGCTCATGCTGTTGGTACAGTTAGTAGGTTTTTGTCAAACCCAGGTAGACAGCATTGGAGAGCTTTGAAATGGATTTTGAGGTATCTTCATGGTACTATTGATAAGAAGCTTTGTTTGGGAGGTGATAAGCCTATTTTGGTGGGCTACTCAAACTCAGATATGGGTGGAGACATTGATTCTAGAAGGTCTACATCTGGTTATTTGATTAAGTTTGCAGGGGGAGCTGTGGCTTGACAATCTAAGTTGCAAAAGTATGTTGCTTTATCTACTACTAAGGCGGAGTTCATTGCAATTACTGAAGCATGCAAGGAGTTGCTATGGTTGAAGAAATTCTTGCGAGAGCTTGGTTTTGTGCAAGACAGCTATTCATTACTAGTTGACAATCAGAGTACTATCCATCTTGGTAAGAATTCAACTTTCCATTCTAAGTCCAAACATATTGATGTACGATATCATTGGATACGTGATGTTTTGGATGCTAATGGTGCTGATATGATGACTAAAGCACTGCCAAGAGGAAAGTTTGAAGTCTATTGTAAGATCGCCAGTTTGGTGGTTCTCTGCACATAGTCGTGAGGGGGAGATTTGTTGGGTATTGGGCTCCCTTCCTATGTGGAGAAAAAACCTAAATTGAGAAGCCCACTTGATATCTTATTTAAGTCAAGTGGAGAAGGTTTTTTGTAGGGCAGAGAGTTGAATAAAGAAAGCTACTAGAGAGACAAAACTATTCTCGTCTTTACATAGAGCTGCAATCGTAAATTCTCCATTACAGATTCGTTTACCGTTGGATCAGACTGATTTTTGGAAAGCACATTCAGAATATATATTTATTCATTCTGACCGTTCAGATCATTGAAAGACTTCTTTGTTGGGAGATATTCAGATCATATGGCAACAATGTGTTTGGGGGTCTTCATCTGCCTTGTTCTCTATTTGTAAGCTTATTGCTTTATTGGTGTTGACATTGATATTGTTGTTGACACTTGATTAAAACTCTTTTGTACTCTTTATTGATAATAGTGAAGCTATTTCTTTGGTCTAGACGACCCGTAGTTTTTACCCTTGCTTTGAGGGGTTTTCCACGTTAAAATCTTGGTGTCTTATTCCAAAAAGATCAGTGATTAGTTAGTGTTATATTTTGTTATTGCTCCTCATAGATTCTTGCGAGATAGGGGGATTTATTTCTGCTGCTTTATTTACATTTGTTGCAAACTTATCTTATTGCCCCCATTAAAGGGTAGTCATGTGGCCAAGTTGATCACAAAGTTGTGGGATATGACACAATGTGATGTGTTCAAAATGAGATATTCAGTAGTGTTAGTCACACTATTGTGGATAAAGTCATAATAGTGTGAAAAAGGCTATGCATATGTTTTTCTTAATGTCAAGTTGACCAGATTTGTGTGGGATATGAAACAAGAGTGTATTTCATGTTTAGAATTTAGATCATGGATGTGTCCAGCTATGCCAATCATACTATTATGAGAAAAGTCATAGGAGTGTGATAATGGTGTTGTTCGTTTGATTCTAAATGTGAAGTTGATTACATCTTTGTGAGATATTTTGTTATTATTCTGTCGTAAGAATTGATTATGTTTTATATTATAACTGTTGTTGAAGATGATTACTAATTATAAATGGTCGATTAAACTGGCTAAATAATCACTCTTGTAGTTTTTTTGGTACTTTTGGTACCTTTAATACTTATTAAGTTATTGTATGTTGCTGAGCAAACAAAAATGTTTTTTTCTTTTTAAATTTGATCCTTTAAAGATTTTTTTTTTTACTTTGTTTTAGTTCTTACAAGAAACAATATTAATTGAGATATAATAAATGATGTTAGCAAGAAGAACGAGTCACGATTACATGTTAAGAGTGACAATGTAAAAATATATCTACATATAGAAGAATTAAATAAGAATAAAAATTATTAATAAAAATAATACTTATATTAAATTTTTTTTTTATAACGCATTTCTATAAGTTGTTCATAAGATTACTTGATTAACATGAAATAATCTTTATTTTCAAATTAATTAAAATTAAATAAAAATAAAATAAAGACTAAGAAATTATTTAAATGCTAATGAAATATTTTTTATATTTTTTAAAATATCAATAAAATATTATTGTTATTAAAATGAAATTAATAATGCTTAAATATTTTATCTAAAGAAGAAATTATAATTATCTTGACACCGAATATTAAAATAAATAGATATAATATAATTTTATAGAAGGAGAAAAAATTTAATATCTTTATGCTAAATACCATAAAAGAGGATTAAAATATTTATCAAAAAATGAAAAATAACACATAAATATTATTAGAGTTTATTTCTTATGCACTGATAGTGTAAAAGAGTTTTACACCGATATTCAAACACAATCTTTGATTTATATGATTTTTAAAACATTAATTGGTAAAATTAACAAACTCAACATATATGAAGAGTTATTATTGAATATCACTGTAAAACTTTTTACATTGTCAGAACATAAGTTTTTTTCTTATATTATTATTTTAAAATCAAATTCTCAAACAAATAAAATAACTAACTAAATAAAACATTGAATTTTAAAAAATAAAATGTTAAAAATATTATATATTAAAATTATTATTATTATAAATAATAAAAAAAAAAAAAAGTTAAGGGGAGGGCAAGGCCCTAATCATAAACATAAATGTCTCCCTAGTTAGCAATCCAATCACTTATTATGTCATTAGGGAATCTTGTAGGATAACATAAAGTATATTTTTAATCCCTTCAATAAAATTGTTTGATGTCATAGACTGTTTTGTACAAAAAGATATTAAAAGCACAATCTATTATAAAAATTTAAGTCATTGAATAAAATTGTTGCGTAAAAGTAAAGACTAAAAAAAAATGTTGTTTGATAAAAAAAATTAAACAAAAATATTTAAAAAATCAACCTAAAAAAATTTATTAAAGGATCAAAATTAAAAAAAAATTATTTTTGAGTGATCACATATTATTTAAATCCAAAGTATTTTATAGTATCAATAAAAGATGTGATAAAATTATAACTAAATATCATATCCTGTGTCAGAGATGGACGTATTGGGGACCTGGTCCCATGCATTTTTTATTTCTAAAATTTTTAGGATAATTATTTCTATTTAAAAGAATTATATAATAATATTTAATTATTTTTTATATTTTTATTTTTTATAAAATATATTTAATGACATTATTTTATTTCACTTGTATAATTTTATTATTAAGATATCTTTTCTCATTTTAAAAAAATATCAGAATATCATTTGTTAATAATATATTTATCATCCCTTATTGCTATTTTATAGTCTATAGGTATATTTAAAAAATTCTAAATGTTCTTTCTAAAACCTATATAAAATAGTGAAAATTCTTTATGGAAGTGAAAGTGGTGATGGATCATTTGTAATCATGAATCTCTAAAAATATATTTAGTTTATTTTTTATTTAAATATATTTTCTATTAATATTTTAAAAAATACTAAATAGTTTATATTTTCTTTTTAAATTGCCCCCCTAATGTAAGTATAGCTCTGTCCCTGCATGAGTCACTTAAAGTTTTCCTTCGTGTGATTTGGTAAAATGATAATATTGGATAACACGATACAAAATAAATTTGTTGGGAGAGGTCAACCAAATGAATCTGAAATTTTCTTTTAATACCCCAAAATTGTTATTTACATTCCAAGCAATTAATATATTTTTAAAAAATTTTAAAACATTTCTACTGCTTCTTAACTTAATATTCCATAACGTAACAATATATAAAAGGTACATTTCGAATCTATATTTTTTTTCTTCAATTGTTATTCTGGATTTATATAGGACTTTCAGATTAGTTGATTAGGAATATGTTATCTAAATCACATGGTCAAAAAATTATTTTGACATATGTTTTAGATTAATTGATCTAGAATTAAATATTTCTTATGTTATCTAGATCTTTTGATCTGAAATACGTAAAAACATAAATTCTAGATTAATTGATCTAGAAAATATAACTAATACTGAAAATATAAAAAATAATTGTATTTTAGGTGTTTTTTATTTTGAGGTGCGAATAGAAATTGTGGGTTGCTAAAATAATTTTTAATGAACCTTAGCACCTTGAGTGGCTTGAGCTTCTGGCCCAAGGATAAGCTAAAAAAATGATAATGAAATTCAAATGTAGATAATAAAGTATATATATATATATATATATATATATATATATATATATATATATATATATATATATATATATTTTGAATACTTTGGACTTCGAACAAGAGTTCTCCAATGGTTTTCTGAGTAATAAAAAGTTGAGTTTTTTTATCATATTCTCATATGTTTAATTTATGTTGTCCTATTATCAATTTTAGCTAGTCAAACGAAAAATTAGAATCCATTTGATTTGTTATAACGATGGTATTGCTAAATAATTACATAAACAAATCTTGAAATTATTAAAAATTTTTTTTATCTTGTATATTGTTTGATGAACAATGGACATTACAAGAAAAATAACATAAAGTTTACTATATATACAAGTGTTAACAGATAATATGAATTAAAATACATAACATGATAAAGTCCTTTTTGCAACGCTTCTAATTCTCAACCAAAAGTATTTATAAAATTGTAAGGGGTTTTCAAAATTTGATTTTTACATTAAGAACCTAATCTTTTTGTAATTATTGTGAGCCAAATGTAGTCATTATAAAACCTCATTGTATAAAATACTTAAAATATAAAATACATTAATTGTTACCATTAACTTAGAGCAGTTTACTCCTTACGAAACTAAATTTACTTGAAGAATAAAGAGCAACTTATTATGAATTCAACATATTAAGAGGGAATCCTCTGATCCTTTATCGGAGCTTGCTTATCAGGTCCATCTTCTATTTGTATCATGAACATGTTTGAAACGAAGCACACGAAAGGAAACACACTAAAATAGTGAGATTTTTATAAACCATAAACGGTAATCTTAATAAACTTAACAAAAAATGGAAACATAAGGTTTGACTTTATGACTCAATCTCACTTGACTCAATATATGGATTCAATCTCACTTGACTCATATATGGACTCAACCTTACTCATCTCAATGATTGACTCAATCCTACTGATTGTATGTATGGATCCAAAACTAATATGTGATAATTTACCCCAATCATCAATCATTTGTTTAGAAAGTGATTGGTAACTGTACATCTTTCTCTAGTTTGGTAAAATAATTTTCTTGAGAAAGTGAGTCATTTTCCCATAACACAATTATGTCTATCTTGCCAATCACAAATTTCTGGCCCTCGGCCAATCAGGCACTCAGCCCGTCACAAAATACAAACAGACACTCTTTCAACACAAAGCATAAACGAGTACTCTTTCAGCCTGAGAAAGATATAACCTACTAGTTTTGAGATTTTGAGAATTTATGGAATATTTTAGATCTATGAATATTCTATTCCAAATGCCAACATAGACTAACTCGAATATTCATTTATTTAAAACCATCTTAGGAGTCACCCTGGTCTTGCCTTTCATCTCGCAGTGTACCAAATTGTGACTTCCTAAAACATGATACTCATGCACCTGTATGGTACCCTTACGAGGGAACCTAAGACTTTGCTAAGTTCATCTCGCCACATCTCAACACAATCCAAAAGGTCATTAGACTTGGTAATCATAACTCACATAGCATTTATATTTCAATAATAATTAATAGAATCATTTATGGATTATCTTTAAAGAATTAAAAGATCACAATAGATATATAAATTAATTTCTCATCTCCAATTTCTATTTTATGTATAATAATCAATAATACCACAACCATAACATTAATACATTTTTAATAATAAAAAAATTTTTCTGATGTGGAAGATTAGGTTAGATTCCAACCATAAAGCATACTTAGATTGACTTTTATGATTTTAAGAATTATCATATTTATAATGAAATTTTCTTAAATAAACTTTACACACTATCCTTTGAATATTTCATAAGGTATCAATATATTTTACCATGAATGTTCAACATATAACTAATAATATCTTGAATAAAATATAATATACACATAAAATTATAAGAAAGTTACTAATAATTCCAAGAGTAGTTATGCAATCCTGCCTAGCAATGAGATAGGCCAGGAAGAATAAAGGATAGACATGGCTTGGATGGAGCATGAAGAAGCCTATTTTGGGCCATAGTCTATGTTTTGTAAATAATTAGCTTCTAATTTGCGCCCTTATATCTTAGTAATTTGGTGGTGTAGTTAGTTTCCTTTTAGGCGTTGTATTCTGGCCTATATGCCTTATTTTAGAAAGGAGGTGTCATTAGTCTTTTATATGGAATGTATGCATAAGAGTGGGCCTTTTTAGGAGTATTGGACATGAGGTTTCTTCTAACCACACCTCCTAATTCATTTCCCACAATCTTCTAACACACATGAAGCATAAGACACAAGTGAGGCTCCCTTGTTCATCCAAATAGGCGCCACATCCTTCTTTCTCTCCTAGGTGACATATTTGAATTCAAATCAGAATTTGGAGAGTCTACGTGGCACTTTTAAATTCAAATTTGAATTTAAAAGAAACATAGATCCATAATATTAGGACCTTGTTTAGATCTAGTTAAATCAATCAAGTGTTAATTAGCTCTTAGCCAAACTAACACTTAGTTATTTAACTAATCCTTCCCCTTATCCCCTTGAGTTGGACGTCCACTCTCAAGGCCTATGGCTTAGGATTTCTCCTCTATAAATTGAGGCCACCACCACTTATAAACATTTAATACTTTTATGAATAGACTTATTCTTTTATAAGAGTTTCTCCTTCTAAGAGTGTTCATGTTCTCTCCTAAAATGTGAGAGTTCTTCTATGACTTTTATCAAGGGTTCCTCCACTTGTGGCAAACTTCCTTAACCATGGCTTATCTTCATTAGAAGTGGTGCCTAGATCACCTCCATGTCTAGTCTATTACCACTTCCATCTTCACCTTATGGAGATCTTTGGAGCAAGATCATGGGAAAAACATCCAAGAGTACATCATGTATTTTTGAGATTACATCAAGTAGTGATTTTTTTATAAATCAGAGTTGTGGAAACCAAAATTTATCACAATTTAATTTGTGATGGAGAGTGATAAAATAAGATTCAAAGCAAAACTTGAATAAATAATATTAATGAACCAGAATGTATTATATGAAAATAGTATGATGAAATTATTTTATAGAAAATTATCAAAATATAACTTCTAAAAAAGTAAGTTGAATAATAGAACAATTGATAGATAATAACAGAGAACCATACCATGATATCTGAAGAGTAACTTAAATAATAATAGCAATAATCAAACTGTAATATCTAGAAATAATAAGTGTAGGATCAAAAGTAATATATGGAAATAATAAGTGTAGGACCAAAAGTATGGAAATAATAAGTAAAGAACTAGAAGTAGTTTTTGGAAATAATAAATAAAGGACTAGAAGTAATATATGGAAATATAAATAAAGAACCATAAGTAATATTTGGAAACAATAAATAAAAGACTAGAAGTAATATTTAGAAATAATAAATAAAGGACCAGATGTAATATTTGGTAATAATAAATAAATGACAAAAAGGTAATATCTAGAGAATAGTAATAATAAAGGACCAGAAACAATATCTAGAGAATAATAATAAAAGACCAAAAACAATATCTAGAGAATAATAATAAAGGACCAAAAATAATATCTAGAGAAATAAAAGTTAGAATAGTTAGATGTTACTGAACAATGAACTAAAAAACTGAAAATTGAAGTAAGAACAATTAGTATATTAATGGACAACCAAAACTTAGTTTTAGAAATAATAATCATAAGAGTAGTAAAAACATATAACTCTATTAAGATTAACACCACAAAGGTTTATAAACCCCACTCCCCCTTACCTTAATAAGAGCTTGATGAAGAGTGGTGAACAACCTTTGAATCTAATCTCAATGCTTAAGAACTCTCTTTTTCCTCCCCATTTTGCATATGGTCTCTCCTATTTATAGCCAAAATCTGCATTTGGTCGCTTAGCAAAAGTATGCTCGCTAAGTGAAAAATCGATGCCACCATGTTTCGCTGAGTGATTAAAGTTTCACATAGTGAATGCCAATGAATTTAGTTGCTTTTGTCTCACTTCACTTAGCCATATAAGCTTCGCTAAGTGAATTTTGGGTACTAATTACTTTTTCTAAGCGACCTAGGTTTTTTTGAGCGACTTGTTCTTTGCTTAGTGAATTTATTTTTTTCAAAATATTTGTTGTTTTCCCAAATATGCTGAGCAAATTTGATTTTGTAGTGCAAATTTGAATCTGCTGAGCGAATTTCTAGAGAAAAAGAGAATTTGAAAATTCTAGTAAAAATGCTTATATGTTATAATTAATTTATTTTTATAGATCTTTCACATGCTGAAACTAAGGTTTTAATATCTACTTCTAATATCCAAATTGGAATTCAAATAAATCATATAATAATCTAGTTATTAAAAATAAGGGTGTTACACTTTTACAATCAACCAACTAGTGCAGATGAAAATGACATATGGAAGTTCTCTATTGTGGAACCAAGAGGCCTAGAATGTTAATGCTTTTTTCATAGGCTAAATGTTAGTGTTCTTGTTAATATTAGTTTTTGTTAGCGGCGAGGTTTGCACCTATGACCTTTCCTCACCTCCTTTATTCTTTAATCAACTAAGCCACCTTATATACTTTATGAATCGTCATAAATATATTATTATATTTTTGTATTGTGTTCTTTTTGGAAGTTTTTTATAAGCAAATGTTATTAATATGTTAGATTTTATTAGTGGAGGGATTTTTTTAGTTCTTTTGGATAGGTTGAGCATACTACACGTTCACACATAGCATTGTAATTAGTTAATGTGATATGTACATTGAAATATTAAAAGAAGTTCTTTAAAATGCTTTTCATTATTACATGCGATGTAAATGCTTTGCAAATTACTAAGTTCAAACAATGAAATGCAAGGAAGCTTAGGTTAGCTGAAGGCTTGCATAGACTGATATAAATATCTTTATGATTTCTGTTTTTTCTCTGTTTTGCATTTTTTATTTTCGATTTTCCTTTATTTATAGTAATAAGGGATCATAATCTTTCTTTTCAAACAAACAAAGTTGGCAAAGTGAGAATGTTGGTTCCACAATAACCTAAGAAAGCCAATTCTCAAGGGGAGAGGGGTCCTTATCCATTTTGGGACTTAACTTAAGGATTTAGGGATCCCACAAAGGACTGGGTTCAAGCTCAATCAAGTCTTCGTCCACTTTTTCTTAAACCAGACCTATGCCTCGGGCTTGAGTCCTAGCTTTGGTAGGAGTCCAAATAACACTATTTCAAATTCCTAATTTTTTTTACTCCTCGATCTGAAGTAAAACATCCAGCAATAGAAGGAATTTTAAGAGTGTAGTGTATAAAATAGCACATAGTGTGATATAGTAACCCGTCAGATATGATGACACTGTAGGCAAGAACGGATGCCACATAAGATGAGGAATCATCACAAGCTTGAAATTCGTTGGCTCCCTTATTATTGATAATGCCATTCTTTTGGTAGCTATTGATGTTACATTCTCAACCCTTGAGAGAGAATGTTTTTAGGTTGTTTGGTTTGGTAAGAATATTGTTGTTTTTAATTTTCCTGTGAAATATTAAAATTGACATAATTAAAAAATAAATGTTAGCGAATAAATAGGTTACATGCCACATGCCAAATTAAAAACCCATCCCTATCCCTGTTTTTGAAACTCATCCCCATCCTTGTCCATATACCCAACAAGTATGATATTTATGTCTTCACTCCCATCCTTGTCGGGTATCAGGTATATCCGTACCTGTCTCATACAAGTAGAAAAAGAAGGACTTTGGTTCCATTTTTGCTTCCTTTTCTTCTAAAGCCTATGATGGGTTTTACTTGAGTGATGGTTTCAAAGAAGGTAAACTTTGTATACCCCAAGGACCATTAGAAAACTTCGGACAAAAGAGAGCCATGAGGGTGGTTTCATGGGGCATTTTGAAATTAAAACAACTCTTATGCTTTTTAAAGAAAAATTCTTTTGGCTCTATATGAAAAGAGATGTCCAAAGGCATTTCTCAAGATGCATAGCTTGCTTGCAGGCTAAGTCTAAAGTGATGCCTCATGGACTCTACATACCTTTACCTGCTCCTTCTACACCTTGGATGCATATTAGTATGAACCTTGTTCTTGGGCTCCCAAGAACCCAATGAGGTGTAGACTTCATCTTTGTGGTTGTGGACTGCTTCAGTAAAATGGTCCATTTTATTCCATGCCATAAGGTGGATGATGCGAGCAACATCACAAGACTTTTCTTTAGAGGGGTTGTCAGATTGCATAGGATACCTTCTACTATTGTGTTTGATAGAGATGCAAAGTTCCTTGGCCACTTTTGGAAAACTTTATCGGCAAGGCTAGGAACTGAGCTACTCTTTTCTAACACCTGTCATCCTTAGACTGATGGGCAAAATGAGGTGGTGAATAAATCTCTATCCATAATATTGAGGCCAATTCTTAGAGGCAACCATAAGTCTTGGGAAGAACACCTTCCCCACATTGAGTTTGCATATAATAGAGTGGTTCATAGGACCACCAAGCATTCTCTTTTTGAGATTGTTTATAGGTTTAATCCTCTTACTTCTTTGGACCTATTGTGATGCATCCTCAAAAAGTGCTTGAGATATTTGTCCCTTGATCTTGCTCTAATGAGGTCCTTGAGGTGAAAATGAGATGATGAGATAAGAAGATGATGGTGAATAGGAACCACTCATAAAGAGATAAGCCATAGAAGAGAAAGCTAGCCACAAGGGAATGAACCCTTGATAATAGCCATAAAAGGACTCTCACTCTAGTGAGAGAACATGACACTCTAAGATAGAACTCTCAATTTTGCGAAGAAGAAATCTATTAATCAAAGTGTTAAAATGATACATGAGGTGGTGTTGCATATTTATAGAAGCAAATCCCAGGCTATGGGCTTAAAGGAGTAGATGTCCAACTCACACAGCTTAGGGGGAGGATTAGTTGAATTAACTAAGTGTTAATTTAGTTAAAAGCTAATTAACACCTATTTAATTTAACTAAATCCAAACAAGGTTCTAAAAACTAGGATCTATGTTCCCTCTAGAATACAAATTTGAATTTGAGAGTGACATGTAGACTCCCTACAATTCCAATTTGAATTCAAATGTGTCATGTAGGAGAAAAAGGTAACAAATGGCACCAACTATAGGAGACAAGGGGGTCCCACTTGTCTTTCATGCTTCATGTGTGCTTAGAAGGGTGTGGGAAACATTCTAGGGGCTGTGGACAACAAAAACCACGTGTCCAAACTCTCCAAAAAGGCCTACTCCTCATGCTCACACTCCACATAAAATTCTAATGATACCTCATTTCTAAAATAAGGAGAATAGGCCAAAATAAAAGGCCTAAAATAAAACTAACTACACCACCTAATTACTTAAAAATAAATGGAAAAATTACAAGTCTAATTAGACTAATTATTTACAAAATAATAGACCATAGCCTAAATAGGCTCCTTCAAGGTTCATCCAAGTCATGCCCCTCCTTTATTAATCCTAGCTTAATTCCTTTTTAGGCGAGAACACATCATATTTCATTTCCTATTTCCCATTTTTTTCATAATGATGGGGAATCAAGAACTGAGTTTGTGAAGAGGTTACATGAGAGGGTTAAAACTAACATAGAAAGCTAATCAACCGGGTATGCAACTTCATCTAATAAGGGGAGGAAGAAAGTGATCTTCAATGAAGGGGATTGAGTTTAGCTTCATCTTAGGAAGGATTACTTTCATTCTAAGATGAAGTCAAAACTAAGCCTTAGAGAAGATGGTCCCTTCCAAGTCCTAGAGAGGGTGAAGAATAATGCATACAGGTTAGACCTCCCTGAGGACTATGGATTCAGCACCACTTTTAATGTTTGTGATTTGTCTCCTTTTGCAAGGGTTGATGAGGAAGAAGACATGATGCAAACCAAGTTTGCACTCGCTTGATCCTTTTACTTGAGGTTCCAAGCATCCAAGAAATGGAGGATGGAAGAAAGAAGAAATGGAGGGGGATGACGCCACCACCCTTGGGAAAGAGATAAGCCAAAAATTATGAAGCTTGCCACAAGGGAATGAACACTTGATAAAAGCCAACTAGGAAGAAGTTCCTCAAGTGAGAGAATCCTCAATACCTTTTACTGATGAATATGCTCAAAGAGAGACAATTTCTCATTCAATTCAAAGATGAGAAATACATGGAATAAAGGGGCTATTTATAGGGACTTGAAAGTTAGGATTAGTGACCTAATCATGATCTTCCCAAAAAGGCCCAACCCCTAAGTAAACTAAACTAACTAACTTAGGGGACATGCTCCTAAAATGATGCCTAAAATCATGGAAGTGGAGATCATGTCAGCCTTTGTGTTTGTCATGCTTTATATGTTAGAAAATGAGGTGCAAAAATGAGCTAGGGAGTGTGGAAATGACCCATATTCTCAAATATGGGTTGCACCTCCTTCTACACACTCTCCACATAATTACTCAAGGTACCACTAGCTCTTATAATAGGAAAATGGCCAAAATACAAACTCCTTAAGGGAAACAAACCTCACGTCCTAATTTCTTAAGATATTTAAAAATATTTACAAGTGATAATAACTAAGGCTATGACTTCAAGTATTAAATGAGCTCCCATCATGTCGTGTTTTCCTCCAATCGTCCTAACCATGATACATGCTAGGTAGGATTGCATTATCTCCTCCCCTTGGAAAATGATTTGACCTTAAATCTTGAGGTCTTTCTTCCTCTTTTTCCAAGTTGCAAAAAAATAAGTAAAATAGTAAGTATTTGCAGATAGATGATTTTTAGGGGAGTAAGAGGCCTATGAGAAAACCTCTTAGGATTGGGGTAGTGAAGGTTAGCACTAAGGTTTGCAAATGTTTTATTGTGCATGTATCTCCAAACAGAAGCTCCCCATCCTACTCCTAATGCACTAGATGCTAGCCCAAAGGTTTTCAACTGGTAGGCGAGGATAGTCTAGGTGCATTGGAGCTCTCATCAAGTTGGACTTAAGGTTGTGGATCAATTTGCTTAAAAGGTTTAAGCACAACCTCAAATTCAACTTGTTCCTTTTGCAAGGGTTGGTGGGAAGATGTCTCTATGTAAAAAACCTTCTTTGAAGGAAAAAATGGATCTTCTACAGGCTTAATCTTCCTACAACAACCTTATTTTCAATTGTATCCCTCTCTATTAATCTTAATGATCCTTTTATCCTCCATAACCTAAATACGAGTAAGAGGATGTAAGGTAATCTTGTTCCCCTTATGAGAGAGAGTGATTTTATTGGTGAAACCATTATGCAAGATTTTCCTATCATGTTGTCATAGCCTTCCCAATATGTGACTAGCTTCCATAGGGACTACATCACATACAACTTTATCTTTATAGTGCCTTATGGAGAAGCTAATTTGGACTTGCTCCCTTACTACTACACCTTTTCATCATTAAGCCTATGCAAAATGTATAGAGAAGGATGAAGAATAGTAGTAAGTGCTAACTTTTCCACCATCCTTATGCTACAACAATTATAGTACGACCTACCATCCACAATGAGAGAACAAGTTTTTTCCAAAACTTTGCATCTTGTTTGAAAAACATTCTTTTTTCTGTTTGAGTGTTTTTACAAGGATGACTCCCAAGAAGCATTCTCACTCTAAAGAGATCATCACATGAATGAGTACCTTCTTTATTTGATGCTCCTCTTAAATTCATTTTTCTTTTTGGGAAATGAAAAGTAATGTGCCGTTTTTCTGAATACCTAAAACATTTAGGGCTTCTATAACGATTGCTCGAACTAGTGTTGGGGGTGTCACTTTCACTCAAGGATTTTTTTCTCTCTATATGTTTTCGTTTGGATGATCTCTTTTATTCCTAGAAGGGTTTTTCCTAAGATGTCTCTTAGATTCATTTTTTTCACTAGAAGAGACATCGAGGTCTTGGGTTTTACTAGGTTTTTCTAAGGCATCACTCTCTTTTTCTTTCTTCTCTTCTTCCCTTCTATCTATCTCTTTTCTCTCCAACTCTTTTTTCTCTCTTTTCTCCTTCTTTTTGTTTTTCCTCTCTTTCTCTTTTCTCTTTTTCTTTTCTCTCTTGCCACTTTTTTTATCTTTGGTATATTTCTCTCTTCTTTCTTGCCTCTATTTTTCTCTATCTTTTTTTCTCTCTTCTCTTTTTCTCTTTCTCTTCTATATTTTTCTCTCCTTTCTTGTCTCTCTTTTTCTTTTCTCTCTTTCTCTCTTCCTTATCTATTTTTTCTTGTTCCCTTCTTTTCTTGTTTTCGTTCATTCTTCCAAAATTCCTCTCTTTGTTTTTGTACTCTCTCCTAATCAAATGAGCATGAATATGAGGGAAAAATGGGTTTATAACTATAGTAATAATTACTCATTCCACCCCTCTCTTTTTCACACTCTTCTTTTTCTCTTTTTATTCTTTTTGCAAATTGATCTTTTTGTTTTTATCTTTCCTAATTTTATTAACACTCTTAGGTGTGCGTGAAGACATTTTAAAAGTGCAAGGGTGAAGAATAAGAATTCAAAAACAAACAATCCTCTCTTTTTTGAAGTTTTCTCACCTAAAAGTGACTTAAGCCTTTAGAACTTAAGCACTTTCTAAATGTGAAAGCAATAAAAGAATTTAAAGCAAAGAGTAAATACTAAAACGTGCTTCTAAGTATGAATAAGGGGTACCAATTCCTTAGTCACACTAAGCGAGAAACTAAGAATTATTACAATTAAAAGAGGTGACCCTTATGAGCATCCTTCAACTTTATTAAAATGACCTTTAAAAATACACCCAATTAAAATGCAAAAAAAATTAAAAGATGGTCTTGAAGTTCCTTTACCAAGTGCTCCCTCAGAAGTGTTTACTCTCAAGTCTTGGCCTCCTCTTTAAGTCCACTCTTCCTTAAATTAGATCAAAACTTCCTAACGATGCTACCCTTGTGGAAGTTCAAGCACTTTGGCCTATCCAAGTTTTAAAGAAATGCCCAACAAAGGATCCAAGGGAATGCAAGAATGAAAGAAAAAAACAATAAAAGCACTTAATAAGAAAAGGGATACATCCAAGTGGAAAGAATTATTGAATGACAAACTCAAGGAATTCAAAAGAAGACAAGTAAAAATTAAAGGTGTAAAAAGAAAGTTTAGAACACAAAAAGGCACCTAGAATGGGTCTAGATTAGAATGGACTAAAAAGAAAAAAAGAATCAACAAATTTTTGAAAATTTGCACCAATTTAAATCATCATGGTCGAGAACATGAACATATTTAAGCAATTTTCAATAAATTTTATTACTCCTTTGAATGATTTTAACAATCTGAGGTGTACTAATTTTTTTTTTCTTTTTACTTCTTTTTATCACTTTTTACTAAGTCTTTTTTTTTAATTATTTTTATTTTGATTTCTTTTCTTTATTTAAATAATTTTGCCACACCTTTTAATAAAATTCAAACAAATTTGGTGAGGAGTATTGCAATAGTAAACACTTGAATCAAATAAGTAGATATGGCCACAAAATTTTGAGCAAAAAGTGCAAACCAAAGAAAACAAAGTAACTTAATATGCACTAGTAATTTTAGGTAATAAAAGAAAACACCAAATGAGAGTTTTAAGGTGTTTAGACAAGCTTGGTTACTCAAGTAAATCAGCCCAATCTCAAATGACAAGCAACAAAAATCACCACAAAAACTAGCACAAATTAAGCTACTACAACAAATGGACTCTAAGAAAGAATTAGGCAATATTTTGAAAAATTTTTAAGAGACATGCTATGATCTAAACCATGTGGGACTCTAAGAACAAGGGATCAAGAGGACATAGCCTCTTTGATGCTCAATTCCAAGAGAGAAACACATTTTTTTTATGGTAAAAATAAGAGGCAAAATTATGTGAAATTAAAAGACAAGTAAGAACTAATACATGACCCTACTATGACATAACATGGATGAATAAAAACTAAAATTGAATGACTCCAAATAGTCAGAACAACTCACCAAACAAGAGAAATAGGTGCAGTAAAAACAAAACAAGAACACCAAAACACAAGAACAATGTATCCAAAGATCAAGACCACAATTGTGTGGCTTCCTTCACAAAATTTGTGAAGTCATTACAATGATCTTCTTAGAAAATACACTAGGAAAAAGAAATTGAATAGAAATAAATCATAAATAAGGACACATAATGATTCAATAGAAATAAGCAAAAAGAAATTGAATCTCAAAAAAAGCTAGACTAGGAAAATAAATTGCAAGAATTGAAAGCTACTAAAACATAAATCACAAGACAATAAAGGAATTAAAATAACATGACATGAAATCTAGAAAAAACAAGAAGAACTAAGAACAACAATAAAAAATAACGCACAAAACTAGGAAGAAAAAGAACCTCTAGGAGTTGGCTTTGATACCACTTGATGCAAACCAAATTTGTACTCCCTTAATCTTTCTCCTTGAGGTTCCAAACATCCAAAAGATTGAGGATGCAAAGAAGATGAAATGGAGGGGGATGACGCCACTCTTGGGAAAGGGATAAGCCAAACATTGTAAAGCTTACCACAATGGAAGGAACCCTTGATAAAAAGCTAACTAGGAAAAAGCTCTTCAAGAAAGAGGATCCTCAAGAGATAGGATCCTCAAGACCTTTTGCTAATGAATGTGCTAAAAGAGAGTTAATTTTTCTTTCAATTCAAAGGTGAGAAATATATGAAATGCAGCGGCTATTTATAGGGAATGGGTGGTTTGGATTAGTTGCCTAGTCATGGACCTCCCAACAAGGCCCAACCCTTAAGTAAAATTAACTAACCTAGGGGACAAGCTCCTAAAATGATGCCTAAAATCATGAAAAAGGGAGATCATGTGGACCCTTGTGTTTGTCATGCTTCGTGTGTTAGAAAGTGAGGCGCAAAAATGAGTTAGGAGGTGTGGAAATGACCCACACTCCCAAATATGGGCTGCAACTCTTTTGACACACACTCCCCATAATTACTCAAGGTACCACTAGCTCTTACAATTGGAAAATGGCCAAAATACAAGACCTTAAGGGAAATAAACCTCACGTCCTAATTTCCTAAGATATTTAAAAATATTTACAAGTGAAAATAACTAAGGCTATGGCTTCAAGTATTCAATAAGCTCTCATCATGCCATGTCTTCCTCCAATCCTCTTAGCTATGATGCATGCTAGGTGGGATTGCATTAAGGTATTATGGATTTGAGGTCAAATCCTTCCAAAGGGGGAGAAGATGATGCAATCCTACCTTCCAAGGGTCCTATCAGAAGGATCATGGAAAGGAGGATAGAGGAAGACTTGGCTAGGAAGTAATATGATAGACCTCGACTCTTATTTGAAGTGAAGACATCTAGGTCATAGTCTATGTTATTGTATTTGTTTTTGTTGTATTTCGTTTAGTACTTTAGTGGGTATAGTTAGCATTCATTAAGGCCTTGTATTTTGGCTTGTTTTCCCTTTATTCTAGGCTAGGGTTGTCATTAGTTATTTATGTGGAGTGTGTGCATAAAAGTGAGTCTTTTTTAGCATAAGACATATGGTTTTGCTTCCTACACCCCTCTTGTTTGTTTTCTATACCTCTTTAGCAACACATGAAGCATGAGTAACAACTAGGGGCCCCTTGTTCCCTCTATGAGGCACCAATTCCCTTTCTCTCTCCTAGGTGGCGCTTAGGTGACCAATTCAAATTCAAATTTAAATTAGAGGGAACATAGATCCACTTATTTAGGGGTATGTTTGGTTAAGGCAAGTTTTATCATGTGTTAGTTAGCTTGTTAGCCAAATTAACACATGATTAAGCTCACCTTAACTTGGGTGTGCCATAGGATATAAATCGAGCCCACCCCTCACTTTATTCTCTTTACACTTGAATGAACATAGATTTATCATTGATGCAATTTGAGAAAGTATTCTTCATGAAAGTTGTAGCCCTAGATGTTATCTAACTAATGTGGTTGGTTTAATTCCAAAACGATATCTAGAGCTCCAGTTATTATCATATTAGTGACTAAAAGTCAAACTGCCACACAATTAAGCGACGAATTCACGTTTTCTCCAATTTTTAACATAGTAAACATTTATTTTAGCTCTTGAGTAAACACAAGAGTTATAGATAAATATCCTAGATTTCAAATTAGATAAGAAACAATATCATATGATTAACAAATCTCTAGATATTACATTTATAGAGGCTTATAGAAAATGAGTGAGGAAATCTTCAAAACTTAGAAAGTGTTATGGTGGTCTATGGATGTAATAATCCTACATGTTTATGTGAGAAATTGAATGTATTCAATATTATAAACGATATTTTGTGATATGAGAATATGTGATTTGGATAATTTGTGTTGAAGAGCTTAATTGTCCTAAAAGTTAAGTTTAAGTTATTGCTTAGCAGTGTGTGAACCTTGAATTGTTTGATCATTTGTAAAGTCTAGACTTTGTCTAGCAATACTTATGTTTTGTTTCTGCATAGCCATGTGTTTAAATGTGTGATGCATTGTGTGAGAGTCCATGCATACATTCATGTGTTT
This sequence comes from Psophocarpus tetragonolobus, assembly GCA_037954015.1. NCBI lineage: Eukaryota > Viridiplantae > Streptophyta > Magnoliopsida > Fabales > Fabaceae > Psophocarpus > Psophocarpus tetragonolobus. Next base: position 69,818,248 of record CM075690.1, on the reverse strand, counting down.
TGGTCCCTTATGACTTGTGTTGACCTGGAATGGGTGCCTAAGGTAGTTTTATGGCCCAGGGTGTGTTTTGGGTTCCCTTATGGCTTGTGTTGGCCTGTAATTGGTGTCTAAGGTGGTTGTGTGACCTAGTGTATGATTTAGGTTTCCTATGACTTGTGCTGACCTATAATGGGTGCCTTAGGTGTTGTGAGACCTAGTGTTTTGGTGTGCCCCTTGTGGCTTGTATTAATCCAGAAATGGATGCACTTGGTGGTTTGTGCTTCACCTTATACACAATATGTGTGATTTGTGTTAAGAGCCATGGTACAACATATATTTAGAGTTACAAGCATAAGTTGCATAAGTTAAGAGTGTTAAGTCATTATATGTATGCGCTTGTGATGTGTTTATTTCTTGTACTCTAATTGACTGATCATTCTTTATACATGTACCTTAACATGTGTGAGACTTATTCTTACCCCTTGCTATTTGTTGTTGCATTTTGTTTGGGTTGAATGCCATTTTCAGGTGTGCAAGATATGATGATATTGTGGGTGATGAAGCTTCGACTTTTCTTTACCTTTTTCGTTAGGATGCTTTGATTAGGTTTGACATCGGGTTATGGAGAATTAATTAATATTTTTATGTACATGAGTTATTCAATATTTCAATGAGTTTTATTAATGAAGAATCTTTTAAAGCTCATTTGTAGAGCCTAAATGTATTTACTTATATGCTATGTTTTATTATATTATAGTTTTCGAAAATAAGTGTATATTGTGATATGTGAATCCTTTTTCCTAAGTGCAAAATCTAGCATTTTAAATAAAACAATTTCTATATTATTTTGTAATTAACTAATAAAGTGTTTGGGGGTAGAAGGGTGTCACAATAATATTTTTTAGACAATGAATGTAATTGCATTTCTCAATTTAAATTTTTATTTCATAATTTTTTTCTAGTTTTACTTTCAGAATATTTTTTTAAACACAACGTTACCTTTTTAATTAACTTTAAAATATACTTTTTGAAGATTATTATGATTTTTTTCCTTAAATCTTTTCAAAATGAAATGCTTGTATACTTTGATCGATTAACAAGAGTTTATGTACCAAAACCATAAATTTAAAAAAGCTCATGTATAAAAAATATAGTTTACCCTAAAAAAATAATGCCTCATAAAAACCAGTTTGGGCTTATGATTTAGGGAATTGAAAAAAAAATCACAATTTTATTAATTATTTTAGACTTGAAAATTATTTTATAAAATAGTTTAAAAATCTATGTATTTTAATATTAATTAAAAATAAATTATATGCATGATTATATAGATAGATAATATTCTTGTGGGTGTGGGTGTAATACAAAATTTTTTATAATAATATTAATTATATATTATACTAAAATAATAATTTATTTTAAATTTATATAAATAAATATTATATTAATAAAATGTTGTAATATAAAGATTAAATCTTTCCTAATTATTTATTGAAATTGTTCGTATTTTTTATTAATAATTCATAATTAATAATTTTCATATTAAAATGATTTGTTTATCTATAAATTACCTTAATTAATCCTAAAGCATTCAACATATTTGCATGTTTGTGCAGATTTTTCTTGCTTTGGATAGTGTGAGATATATCTTCAATATTTTCACTTTGATTGCATTTAATTTGAAATCTAGGCATAAAGTTGTGTTCAAAACATTTTCTGTTTGTCGCACAAATTAATCAATTTTTTCCTTTTCTATTTATTTCATCCTATTTGTTTTTAATAAATTTGGCTTATAAAACAAAAATCTTATTTTTATATTTTTTTATTGTCTTATTCACTAGTTCTTTATCCTATTATTTTGTTTTTTATCCAAAGTGTAAATGCTTTACCTAATTCAATTTTAATTCTGTTGTAGTAATGGTATATAAATATACAATACAATAAGGTGATGAAAATCAAATCATCTTATTTGTCAATAGAATCTTGAAACTAAATGATTAATTAATATAATGCTCTTTGTCTTGTGTTTAGCAACTAGCATAGCTAGCCAAAGAGTTCATGGTATTCAGGAAACATTGAAAGAAGATTTGGAGTTAGAAAGACAACTAAAGCTCCTTAATATATATGAAGAGTATTCATGTATTCCATAGTCTTCTTATATTTTATTCTAAACTTCTTTTCAATGAACTTGACCTAACTATATAGTTTAATAATTTTATTTCTATATATTGTATTTTGGATTCTATAGACAAAGTTTAGAGACGTTGTTGCTTGCATTGATATAAACAAATTAACAATCAACATTTGATAATCCGTTATTAAAGAATCACAAATTACACCTATATACTCTTTTGAAGAACCTCAAACATAGTTAATTTTCATTCTTTTTGTTATACATGTTTCACATTCATTCTTTATTTTGTTTTTGCTTTATTTGATTATAGAAAAATCCTGCCTTTCAGAAATCATTTGAAAAAATAAATGTGAAGAATACGCATATTTGGACTTGGGAAAGTCCAAATATTAAATGATCATATAATGACTCAAAACCTTGATAATACTCTTGTAAGTTTTATTTTGTATACCTAAATTTCAAGTGTTCTTAGCGTATTTTGAATAGATCACATCTAATGTTTCAATTTGAATAATTATTTAATATATAAACTTTTTTAGCTTGCAGAAATAAGTCTTTCACCATTTTATGGTCCTTATTACCAAGTTAGTGGGAAAAATAGCATTTACAAGCCAAGAATCCAAACAACAGATCAAATAACAGTTCTTGTTTATGGGTGGAGAATGATGGTAACAAAATCGAATTTGGATGGCATGTGAGTTTTGATAGATGTAATTCTTTTTTTCAAAAAATTATGTGCATATTATTTAATTTGTGTCTATTTAAGGATATATAAAATAGTACCTAATTAATCTCATATATTGATATTAGGTAGCTCTAAATTATATGGTGATAATGCAACTCATGCTTACTCAGTATGAACGGTAGGTAAATATTTATTGATATTTTTTTATCTTAAATTTTATTTATATATAGATATTAAACAAATGATAATTTTGTTTATATAAATATTTGATATTTTAGATTTTGCTTTGAATTTATTTATCATTTTAGTTTAATATAAAATATGTTTTATTTCTTTCAAAAATTAGTTTTGGTTTTAAGTTAATATTAAAAAAAAACTAGTTTTTATTTTTATAAATATATAAGATTGTCGTATAAAACTAAAATAGTATTTATATTTGAGAAGAAATTTCTCAACACGAGAGAAAAAGAAACTTTTAGTTAGTCTAAAAAGATTATTAATAAATTAAATATTAAAATTTTCATTTTGGTCAAAATTTATATTGCTATTGTTTATGGAGTGTAATTAAAATACTTGACAGATGGAGATTAAATTCTGATTAATTGGTTTAATCAAAGTACCATTAGCAAAATAGAATTTTTGTGTAAGCTATTTTTTTAATCATATATTAGTACGCATTAGTTATTACGGATAGAAATATTTAAATATCTATTTGATTTTACATTTGAAATAATTAATAATTATATGAAAATCAATAAATTAATTAAAAGATTAAAGATAAATTAATTTAAAATAAGATTACTTTTAAAATAGAAATAAGATAGAATAAATAAATATTTAAACCTCTTGGCTCTCACCCATTTTCTTTATTTTATCCTGCTCTCAAGCATTTTCTTTCTGTCATTACCAAGATAACATCTTCGAAAGCATTTGTTTTATTGCCAAAACTAGATACCATCTCCGAAGGTATTTGTTTTATATTTTGCTTTCTATCTTCATGTGTCATAGATCCTCTGCATCAGCTTTTTCTCTTTCTATTTCTTTGTGATTTATGTTTTGGTTTGATGTTCTATCTTCTTTTTTAGCCACACCTTTGTTTTAGGTGTGTTCAATTTTTTCTGCATTGCATATTTCTGTGAGATTTTTTCTCTTTCTTCATGATTTATGATTTGGTCTGATGTTCTACCCTTACCTGCATGTTGGTGTGATGTTGTGTTTTCTTTGGGCATATCTGTTTGATGTTCTGTCTTCTCTTGCATATCTATTTCAGGTATCTAATGTGTGATGTATGTTCCCCTCAATCTTTTTCTTTTTCATATGTTGATGTTCTGTCTTTGGTATTACTTTTGTTATGTATCCTCTGAGTCCTTCGTTTTTGTATTTAAGTTTGATGTTTTCAGAGTTATTCATGTGTTGTAGATTTCTTTGTCTTAGGTATTGCTTCATTTATTACTTGTAGATTCCTGTGTAATTATTTCTTTTTCTTCATTATTTATTTATGTTTTGTCTTGTTTTTTAGTTATGATGTGTTATCCATTACTTCCATGTTCATTGAATTGTTTAGTGGCAGTCTCTTTCTATGTCTTCTTTTAGGTGCCAAATACATGTAATAGTCAATTTTTAATTTTTAATTGAGAGCATTAATATAAGTTGAAGACCACTGAGCTTAAGATGTACTAGTATCTCATTTTTTTTGCAGAATTTTGTTTATTGTTTATGATTTATTTATGGAATGGAAGATGTGACTCATGAATGTATAACAATTAATAAAGGCTTGTATGGAAAGAGTTTCTACGACATTGAAAGAATTCTTGTCTCATTAGAACAGTGTGATGATAATTGTTACTTGTAATGCATGTATATGTAGGTGAAATTATACCATAATTATATAGTCCTGTAATTATTAGTATATAATTACGTATTCGTGAAATTTATTGTTCACTAATATAATTGTATTAATTTTAATGCACCCATATTCACTAGTAATTATACGGTAAATATATAGGATAATGTTAGTATAATAACATTACAATATCTCTTTTTATACTAATAATATGTAATGCACATATATGCACAAATAATTATATAAATAATTATATGATAATTTTATGAATCGTAATTGTGGATAATAATTATGACACCATTATTATTGATAGATAATTATGATACCATAATTATAGATGAATAATTATGGCACCTAAGAATGAGGTTAAGAATACTATTAGGTCTTCTAATATTATGTCTTCTTATATTGTGTCTGGTTAAAAATTATCCATGGATATTAAATTTTGTAAAAGTGTATAGTTAATTGTGTTATTAAATGAATTTTTATTTTAATATTTCTTAATACACTTTAAAAGGATAAAAATGTTCATTACATATTTAATTTATATTTTATTTTATACATATAAAAAAATAAAAAGTTAAAAATAAAAATTAATGTTGTTTTATTATTTTTTAATTTCACACTGCTAAAAATTAAAAAATTAAATTAAAAAAAATAATTTTAGCATTTTCACTTTATATCCTTAATATTTTGATATTTTATTTTAATTTATTTTTAATTTTCAGTAGCATTAAAATAAAATAAAATATTAAGACAAGATTAACTTTATTTTATTTTTAATTTTTAAAATTTTTTGTATACTTCAAATAAAATATCAATTAAAAGCATTGATAAGTAGTTTTATCTTTTAAATAAAGTAAAAAGACATTAATGATAGAAATGGTCACTTCTGATAGTATATCAATCACTATAATTATAGGCCAAGCATGAAAGATCACGTGATAATTAGTATGCTTTGATCACATTAATAATAGTCTTACAATTACTTGAATGTTGTGAATTAATAAATAATTATTTGATAATAAAGACCCAGGGTTACATGTTCCCCTTAGTCTTTTTCTTTTTCGTATTTTGATGTTCTGTCTTTGGTATTACATTTGTTATGTGTCCTATGAGTCCTTCATTTTTTTATTCAAATTTGATGTTTTCTGAGTTCTTCATGTGTTGTAGATTGCTCTGTCTTGACTCTTTCTGCGTATGTTCTATCAGGTAGTGCCCTTCATTTATTACTAGCAGATTCTTTCTCATTCTTTGTGATTTATTTATGTTTTGGTCTAATGTTCTGTCTTATTTTTTGATTATGATGTGTTATCGATTACTTCCATGTGCATTGGACTGTTTGTCGACCTCTTTTTGTGTTTTCTTTTAGGTATGCATAAGTAATACTCAATTTTTAATCAAGCCAATCTAGCCTCAAAAGTAGGGATTCTTTCTGTGTGATTTTCTTCCTGATTTATGTTTTGGTGTGATGTTCTATCTTCTTTTTTAGCTGTCTCCATTACTTCCATGTTTATCAGGCTTGTTGGTGTCACCCTTTTTTAGGTGCTTGGCTTTATCTATCTACTATTGTTTGATTGCATATTGTTTAAGGTATCTATTTTATATGTTGGTGTGATTTGGTGTCTTGTTTGGCATATCTGTTTGATGTTCTATCTTCTCTTGCATATTTGTTTCAGCTATCTCAATGTGTTAGGTATTATCCCCTCAGTCTTTTTCTTTCTTAGTAGTTTGATGTTCTGTCTTTGGTATCACGTTTTGGTATTTAAGTTTGATGTTTTCTTAGTTCTTCATGTGTTATAAATTCCTTTGCCTCAGCAATTTCTGCTTATGTTCTATTGCTTCATTTATTTCCTACAGATTTCTGTGTGATTCTTTCTCTTTTTTCATTATTTATTTATGTTTTAGTTTGATGGATGTGATGTCTTATTTTTAAGTTATAATGAGTTATACCTTACTTTCATGTTCATAAGACTATTTGGTGTAGGCCTCTTTCTGTGTCTTCTTTTAGGTGTCCAACATAGGTATTATTTGATTTTTAATCGACCCAGTCTTGCCTCGAAAGCATGAATATAAGTTGTTGAAGACCACGAAGATCAACATGTCGATTTAATTTCACGTTGTAGTGTTTTGTAATTGGGATTGTAATGTTTGTAGATGTCTTTGTTTATCGACAGGACATATTTAAGAGATGACTTGCGAAATTTAATAATTTTTTTTAGAATATTGTTTATTATTAATGGTTTATTTATTGGAGTGAAAGATGTAAGATGTATAACAATTAATTAATGTTTCTATGAAAAGAGTTCGTGTGACATCGAAAAAGTTTTTGTCACATTAAAAAAAAATTGTTACTTGTAGTTCACATGAAAAATTATACCATAATTATATAGTACCATACTTATTAGTATATAATTACATATTCGTAAAAATTATTGTCCATAGATATAATGTGTTAATTTTAATGCACATATATGCCCGAGTAATTTTAGCATAATAACAGCATCTCTTCTTTTAAGTACTAATATGTAATGCACATATTTGCACACGAATAATTTATATGATAATTTTAGGGTAATTAAATTATGAGTAATAATTATGATACCATTATTATTGATAGATAATTATGACACTATAATTATTGAATAATTAGTAATTATGGCATGTAAGAATCATGTTAACAATAATCCTAGGCCAAAAAAGCAGCAGTCATTTTTGACCTTATAACTATAATTATGGTAAAATATTTTAACCCACCAGAAAAATGGGTCAACTTAACTCGACTCGTTTCTCCTTTCCTGCTCAATTTGCTAGCCTAGCCCAACCTACGGATTTCACTATCCCCATCCCTGTTTTGAAACCTATACCCATTCCCATCCCTTATACCTGATGAATATGAGATTTATGTCTCATCCCCATCCCAGCGGGTATATACCCATCCTCGTACGTATCGAGTATACTCGCAGAAAATTAAAAAAAATTTAAAATTTCTAAATCACTTTAATTCAACTAAAAGTACTCAATATAAATTCATAAAAAAGTAACATAATTATAAAAAGAGTAGCAATCACAATATTAAATATTTTAAGTTTCATTACACACATCTCAAACAAATTTAAAAATATTTAACCATTAATCTCAACAAGTGCAATTTATCCTTTAAGTAGAAAGTATTGAATAATGTCGTTAAACTTTAGTCCACTTGTAATAAGAAAATTTAAAAATTAGATATGAATAAGGAATTTGAAAAATTTTAAAACTAAAATTGAATAAAATATGAAAAATTTACCGAACAACATGTATTAATTTTGGAAGTGTTAAGTAATTTCACTTGCATTCAATCCACCTATATATAGGAAACAAAATTAGATATGATAAATAAAATAAAAAATTGTAATAGTATAATTATACCTTCATTATCAGAATCACTTTCACTCATTAAAACATTTTTTTCTTCCATTGCTTTAGCACCTACAATCAAGAAATGTAGAATATTAATTAAAAATTGACAAAGGAATCACTAATATACAATGAATTTTAATATAAGATTTTACTGATTTACTTAAATAGTCTAATTTCCATAGCTAACTTTTAGTACACATCATCAAAGCCTCTAAAATAGTATGATGAAGCCGACTATGATGAGGACTTAATATCTGACCACCAGTACTAAAAGAAGATTCAGAAGCTACAATGGTTATTGGAATAGCTAAAACATCTCTTGTAATTGCTTGAAGTGTTTGATACTTCAACCCATTTGTTTTCCACATGACAAAACATCAAAATCAGGTGTAATTGGTAAAGTATCATCCTCCAATTAATGATCTAACTTTGTTTTCATAGAACAAGTTCTAGCTTTCTTTTTTTTTTTTTGCCATATATTTTACAAAATTACTCATATCACTATCACCAACCTTTCCTAACTCTGAGGATAGAGAACCATAAGAAGAACTTTCATGATGTTTTGATTGATATGTCGAAACCAAATCATAATACAATTGACAAATCCTACCAACTTCAAAATCACAATCAACGTCATAAACTTATCAAAAGAATATTCAAGCAAATCCATTTTGTACCTTGGATCTAAAACAAAAGCAACTCCCATTATATCATGAATAACACTCCAATAAATTTCAAATTTCTTTAACATCTGTTCTGCTATATTTTGAATGGTTTTATTAGCAGACTTTGTCCATTCATCTATTGCAAACTTAATCTCACAAATCTTTGGTAAAAAAATTATGGCAGTTGAGTATTTTGAGCCAAAAATTATTTCTGTGATATCATTAAATAGTTTCAATCATCCACAAACATCTTTTGCAAATTTCCATTATGAATCAGTTGGAAAACATATGTATTGGACTTCATGTTGCTTTAACAAAAAAACACATCCTTGTAATATAATGAAATTTCAAGCATCTTAAAATTTGAATTTTATCTAGTCGGACAATCTAAAGTTAATTTTTTGGTAAAAGAAATCCGCAATCGTTTAGCTATACACTTTCCCAAATTTTATCCACCCCTTCTTTTACAACTCCTAACCTTTTTTTCACAGTCAAATTGAGGATATGTGCAGAACAATGCATATGAAGCAAAGATCCCTTACGAATTAATGTGCCTAATTGTAACTTGTCCTTGATTATTTCAATCATGCTATCATTTGTGCTACAAATGTCCAAAGTAATAGTAGACAATTTTGAGTCAATATTCCAGTCCAACAAATAATCAACCAATACATTGCAAAGTCTATCGGCTGTGTGAGGTGCAAGAACATAAATGAACCTATGTATTCAATCATATTGTCATATATTAAGTTATGCAACAATAATTATTGGAAAAACTATAAATTTAAGAAAATGTGTACCTTAGAATGATACCTTGTAAGATCCAATTGCCATCAATGTAGTGAGTTGCGATAACCATATACCCTTTCTTTTGATTGCTTGCAGTCCACATATCGGATTTAATTGTCACTGTTCCTTCATTTGTATCTACAAGCTTCATGACAACTTATTTTTCATCTTCATAAATACCAAAAATCTCTTTCTTCGTTGTGTTTCTTGAAGGAAGTTGGAACAATGGTTGAATTGCAGCCACAAATCTTATAAAACCAATATGATCCACTATTGAAAGTGGGTATTCATGCAATATAATAATCAATGCAAGTTCCCTTCTTGCATTTTCTTCATTATAACTTTCACAAACCAATTCCTTTTTACCTTTTGTTACCATAGAAAAGAATATTGTTTGTCCTCCCTTTCCCCTAGTTAAAGCAATCTTTGAAATACATATGTCTATATGGTTGTGCAAGTGGTTTTTTCCATTCCTTGCTTTTCCTCCAAGCAATTTCTTGCAATAGTTACACTTAAGACTATGGAGTTGGTTGTTATGAAGATTGTGGAGTTAGTTGTTGTGAAGACTGCGAAGGTGGTAGATTTGAAGTTTGATCTTTCATGTTCATTTTCTGTACAAGTTTGCATTAAAAATGTTCCAAAATTACTTAACATGGAAATCACAAAATTGTATAATTAAATGAATATGTTTCAAATAAGTAAAACAATTACAAAACTCAAATAAGTAGTTATATGTTGATTAAGGATGTGGAAGTTAGCTCAAATTTCGACCAAATTTTAGTCAAGTGGGATGAACCTCTTTAAATGAATATATTTCCCTTTTTTTCCATTCAGTAAGATTTAAACACAAGATCTAAAACCTTGAACTATATATACAAGACTATATATAATAGCCAAACAAAACTATATTCATACACACATTATCTGTAATAAGAGATAAAAGGAAAAAAATTAGCAAAAAGAGAAAAATAAAGAATGTGATACATAATATAATAAAGAGAAAGACATATATAACAATTATTAGTTTGTACTTTGTACATTTCTTATTAGAATTTTATTTTAATACTTCCATTTTGGGTGTGATGTAACTACTACAATTGGCTTTTGCAAACATGTATATTTTGGCTTAGAAAACTCCATGATTTAAAATATATATTACACAATAAATTTAGCTTCTATAACTAACAAAGGTTTGTACAATTCAACTTTGATATGTCACACACACAAAAAAAGGTATATTCTATTGTTGCTCCTTGATTCAATGTCCAAAAGTCTTAGTTGTACTGTAATTATTGCAATATTTGTGACAAATCCAAATAATGTATGTAAGAAACCTAATATTTACTTGAAACTCAGTAGAAAAAGAAGTCTTATTTGAGTACTTTATGTAAGTCTAAGTCTCACTAAAATGAATGTAAGAAATCAATAGTTGTACAAATTAAAGCTAATAAAGGGGTGAGTTCCTTTGTATTGTATTTGTAATAGCAAACAACCACTAAAATGAATCCCAAAAGTCTAAGTTTCACACCAAGCAGCCAATATATTTGTTTTGAAGTGGAATATGGCTAGTGTGTGTTCAATTCACTTTGAATTTTATCACCCTAGCTAGCTAACGCAATATATCTAAATTCTAACATATACCATATAGGTTTAGTTTCCAAGCATAGAGTCTTGATCAACAGGGTCAGGTGGTGAAGCATTTAGTTGATTTTCAAGTCCTAATGATTGGTTTTTCCCTTTACGGTACCACTTTCAAAGATGGGTATTTCTAGGGAAATTGGTTCAGCAAGCTAAATAAGCAAACATCCGACAGTTTTTTTCTCATGTATAGTAATTTTATGCATTATTTATATAGTCTGCATAATGAAGTTATTAGTACTTTGTATAAATCCAATTTTCGGGTTTTTTTCATAAACAAGCAAAGTATATTAGAAGCAACAGAGGTTCAAATTTAACACATAAAAAATAGATTAATAACAAACATAAACCCAGGTAAATATAAAATTAATGTGCCAGCAAATATGGGATCTCTAAACTGCACAAATGCTACCAATACTAATAGGAAAAATTCAAATTCTAACCAATTTTCACAGCTAATTTAACATGTAAATTCAAAAACTATCAATGTAATATACCAAAATTTGATAGCAAATTTGAGAATGAGCCCTGCATAGAATTAGAATAACAGTAGCTACCACAACAATAACAAAGACAATCATCAAGTTGTAGATGTCGAGTTCATTATGCACAAGATTCAAGTTTTGTGCAGACCAATTGGCAGATGCCCATTTGTGCATGATTGCTAGGACTAGTATCTCATTTTTTCCTTTTATCCCATTTTACATAAGTCCAATCTTATAATTAAAGTTATTGAAAACAAGCAAGATTTGAAAACACGTGTAGATTCATATGACACATATGGATTGAATGTTAAGTTTTCCTAATTCAACCAAGTAAATAAATTTTATGAATAAATCTTAATAGAAAAGGAAAGCCCTAATAAGAAAGAAAGGAACCCAACCACCTACACGACCACAACCCTACCGCCAACGCAATCACCCTTACCCCCAACCCACCATCGATTCAACCAACACCATTCTCACCCATCAACGATTCATCCACCGAGACCCAACACACATTAGATGAAATACAAAAGAGAAAGAGATAAGGGAACACACCTGGTTTATAAGGAAGGGAAAATGCAGCGGACTAGAGGAGAGATTGAAGAAGAGATGTTTGTGAGAAAGTTGTTGAGGTGTAGCGGACTAGAGGAGAGCCGTTAGGAAGGGAAAGTACGTGAGAGTGAGATTCAGTAGTAACCTCAGAGAACTTTCATTTTAGTGAGTATAATAAATTCAAGATACTTTAGTAACTGTTAGCGGGGACAGGGGGGTAGGGACATACCCATCCCCATCCTCATTCCCGATTTAAAAAATCGGGTAATCCCCGTACCCGTACCCATATCCAGTCAAACCAGGGATTCCCTGTCAATATCGGGGCAGGTTCAGGGAAAATTCACGGGTGCGGGTTTATTTGTCATCCCTAGTTGGTGGGATATACCACAAGCCCATTTCACTTAAAAGTTAGCCCAACCTAGAATACTCTAGCATGATAACTAATGCCTTAGAAAATAAGGAGTGACCTAGAAAATAAGGGGTGATCTAAATACTATGGTTAAAAAGGAATATTGACTTTAGGAGTCAACTACTAAAAATTCAAATTCAACAAAATTACAAAGAAAGTCCTAATTCTAATTTATACAATGAAAGAAAGTTCTTCATGTATCCTTCCAAAGGTCTTCGACCAAATTGCATCAGATCATGTGATCAACCTAAAAAAATTTAATAAAAAATACATTATGAATCTTATAATTTGTAATATTCCTTACACAACAGCGGATCATGTGATCTACAATGTAATTTATTTATCTTTTTGCATATTTTTACCCATTGCGGACCTCATGATCTACAATTATGTAAAACACATTATAGATCACATGATCTACAATTATGCAAAGCACATTACAGATCACAATATTCGCAGTTATATAATTATGTAAATTGGATCATGTGATTCATAATGTCTTTTATTCAATTTTTTTAGCTTATGGATCATATGATCTGTAAGTCAAATTTATTATTGTGGATATGTAGATCCACAAGAAAGGGAGGGGTAGTTGCAGATTTGTATAAGAGGAATAGGGCATGTGGGATGGATGGGGTGCCAAGGGGCGGGGGTGTGGCAGGGAGGGAAGCATGGAGGGAGAGGGTGTTGCAGGACTGCATGCAAGTAAGAGAGGCGGCACACAATGGCAAGAGATGACAAAGGAGACAAGACATTTTAGAGAATTCAACTATTTGATAATACACATAGCTAAAATAGGAAATGCAAAAGGAAAATGCTCAATTGGAGAGCACCACACCTCACTTCATTCAATGTATAAAACCCAATACTAAGAAACATCTTGTAATATATGATCAAATTCATGTATTACAACAAATCAAGTGAGTTTTGAAGGTTGTTAGGATTTCAAGGGTTAGATATCTTACTTGCATGACACATCAACAAATTTCTTGAAAAGATATGTTTTTTGAGACACATAAAGTAATTAAACCACATTCCATATAACCTCAAACTTCTAGGCATTTTCTTTGAGCAATTCTTATTTATTATTTGCACCCTATTAAGTATAAAATAATATGAAAAACTCTAATATACTTTCACCTTATTCTAACTATATGTTTCAAATTAATTGATTGGTACATTATCTTAATTTTAGATCAGATGATCTGGAAACCAGCAGTAATAGAGATCAACAAATTCGGAACACAAAATAATTAATATTTTGAATCAGTTGATATTGAACATAAACATGATAGTACACTTCTAGATGAACTAATCTAGAATTATAATTTTGTACAATTCTAGATGCTCCTGTCCAATATAAAAAGGGACAAATGTTGTTATAATTTTGGATCACTTAATTCAAAATTTAGATAATGTATTTTAGATCAATTAACTGGAAATACATTATGTAAATTTTGGATCAAATGATCCAGAATACAATTGATCATTACCTGATGTTGCATTCTGAATTACCTAATCCAAAATTAATATAATATATTAAAATTAACATAATATATTCAAATCAACTGATCTAGAATATACATTTTAAAGCATTCCAGATCAACTGATTTGGAACACCTTAAAATGTATATTCCAGATCATTTGATCCAGATGATACACCCTAAATGCATGTTCAAAATAAGGTGAGGGTATGCTGGGTTTTTTCATATTATTATAAATGATGTGAAGTGCGAATAGCAAATAAGGGGTTGCTAAAAGAAAATGTCAACTTTTATCACTTACATATTGTCAGAAACAATTTGAACAATCACTAATAGGTAGGTAGACAAACTAGTTTGATTTGTTTATGCCTTGACCCTTAAAGCCAACATCTTAAACAAGGATAAATTGAGTTCACCAAATAAATAAATTTTCCTAGAGTTCGTATTCAACCCCTTAATGGATTGGTCTTCAAATCAAAGCCATTTTTTTAAAACAATTAAAACAAATTCTTTCATTTTTTAAACTAACTATGTTATATCCCACCATACTAAAAATTATATCATAATTAATAATAACCTTAAACACTAAATATTTTCAATACAAAATCTAAAATATCACAATTATCAATAAACAAAGTCACAACATCAATACAAACCAATAGTTTGAATTATAAATTTGTTATTTTAAATGGAATATGGGCCAAGCCCAAGAGTCCACATACTTGACCCACAAAGTCTATAAACTTTAAATACCAAATTCAATTTTCCTACAATTATGCTTTTTTAGAAAAAAAGTCCAAACTTATATTGTATACCCACCTAAATCTATAATGTATGGAAAGAAATCGAAGAAGTCAAAATTATTATAACTAAAGTTTGCAATCATGTACAAAGTCCAATAGAGAAAAGATAGTTGAGGACTACCAATCCATTTATGTTGTAGTCTTCTATTAATATATTTTTTAGGCTATCAAAATTACTCATTTGTCCTTGCCTAAAAGTTTGACATTTGTTTAAATTGGGATATTTATGTAATTCATCCTCTTTTGTTTGTTTACATTACACTTTTATAATCTCTTTATCCGAAATCTCCTTTTCCTGTACATAAACCCTACCTCCAACCAAAATAAGAAAAAGACTTATGCATTATGAGTGTAAAAGATTTTATATTGATATTTAATCATAATTCTTCATATATGCTATGTTTGTTGACTATCGGTTAATACTTTAAAAGTCAAAAGAAGGTTGTGATTGAACGCTATAAAACTCTTTTACACTAGTATTAAACCCCAAAACAAACAATACTCCACTCATTAGCGTTTCATTTTAGCGGATTTATGTAACCGCTTTTAAACATTCGCTAAGTTTTATTGTGTAGATAACTAAATATTTTCAATTCTTCTATAAGAAAACACATTTTTCAGTGATGTGGGTAAGGTAAACCCTAAACCCTAAATATAATTTGTTATGTTTGTCACTTGGCAATATTTTTTCCAAAATTAGACTTGCATTAATAGAGTAACGTAGAAATGGTTGAAGTCCCAATACTTCGATGAATTTGTTGAACAATAATAATAACAGTAATCCTAAATATATAAAGCTCGTAAAATTTGCAACCTTAACCACCTTGCCTAAAACTTCTGTCCAAAAATTTCCATGCAAAATGTAACCTACAGGATTTCAATACGAATCTGCTACATAATATCACGTGTTTTCACTATTACTCTCATCCATAATAATACATTTAATATAATTTTAATCCTTTCCTCTGCTCAATATCATGTAAACGTTTTATTGATATTAGTGAAATTTTGCTTTGTTAATAGTCCGATATTTTTCCAACCCCATGCTTTAATCCTTTCCTCTTCTTAATGACTTGAATGCATAATTTTAATTTTCAACCATCTTCTATTTATTTGTTGTTTATAAGCAACTTCCAACTCATTTTATCTTATTTTGATGCTTCTATGCCTATTTTAGTATTGCTATTTGAATATAATGTTTATTTTAATTCTATTAGTTTTTTTATTTAAGTAAAAGTATATAATATTTTGTTGCAGAAATTGGCTCTAAGTTTTTGTCAAAATGCTTTCTCTCCGGAACAAGCAATGTTCAAATCATTGATAATAGGGGATAAGATAGAGTTGTAAGTTGTCATGGACATCAAATGTTTCATATTTCTACAATTTTTAGGAGGATGATATGACTCTTGTTAGAGTTAAAAGAGACCATATGAGGATTGAAGTAACATAGTTTAATAAAAATATTATATATATATATATATATATATATATATATATATATATATATATATATATATATATATATTCAAAATCCTCTAAGTATTGAATATTATCTATTTTTCCATTTAAATCTGCAAATTTTAGGTTTTGCTGCCTATAAATAGTTTTTTTGACATTTGTTTCCAGAATTTTGAATTAATTATTCTATATGGGTCATGGTATATGAGGATGATCATTTTCATTTTGGCCTCTATACTTCTCTTTTCATAGCTTTCATTGCCAACATTATAATAAGTGAAAATTATCACCTCAAAATATATGAGAATGCTTTTTAATCTTCTTATTTAAACAAAATATTTTTTTAAAAAAAAGATAGTAAAATCTATATGATAACTCTTATAAGAAAGTGATAAAATTAAAATCAAACATCAAGAATGCTTAAAAAAATTGCTCATGTCTAAAGTTAATTTTATATTAATAGAGTCATAAAAGAATATGAAAAGACCAAAAATAGGCAATTTGATAATGGAAAAAGTCCCTCATTAGGAAAAATAATATCATGTCTTCCTTCACTCCCTTATATAAAGAGATAAAAAAGTCTTAGAAGCATACCAAAAAAATAAAGTGAGCTTAGTGCAAAACCCAAATTTTTTTTATGGTTAATATTTTCAATTGGAGTTCAAGAATTAGGTTCTTTAAAAAAAATTATTTGAATATCTGATATTTTAATTATCAATTATATAATCAAAATAATATAAATATATTTTTTTAAAAAAAATTCTATTCTAAGCATATGATTTTAATAGATTCTAGTGTAGGTCGAACTCTTTATCTAATTATATGATATGTTTTAAGTGTAACACAGGTTATTAGAAAAAAAAAAAAAAAGATGTGTTAACTTCTATTCATTAATCTAGCCTTTAGCTTTTCTGCACGTTGTAAATATACTACCCATCCATTGAAACAAAAAAGCTAACCAACATAGATATAATAAGCAATTACTTTAAAAAATATTATAAATGTACCCATAGTAGATATAAAATTAGAAATGTACTATGCAAAATAATATGTTTTGAGTATAACTTTGGTAATTCAAGAGAAAGAATACATTAGCTTTATTTGTTAATGTAGACCTTTGACTTTCTCCCTACTACAACGATTAACAAGACAATATGATATAGATCAAATTCTTTGTCTCATTATCTATTTGATTTACATAAGTTTTTTATCTAATATTTAATTTTTTTTTAGTATAAAATAGGTGTATGAGTGAAAGGGATAATCTTGAAGGCAAAAAATGACATGATTGGAATGTTTATTACTACAAATCTTCTTCAAAACTCTCATATTGAGGCCAACATACAACTATAGACGAAGATGAAGTGTAAGATATATTGTTGAATTAGATGTCCATAGTATATAGGTAGATATTATCTTTCTAAATGTATTTGGATTCCTTTTAAAAATGGTTTTGAAAGACTTATTAAGCATCTTTCCTATATGCCGATCACGTTGAAAAATGACAAGTCTACACTTGTAATTGATATTGTAGTAATATAGAAGAAGTTTTAAATTTACTTTTAGGAGTTACAAGAAAGGGTCAAATTTCAAAATTAATTTTTTAAATATATTTGAGGAGAATGAATATCAATGTATTGATTAAAATTTTAAAAGTCAAACGTAAAACTTCCATTTTCAAATTTAGAATAATTTTATATTTTGTTTAGATATAAAATAATATTGGCACAAAATAAATATTACAAATTTAGTCAGTTTTATTTGCATCTTGTTAAAAATATTATTATTAAAGTATTAATTAAAATTTAAAATGATAAAATTTTATCAATACATTTTGTTTTAAGATAGAATTTTATTGTCTTTTTAAAAATATTTTAAATATGTTAAAATTATTACAATAGAAAAACTTATATTATATATATATATGCGCCTAAATAAATGAATTGTCCCAACTCAAAAAAAATTTATAGTTAATTTTACTATTTTTTCTATCTTTAAATAGCATTGATTGTAGATGTCATACTAAATATAATATCAACTTAAAAATAATCTAAGCCAAAAATAAGTTTCACTAAATATTATTTAATGATTATAATTTTATATTAATTAAAGTATTAAAATATATATTTTATTTAAATAATTTTGATTAATCAGACTCTACACGTACGGGTGAAAAAAATATTAATAGTAAAAGAGAAAACGTGTGATTGATTAAGAATGACCTAGTCTGTACTTTTTCAATGATTAAAAATTATAAATAAAAATTCTTTCCACTCTTTTAATGACTTGACATCACTATTGTGAAATAATTACTGAACTCTAGGTGGGAGAAAAATGGAGGGAGAAATTAAAACAAAGAAAAGTGTTTAGTTGAATTTTAGGAGTAGAAAGAAGGAGTGTGGAGCAAAATCTCTCCTAGAGAACCTTGAAGGAAGAAAGAGTTAATTAATACATTTCATATAACTTTACTAAATTGTTATTAACCTTTTTAATCTTTGCGTTTCTAGTATTCTACAAGTTTCGTTAAATAACTTCTAATTGTTGTTGGTTAAATCCTTCAAAATAAAGTTAAAATTCTTAATTATTATTTTGACACACAACGTAATATTGTAACTATTAAAAGAAAAAATATATTAGAATCCTCTCACATAATTATGAAACATATCACTATATATCCCCTACAAGCTAAACAAAAAAACACATATGGGATATCTCATATGGTTGTTGCATATTCAACAAAATTATAAAAAGATATATTAAAAGACAACCAATTTCATCCATATGGGTGTGACACGCTAAGTTATTTATAAATAAAGAATAAATTAGAGTCGTAAAAGTATAAAAGATAAAAAAGTAATTAATTTTCATTATATCTCCTTTCCTTGGAACCAATTTTGCTATCTTCCGTTGAACCAACCTTAGAGCTAAAAAAATCATTCAATAATATAATAAAGAAAATATTATTAGTATAAAAATTAAAACTCATTTTTAATTATGTATGTATATAAACCATGTCTTTCTAAAATTTGCCGAGATATTTGCTTACAAATATATGACCCACATTAGTTACAACAAAGTTACGCCACTGGTTTTGTGATAAGTCCTCATCTTTTCAATTCATATATGATTGTTTTCTTATGCAACTATGATATAAGAGATGAAGACAAAAAACTACGGAAAATAGTATCAAAGGTTGGATATTTGCAAGAGGATGGTTACAACAAAGATAGCTACGCCACCCTTAAAGAAATGTGCTTTTGTGGTATTTTCTTTTAACCATATGAATACAATATGATTAGAAAGGTTTTTTATAATTCTCGCACCCAACTCAAGTTAAATTCTCTTCACTTGTTGTGAATATTGATAAGAAGAAAAATTAGATTTGCTTAGTTTGACATGTCAAAAGGTTTATAATAATTTACATATCTTTGTTAATCAAACAACTAGATCCTCTTCACCTTAAATATATTTGGTTTGATGGAGAGAAAGAAGAAGAAAGGGAAAATAATTTCATTTTTGTTTAGATTAAAAGACTGGGAGGGAGGGATATTTTTACCTTTAATAACATGCATATTTTGATAGCCTACTTAACTCTTATTTATATATAATTATAGTGTCACTCTCACACCCATAGTATATTGTGTCAAGTTTATGTGAGCAAACATTTGATATACTTTTTTATCTTTTTCACACTCTCACACTTATGTGGGATATTTTCCAAGGATTTTGAGAGAATCCTTATAAATTATCTTTTGGCATGTCTCTTTAAATATTACACAATGATATTAGCGAACCTCTCATGTCTCTTTCCTATACATCTCACACACGTGTAAATAGTCACACTAATACATCTTGCATTATAATGAAAAATACAAAATTTTAATTTTATTTTTAATTAGGCTTAAACCAATTATAATTACAAAAGTTATTTAATAGACCATATAAAGATTAGGAGCGTAAAAATTGAACCCAAATTTAACCATAAAAAAATTAAGGAGAATTTAGTAAAACAATATAAAATTTATTATTTTACTTTTTTTCTTTCCTTAAAATTCTTCCAATATTGGAGGGATCCTCAAAATTGAATGAGGAGAGATTTTTTCTCCCCTCCCTTTCCTTCCATGTTAATAATTAATTAAATTGTTTTTAGTATAATAAGAAATTTTTATCGGTCTTTATACAAAATATTCTCTCCGTTAATGATTTAATATGACGATCCATCAATTAACATAGTTAAGTGACTATTTAGTAGTTAAAAAATATTTTATTGCGTTTAGTGACAGTTTTTTTTTTTTTGGTTAATAACATGCAAAAAATTGCTTTAAAAAATTGTTTAGATTACATCAACATTTTTTAGAAGAAAATAAAATTGTATTGTTATACTATTTGTGGCGTTTTTAGTTGCCAAAAGTTTTTTTTTAAATGTGATCTAAACACTTTGTTAAATCTTTTTTTTTTTGGCGCTTTTTAACATCTAAAAAGAACTGCCACTAAATGTACTAAAATGTTATTACTATCATGTCATTAATTACCTATAGTAGATTGTATTAGAATGGAGAAAAGATTTTTAAGGAAGACCGATAAAGAATTTCTTATTACATTTAATCCAATATGATTTACTATGAAACCTAAATTACTTAATATTTTCAATAAAAAAATTAATATAATTAAATCTTAGTTACTTATTAGAATAAAAAAAAGTTACTTTATCTGAAGAATTTGCCATTTTCATTATCTTCCATTGTAAAATTTTAGAAGATAAAAAGGAACCAGTTATTTCATTATATATTATAATTCAAGTCACATTCTACAGAATTTTGACATATATCACAGCACACTTTTAGCCTCAACCCTTAGAAATATAGCATGCATCAAACTAGTTAGGATAAAAACCTATTCATGGAATATCAAGCTGAGTTATGAGCCTTGCAAACAGGTAAATCATCTTCAAAATTGGGAGGCACACTAAGGATTGGATTTCTCTCAAAGAAATTAACAGGCTTCAGATCAAAACTTGATGAAACAGTAGGCATGATAGGGTAGTCCTCTTGACATGGTATGTGATGAAACCCTATTGTGTACCACAACACAATGTCCTTATTCTCAATTGAACGATCCCTGCATTTTTAAAACATCAACAGTTAGAGAAATTATTAATATAATTAATATACTAGTAAATTATACATGCTTTTTCTAAGATTTGTTTTTACTATTCTTACTATCTTACTTTATTGCATTAATTTTAGCCTCTAGAAGTTGGTATTATATACTCTTTTTTTTGCCTAAGAAGGGGATTCATGTAATAAAAGTAAAAGCTCAGGAGACAATTTTATAGAAGTCAAAAAACAAGATTTTTTTTCAGGTTTAAAAAATGCATGGAGTATTAGGTGTAATAAAGAGAAACCTGTTCTTCATAGTAAAAAATTAGGCACCAAAGTCAAAGCCATTATTTTCAAATTACATTTAAACTCATATTATTTTTTTATCCTTGTTATATTTCTAATGTTCTATCCATACCTAAGTGATTGATTTGATATAAGTAATTTAATTTGAACTAAGAAAGTTAAGTGAGTGATGTCCTACCTAAGTTTTTTCTCCATGACAAGGACAAGATATGAAATGATAACCTACTTCCTAAATTGGCTGTGATTCTCTCCCACTAATATTAATCATAAAATGTGTTTCAACTTTTTCTCCATGACAAATAATATATATATATATATATATATATATATAGTTTTTTTAAAAAAAATACTCTTAATTATTTCCAATTTAGTTTACCTTTTTCAAAATAGAGAAACTTACTTGAATTTAAACCAACAATAAAAAATGAGTTAAAGAAAATATTAAACTTCATCTAAATGTCCCCTTCATAGCTATTTTCTCAATGATGAGATTTTCTTTAGGCATGAAAGATTGGTGATTATAGAATTAGAAATTGAAATATGACAAATGAAAAGAATCTTGACCTGTTGGACCACATTTGTAGAGTATCATCACCTTGGCTTTGGTAAACAAATAAGCCACCAGCCCATTGCTCACTTTTGTTGTAAGGAGTGACCCATATTTGATTATTGGTAAATGCTGCTCTTTTCTGTGGTGGATCTTCTGGATCCAGCAAGCTAGCTGCTGTGGCACCAGGAACCAATTTGTATCCAACAGGGTTCCCTACCCTTGTTTTCTTCAATGGGTTAACCACATGAAATTCAGATGGGTTATATAGTTGAAGTCTTATTTGAGCCTCTTTCTCTGTCTTTGCCACTTTTTTAACAGCTTTTAGGTAACTCTTTCTTGGTGATTCCCCTGGTGAGGTCTCTTGCTTTTTTATGTTTACCTTAACAAATGAATTGTCTGAGCCATCAACATCCATATCTAGGTGATATGTGATAAAATGATCATGGATTACACCAATAATATTTTCACTCAAAAGGGTTCCATAAAGATATTCTTGGTTGGGAACTTGGTCCATATTCTCATAGGTAGTTCCTTTCACCATCAAGATACCACTAAGTCCAACCTGCATCAGACAAAAAATTCTTAAATATTAGCATAAATTATTGAATGCAACTACAGCAGGACAAAATATGTCCATGTATCTAGGCATGTCCATCCATGGTACCACCCTAAACCATCAATCTATAGTGCAACTTGTCCATTTTTAATTACGTGAGAAACATAACAATTTATAAGTTAACACACTGCACAAGGAGACATTATTATAAAGGTTGCATGAAGTCTTGGTAACTTGCCTAATTAATGTTAAGTATTATCAAGAATTTTGGACGGCAGCCATATTTTATTGGTTTATATGTTAATTTATCAGTTCACTTATTGATTAGTTTACTATACACAATGCTTTCAAGAAGTTTGCATAGTTATTATATATCTGTATATGGGTCGCGATCCGTTTATTTAGAGTAATAGTTAAATCAACTCTTCTAATAACTTTTTATAGAATGTAAAATTCAACTGATGACTAACTCTTATACTAGGTGTGTGTTTGTAGAATGAATCACATCACATCTTGATTAGTTTATTATTTGTTATTTGGACTATCTATACTACACAAGAATACATACAAACCAAATTGAATTTCCTTCACTAACCTTTGATCTGATTAGCCCATCGGTTTGAAATTCCCAATCCACAATATAGTCATAGTTTGCTACTGCTGCTGCCATTCTAACCACTAATGTCACCTTTGGTCTTACTTCTGTAACCTGCAACAATAGCACAGATGCTAAGCAAAGTAAAGAGCTAAAATCCATTGAACTATATGAGATCAAGGTATTTCATGATTAATGAATTGGCTACCAGAAAATTGTCAAAATTCATAATTTTACAATTTGGCATAGTTAGAAACTAACAGTATGAACATATTCTCAAATCTTCACTAATGTAAAAGCTAGATATGATAAGTTATTGCTTGGATTTAATGTTTTATGGTTTGAAACCAAACACACACTTTAGTATAATTGGCATGAGTGAAGTGCTTACCTTGAGGTTAGTGATGGGGCATTCAGCATGTCGCCATGCAATGTCACCAGCATAACTCTCAAAAATGCAAATCATGTTGGGTTGGAGATATGGTGTTCCATCAGAATTGGCAAACACACCATCCATGTAATAAGCATTCCTTGGACAATCATTCAAAGGGTCTAGTGGCATTGCTTGCAACCCAAATCCATACTCACCAGCATCCATGTAAGTCTTAAAGTACCACCCTTCTGTGGGATCCATGTAAGGCACAAACAACTCAGAAGTGAATCCTTTGTACATCACATTTCTCAGCTTTGATGTTTCAGGGTCCCTCACCTTGACTTGTGAAATGATGGTCCCAGCTCTAGGGTCAGGTCTCAGGTGGAATTCCCAATTTGCCCATTTCACCAAGTGTCCATCAACTGTGAAGCTTGGTCCTTTTGGTTGCTCCAAAGATATTGGATTCAACAATCTCAACTCTCCATTCAGCTTCTGAATGGAATAGCGGTAGTCAGTGTTGATTCCATCAGCCACAGGGATGTTTTGGCCATTATCAAAAATAGTCACCACTTCTTTTCTATCCATGTCAACCAAAGCAGTGACACCCTCAATTGGTTTCATGTAGAAGTTCACAGTGCCTTGTTTGGAATAGCACTGCACCTTAATCAACCTTCTATTTTCCTCCACTGGTGTACCATACCACCCTGAAGAGATTGGCAAGCATTCCAAGTCTGCTAAATTGATACCACGTTTATTGATTGAGTTGTTGAACTCAGTGCTCTTAAGAGGAACCTCTAGTACCCCCACCATGTCTTCCATGGTCATTGGAGGGTACCCGGAAACTGAGCCGGTTTCATGGCTTGTCACCTGACTAGTTTCAAGGTCCACAGTAAGCACATGAGAGACACCATTCACAATTGCAACCACTGAAGCCTTCCTAGGCAAGTGTGGATCACCCTTTTTCCATTTGAGGACTAGTCTTTTGTCTGGCTCTTCAAGGACAATAGAGTGAAAAGTATAGCTGGATGAGGACTTGAATAGAGGGTGTGAAGAGAGTATGGTGCTAACCTTATTGAACTCTCGGATGGTTAGAGGGTCAAGAGGGTGTTGAGGAATCTCAGATTCATGGTCTTGGTTGTGATGTGCTGAAATTGATGGCTTCTTAATCACATGAGGTTGTGCTGAAGAGTAGAAACGATTCTTTGAGGTGCACCATCCAGAATAAAGGTTGCAGTCTAGACTCTCCTTGTTAGGAAGTTGAAACCAAGTGACAAGTAAAACTAGTACAACACCAATTGAAAGAACTAGGAAGTGCCACAAGTTTTTGGCTTCCATGGATAGATACCACAAGTGAGAGAATAGACTATAGTGTATTTGTTTTTTAAGTAAACCAAATATCAAAGCTTCACGTGAATATATGCAGTCAGAGACCTCAGAAATGGACCCAAGACTAGACTATGTTCACAGTTGAAGTTGAAAGTTGGAGGAATCACACCACTTGCAAAATGATTCAAAAAATTTGGCTCCAAGTCTCTACAACATTGGTATTCACAAATTAAAATAAATTAATATTCATTGTTCCACTACTTTTTAATATTTTCATGTTGAATGCAACAGTATTCAGGACACAAATGTATACAAGACATATTTCAAACAACGCAATTGTGTTCGTGCGCAAGTAGTGTCAAACATCAAAATTAATATCATTCTCTCGTGTAGAATAGTTAATGAATCTCCGTTTTTGTATTAAAGACTAGCTATTTATTTAGATGATGAGTTACATTTCAATCTCAAATATTTTTTGGGTATGATGTATTTTGTTCTAAAGCTTTAGGAAGATATATCTTGTTCTTTCTGATTTTTTTTCCCACTGTGATATTATCTTTTGGCTTAACAAAGAAAAATCTTTTCAGGTTGAAAAACAAGGATTAAATGGATAAAAAGAATCTTAAGTGGAGACTTAAGCAATGCAATAGAGGAACAATTTTCTGTTTCTCCCCACAAGACAAACAAAACAGAGCATTTATTATAACAGACCACGATAACTTCACTAAAATAAATCAATTATGCATCAACGAGAAAACAATTATACATTTAAATATAAAAAACACGTGCATGCATAACATCTTATAGGAAAACAATCCTATTCATAAAAACAACTTTCCTCAAAATAATTCCCAGCAACATCCTCTGATTATAACCCAAATCGCATGACTACTTACTATTTTTCTTCTCTTTAGCTGCACCATGAAACATAAATCAGTGTCTGAGAATGTAAACCCACCAGAGGAATATTTCTCTGTTATTGCACAGAAGAGTTCAACGTGTGTAGTGAGGTGTCGACAGTCTATGTTGGATATGCTTTTAAGGACTAGGCATGCAAACAAGGCTTTGGGATAGGATTGGAAATATATGGTAAACAAAGCAACATTTAAGGCATTTGCACAACACTACATTTGATAAGTTAGTGTTTATATACCAAAATATCTAAATGCATGTATGATTTCACGTTCAATGATTGATTATGAATTCAGAATTTATTTTACATAAATTTTTACGCATTTGAAGAAAAGTTAGGATTGATTCTAGGTTATAACACCTTGGAGTAACTTCTAATTTGAATTAATAATTTTATACTAAATTTTACTACCAATTTACTTTTACGATAAAAACTATAGTTTTAACAACTGGTTAACGACCTGGTCGGTCAAGGCATTGGACTTGTGAAATCTCTGGGTCATTAGTTGACCCATATGATCTGTCTATATTAGAAAATACATAAAAATTTTATAACTATATTGAAATAAACTAAAAAAATATTTACTTATAAACAAAATGTCAAGTATTTAAAGTAATTATGTATATACACTCTTCAAACACAACAAATTGAACACATAATATCGAAACCAAGTCAAAAATCACATAGTAACAACAAAATGAAGTTTAGAAAATAAAAAAAAAAACCATAAAATAATGACAAAAATAAGTTCACAATATGTTACTGAAAAACATTGTAATTAGGTCGCGTCAGATCACACCAAGTTAACGATACATTAGGTTTGATCATTAATCCAACTATCATGGGTTATCAGATCAACCAATTGAACCAGTTAGGTCACTTCTAGATTTTAAATCGTGGTAAAAACATCTCAAAATCAATTTTACTAACACTTATCCAACCAAACACATACTAAAACTCAATTAGAACGGAATAAGTCTAACTTAATCAGAATCAAATCCGGAATCAGTACATAATTTTTCTGCATTAAATAGTCAGAGAAAATTCTTTTTTTGTTAATTGTGGTCCTACTTGACTCCAACATATGCCATCCAGACAAAGATAAAAGCTGAGCAACTCCTAGCCGCACCAGCTCTTGTTCTCTTAGCTTACATCATCTTAGTTCACGACTACGTATTTACCCTCTAAAGTCCAATGATTTTTGTTTGTTTTGTTTAAACATCATTTTAAAATGACTACTACTATTGCACACCAGTACAATTTGATATAAGATTTCTTTCTAATCACTCACCTAATTCACTAGTCATCATATTTAACAAATAAAACATAAGATTAAATAGTCCAAAAGAGAATTTGAAGTATCTAACAAATGACTACAACTACTACGGTAATATTATATTTTATAAAACCTTACTTCATTTTAATTTTACAAAATATAATAAGATTAAGAAGCTTTTGAAAAAGTTGATTTATTATTTTAAGAAAAGTTTGAAAACAATGAAGAGTTGCTTTCCACACAATACTCAAATACGCAGTGGTTGTTTAAGTTTTATATACCATTTATAGGTGTCTCCATGGCTCCGTCTTATAATTAAGTTGGTTACGTGTTCTTATTGGCTTTGAAGATCAAAGTAATTATAAATGCGAAGTGTGTAAGACCCATACGCTGTTGCAACATTATTGATTACAACAGACTTCTAGTCTAATTAAAATTATTGGTTACACTACCCTTATCCTAAGTTGGGGCATGTATATCTCTATATGAGTTGGGAGATTTTGTTTGTTTTATCATACCACCAATTCCAGGACATCGAAAGGATTAGTGTGTTTGACCGATTTTATCTTAAAAAGGCACCTTAAAGATTAAGGAAGGAAGATATTTATAAATAACTATTGATTTCAGGTTCTAAGTAAGGTGAGATTTCGAGTGTACCAGAACAAGTTTCCTGATCATGGCTAAGAGGCATGAGAGTATGGGTCCATCCTTAGATACGACACCAATGCAAACACCCTCTGTACACAATGCAAACACATGTTACGTTTACATAACTTTTTGATCTTTGAAAAACAGTGATTTTTCGATTTTGGTCTTTTAAAGAAATTTTGTTAGGTTTGAATCCTTATTTCTAAGAAACAAGGATAACTCGTACAAATAGTGACATAACAGTCCAACGATTTATGACAAGATAACGCAATGTAATTGTTTTAGGTATATTGTGTTTATAATCACTTGTAAATTTATCAAATGACACAAATTGTTTGAAACAAATAAGATATTAAAAACACAATTTATCCAAAAAAATTATATATGACTGTTCCTTTCAAATCCCCTAACAATGAAGTAGATTGTAAAAGTCTTTTAATTAACAATGTTGTTTGAAACTAAGGATTCAAAAACAAAATTATTGTTTGACAAAAGAGACTAAAACCAAATAAAAAAATATTTAAATGACCAAATTTAAAAAAATCTTTAAAGAACTAAAATAAAAAAATACACCTTTTCTAGGTTTCAAAATATTATTTAAACTTATATATTATACTTTCATAGGAAAAAAATTAAATAATTTGGCAACAGTTTTATAAAACTATTTTCAGTATTTTAGTATTTAAAAACTAAAAAACTCGTTTGGATAGTATTTTCTGAAAACAGTTTTTGAAAACAGTTCTGGTTTTATAGTTTTTAAAAACTAAAAAACAGGAACAATTAAAAGTAGTTTTGCTTTTCAATTTTCTATTTTTGTTTTGAAAATTCAAAATACAATTAAAATATGTTGTTTTTTTTTATTAATGAAATTTTAATAAATATGAACAAATTTTTCCATTTTTAGATCTTCAAAATAGTTTTCAAATAACACTTACTGAACAAGTTTTTTTTTTTCCTTCCCAAAAACAAATTATAAAAACTATTTTCTTAAAAAATCTTTTAAAAAATTAAAAAATAAAATCAAACTAATCAAATCTTATACTTCTTTTTAATTCTAGACTTTTGACTTTTCCTTGAAAAGTTGAAATTCTTTTTAATTCTAGACTTTTGACTTTTCCTTGAAAAGTTGAAGTCGTGATTTTTTCCAAGTTTAAAAAACTATTTCTTTATGGAGTGGTAGAAGTTTGGAACAAAAATAATGGATCTTTCAATATTAATGGTCAGTGACTAATTGAGAAGGCAATGTTTATTTTTTCTCCTATGTCTTGTCATTGATTTCACAAGTATCGAGCTCATGAAGTTAAACAAGCCTCATTTTTTAGTAGTTTTTCTTGTTACTATGTTTCCGTTCTTTTTAAAGATTTTAAGGTGTAACAAGTTTCTAAGGGTGGATAATTGGATATCTATGAAGCACAGACACTTGTATTGTTTGAAGTATCTCTATAGCAGATACATTTCAAACACTGATATTTATCAGACATTTCTAGTTAAGTTTCCAATCAAAAATTTATTATTTTTCACTTAAAAATTTAAATTCATATTTATATACAATTTAAATACCTAAATTGACACCTCAACATAAATGGACACACAATTATTGATGAGGACATGCAACTTGGAGGACCTATGA
Source organism: Psophocarpus tetragonolobus (assembly GCA_037954015.1). Classification (NCBI taxonomy): domain Eukaryota; kingdom Viridiplantae; phylum Streptophyta; class Magnoliopsida; order Fabales; family Fabaceae; genus Psophocarpus; species Psophocarpus tetragonolobus. The sequence continues at coordinate 69,788,650 of CM075690.1, read as the reverse complement.
CAAGGGCAAGGACAAGAAGAGCTAAGGAAGCTATTTAACAAGTATTGACAGCCCTTTTGCAAAAAGAGCCAAACATTGAAGAAATAAAGTTTAAAATTGTTAATTGTCTCAAGACTGAAGAGAGCAATACTTGACCTTAATGGAAGAGAAGTTTGGAATAAATTAAACTCATTTTCTTGCAGTTTACTTAGTTAATGGTGGGCAACCAGAATTGTCTAATTAAAGTTGCAGCCACCTAGTTTATCAATTCTAATTAGTATACGTGTTTAATTTACTTTGGCAGTTACACTTTGTTATTAAGCTGCCCATTATTAGTTTTTATTATTTTGTAACTTCAGCTGAATTTAGAAAGCCACTAAACCTACACAAGCTGAGTTTATTAGGCATATAAATTTGGGCAAGATTGAGATGTAAGGCAGAATATTTTGGAAATAAAAAAACTAGTTGAGGTTTTCTCTCCTTTGGGTTCTTGACAATCCAAAATATTTTGAGATTTATCAAAGGTAATTCACCCCTTTGTGTGTGCAATCTCGTAGACATATCTTCCATCCTTGGAAGTGTGAAGTCTATCAATTCCAATTCCATTTTCTGTCTTTTCCATTCGTACTCAATTCTGCCCAACAAACTCTATGATCAATTGCACAGGAAAGTCCTACACTATTCGAAAACTCGTTTACTCGTTCAATTTTAATAAATTTTAATTTCCATTCTATGTCTAAGAGTTTGACAGTAATTCTAATCAATTTATTTTTGGCAATTGTTTGCATTCCACGTTGATTAATTTTGTTAACGCGGCCAGCTAAATTCCTAGGGTCCTTTCAGAATCCTAAACTGACAGTGGATTCATATAATTTGGTATTAGAGCTTTGGTTTCTAGGAATTGCAAGGCTGCACTTCGGGTAATTTCTTTCCTTGATTCTTATCATCAATAATATTACCTTAATTTTCAATCAGTTAGGCTAAACCATTGCAAAAGTTAAGCCCTTAAAAAAATCTGAGATTCTAAAAAAAAAAAAAGGAAGAGGAATTTTGAAAATCTGAAGAAAAAAAAATATAGAGAAAAAAAAAGAAGCAAAACAAAGAATGCAAATGTGTTTAAAAAATATATATATATAAAATTGGCTGAATGGTTCATGCTAGAAATACTTCATTTTGAAGGTAATATTGTGTTTGATTTGAAAGAAAAATTACTGCACCTTGTTTGTTTGCATTTCTGAAATTTTGGGCTGCACTTCTTGGTTACAAATTGTGTCAATTCCACTCTGTTTTGGCTTCACATATACTGCACATTCTTGCTGGATTTTGCTGCACTTGTTAGTTTCATTTTAAGCCAAAATTTTATCCTCTGTTTGTGTCTTTACCTGTTAAAATTGGCTGCACAATTTTCTACTCAAAATTCTGGTTGTGGCTATTTGTACCTTTGTTTTTGTGTGCCTAGTTTTTGTCCATTTCTTTTCGTACTTCCTTTGTTTTCATTTTGAGACAAATTTCTTCTGTCTTGTTGGTGTAAAAAAAATAAAATTCCAGTGTTGTCCTAGTATTTGTTGCTTTCGTTGGGTTTCATTTTAGTCATTTTTGTTAGTTTTCTTGTGTCTTATTTGCCTGCACACAAGTTGGTGTTTGTCTTCGAGTTTTTCTCTTTTGGTTTGTTAAGAACTTAAGGAGGAATAAAGAGGAAAAAGGCAAGAGAGTTTCATTATAGTAAAAGCCAATTTTTTTTAGCGCAAACACTTGAGTGGGTGAGAACATTTTCAAACACCACATACATACTTTTTCTTGTGACATTTGACCTGTTTATTTATCATGGCGGAAAGAAATAATAACAATGATCTTCAGCTTCAAATTGCTGCATTATCTCAGCATTTAGAGAGATTGATGAAGCAACAACAAGATGAATTCCATGAGAGGTTGAGCCAATTGGAGAATAGAACCCAACAAGGAGGAGGAGGAAGGCCAAATAGAAATGAAGGAAGAATAGAAGGAGTGAAGTTAAATGTGCCTCCTTTCAAGGGTAGGAGTGATCCTGAGGCATACTTGGAGTGGGGGTTAAAAATTGAGCATGTGTTTTCTTGCAACAATTATAATGAGGAGCAAAAGGTGAGACTTGCAGCTGCTGAATTTTCTGATTATGCACTCATTTGGTGGAATAAGTTGCAAAGGGAGAGGATTAGAAATGAGGAGCCTAGGGTGGACACTTGGGCTGAAATGAAGAAGATCATGCGGAGGCGGTATATACCTTCTAGCTTCCATAGGGATATAAAATTAAAACTTCAGAATTGTCTCAAGGAAGCAAGGGAGTGGAGGAGTATTATAAGGAGATGGAGATGTTAATCATCCAAGCCCAAATTGAAGAAGATTCTGAGCTAACTATGGCTCGCTTCCTTAGTGGTTTAAATCATGACATTAGAGATGTTGTTGAGTTGCAGGAGTTTGTGGAGATGGAGGACCTTTTACATAAGGCTATTCAAGTTGAACAACAAATAAAATGAAAGAGTACAACAAGAAATTCTACTGGGTATAATGCTTCAAATTGGAAGGATAGAGTTAAGAAAGAGGGTGCTGCCTCCTCAAGCAATGCATCACTTTCTAACCATGGAAAAACACCTCAAAAGCAACCTGAACATCCTCCTAAAAAGACTAGAGAAGTGAAGTGTTTCAAGTGCTTGGGCATGGGTCATTATGCCTATGAGTGTCCCACAAAGAAGATTGTTCTTCTCAAAGATAATGGGGAATACACAAGCCAATCAGAAGCTAGTGGTGGAGAAGAAGAGGAGAGTGATGGAGAAGAAGAGGAGAGTGATGGAGAATTGAAGGCTAATGAAGGAGAGTTGTATATGATTAGGAGGATGCTTGGAAGTCAAGTCAAGGCCGAGGATGCATCTCAAAGGGAAAACATCTTTCACACAAGATGTTCAGTCAATGGTAATGTTTGTTTGGTAATTATTGATGGAGGGAGTTGTACCAATGTGGTGAGTTCAAGATTAGTGTCAAAGATGAACATGGACACTACACCGCATCCTAGACCATATAAACTTCAATGGCTTAGTGAAGGAGAAGAAGTTCAAGTGAAACAACAAGCAATAGTTTCGTTCTCCATTGGAAAATATCAAGATAAAGTCATATATGATGTGGTTCCCATGGAGGCCAGCCATATCCTTTTGGGAAGGCCGTGGCAGTATGATACCAAAGCCATTCATGACGGCTTCACTAACAAATTTTCTTTCATGTATCAGGATAAAAAGTTGGTTCTCAAGTCTTTGTCTCCTAAAGAGGTGTGTGAGGATCAAATTAAAATGAGAGAAAAGTTAGCAAATGAAAGAAAGAGTGAAACACTTGAGAGGAAGAGCGAAACACTTGAGAGGAAAAATAGAGAAAAGAAAGATATTGAAACACTTGAGGAAAAACACACTTGTTTAGCAAAAAAAGAGGAAGTTAAGAGGCTGCTTTGTGCAAGACAACCCCTATATTTTTTGTATTGTGCAAGTCAGTTTTTGCATGCTAACCAATTTGAAAATTTTGAATTGCCTTCTTGTGTTAAACCTCTTTTGCAGAATTTCCAAGATGTTTTTCCAGAGAGTGTATCTAGTGGATTGCCACCTTTGAGGGGAATTGAGCATCACATTGATCTCATTCCAGGAGCATCATTACCCAATCGGCTAGCATATAGGAGCAACCCACAATAAACTAAGGAGATTGAAAGGTAAGTGGTTGAGCTCATGAGCAAAGGTTGGGTGAGAGATAGCATGAGCCCGTGTGTTGTACCTGTGATTCTGGTGCCAAAGAAAGATGGCTCATGGAGGATGTGTTCTGATTGTAGAGCCATAAACAACATCACCATCAAGTATAGGCATCCAATTCCCAGGTTAGATGATCTTCTCGATGAACTTTATGGTGCATGTGTGTTCTCAAAAATAGACTTGAAAAGTGGCTATAATCAGATTAGGATTAGAGAAGGTGATGAATGGAAAACTGCCTTTAAAACTAAATATGGATTGTATGAGTGGTTGGTTATGCCATTTGGTTTGACTAATGCACCTAGTACTTTCATGAGATTAATGAATCATGTTTTAAGGGAGTTTATTGGAAAATTTGTTGTAGTGTACTTTGATGATATTCTCATCTATAGCACTAGTCTTGAGTTGCATGTTGAGCATTTGCAATCTGTTTTGAATGTGCTTAGAAAAGAACAATTGTATGCCAATCTGGAAAAATGCATTTTTTGTACTGATCATGTGGTATTTTTGGGCTTTGTTATTAGTGCTAAAGGTGTATTAGTTGATGAGGAAAAGGTTAAGGCCATCCAAGAATGGCCAACACCTAAGTCTGTGAGTGAGGTGAAGGGATTTCATGGTTTAACAAGTTTCTATAGGAGATTTGTTAAAGATTTCAGTACATTAGCTGCACCTCTAAATGAAATTGTTAAAAAGAATGTGGTTTTTAAATGGGGAAAGAAGCAAGAGGAGGCCTTTGCTGCCCTTAAGCATAGGCTAACTAATGCTCCTATTCTTTCCATGCCTAATTTTGTAAAATCATTTGAAATAGAGTGTGATGCATCAAATGTTGGTATTGGGGCTGTTTTGTTGCAAGATGGGCATCCGATTGCTTATTTTAGTCAAAAGTTAAGTGGGGCTGCCGTTAACTATTCTACTTATGATAAGGAATTGTATGCATTGGTTAGAGCTTTAAAAACTTGGCAGCATTATTTGTTACCCAAAGAGTTTGTCATTCATAGTGATCATGAGTCATTGAAATATTTGAAAAGACAAGGTAAGCTTAACAAGAGGCATGCTAAGTGGGTAGAGTTTTTAGAGCAATTTCCGTATGTCATCAAACATAAAAAGGGGAAAGGAAATATAGTGCTGATGCGCTTTCTAGGAGGCATGCATTGCTTTCTATGCTTGAAACTAAATTGTTTGGTCTTGAGTCTTTGAAAGGCATGTATAAGCATGATGTTTATTTTGCTGAAATATTTGCTGCATGTGAAAGGTTTTCTGAAAATGGATACTATAGGCATAATGGATTCTTGTTTAAAACAAATAAATTGTGTGTACCTAAGTGTTCCATTAGAGAGTTGCTTGTGAGTTAATCATATGAAGGGAGTTTGATGGGCCACTTTGGGGTTCAAAAGACTTTGGAGATTTTGCAAGAGCATTTCTTTTGGCCTCATATGAAACGATATGTGCATAAGTTTTGTGACCACTGCATTGTGTGTAAAAAGGCCAAATCTAAGGTTAAGCCTCATGGATTGTATACTCCTTTGCCTGTTCCTGAATATCCTTGGACTGACATTTCTATGGACTTTGTTTTGGGGTTGCCTAAAACAAAGAATGGAAAGGATTCTGTGTTTGTTATTGTTGATAGGTTTTCCAAGATGGCACATTTCATTCCTTGCAAAAAGGTGGATGATGCTAGCCATGTGGCTGATTTATTTTTCAAGGAAATAGTGAGACTTCATGGACTGCCAAGGAGCATTGTGAGTGATAGGGATGCAAAATTCCTTAGTCACTTTTGGAGGACCTTGTGGGGTAAAATTGGTACTAAATTGCTATTTTCTACTACTTGCCACCCACAAACTGATGGTCAGACTGAGGTAGTCAATAGAACTTTAGGCACATTGCTTAGGACTGTTTTAAAGAAAAATCTTAAGTCTTGGGAAACATGTTTGCCTCATGTTGAGTTTGCTTATAATAGGGTTGTCCATAGCACGACTAATTGTTTTCCGTTTGAAATTGTGTATGGGTTCAATCCTTTGACTCCTCTTGATTTGTTGTCCATGCCTAACATTTCTATGTTTAAGCATAATGAAGCACAAGCTAAAGCTGAGTATGTGAAGAAGCTGCATGAGCAAGTGAAGGCTCAAATTGAAAAGAAAAATAAGAGTTATGCAAGGCAAGCTAACAAGGGTAGGAAGAAGATCGTGTTCCAACCTGGTGATTGGGTTTGGGTACACATGAGAAAGGAAAGGTTCCCTAAACAAAGAAAGTCAAAACTCCAACCAAGGGGAGATGGTCATTTCCAAGTTCTAGAAAAGATCAATGACAATGCCTATAAGATTGATCTTCCAGATGAGTATAATGTTAGTGCTACTTTTAATGTGTCTGATTTAACTCTCTTTGATGCAGATGAAGATGCTATTGATTTAGGGACAAATCCTCTTCAAGAGGGGGGGAGTGATGAGGACATGCAACTTGGAAGACCTATGACAAGGGCAAGGACAAGAAGAGCTAAGGAAGCTATTTAACAAGTATTGACAACCCTTTTGCAAAAAGAGTCAAACATTGAAGAAATAAAGTTTAAAATTGTTAATTGTCTCAGGACTGAAGAGAGCAATACTTGACCTTAATGGAAGAGAAGTTTGGAATAAATTAAACTCATTTTCTTGGAGTTTACTTAGTTAATGGTGGGCAACCAGAATTGTCTAATTAAAGTTGCAGCCACCTAGTTTATCAATTCTAATTAGTATACGTGTTTAATTTACTTTGGCAGTTACACTTTGTTATTAAGCTGCCCATTATTAGTTTTTATTATTTTGTAACTTCAGCTGAATTTAGAAAGCCACTAAACCTACACAAGCTGAGTTTATTAGGCATATAAATTTGGGCAAGATTGAGATGTAAGGTAGAATATTTTGGAAATAAAAAAACTAGTTGAGGTTTTCTCTCCTTTGGGTTCTTGACAATCCAAAATATTTTGAGATTTATCAAAGGTAATTCACCCCTTTGTGTGTGCAATCTCGTAGACATATCTTCCATCCTTGGAAGTGTGAAGTCTATCAATTCCAATTCCATTTTCTGTCTTTTCCATTCATACTCAATTCTGCCCAGCAAACTCTATGATCAATTGCACAGGAAAGTCCTATACTATTCGAAAACTCGTTTACTCGTTCAATTTCAATAACTTTTAATTTCCATTCTATGTCTAAGAGTTTGACAGTAATTCTAATCAATTTATTTTTGGCAATTGTTTGCATTCCACGTTGATTAATTTTGTTAACGTGACCAGCTA